>OZ038313.1:31432108-31662108 GCA_964035775.1 Osedax frankpressi
CTTTTTAATATTACTTTTTAATATTACTTTTTAATATTACTTTTTAATATTACTTTTTAATATTACTTTTTAATATTACTTTTTAATATTACTTTTTAATATTACTTTTTAATATTACTTTTTAATATTACTTTTTAATATTACTTTTTAATATTACTTTTTAATATTACTTTTTAATATTACTTTTTAATATTACTTTTTAATATTACTTTTTAATATTACTTTTTAATATTACTTTTTAATATTACTTTTTAATATTACTTTTTAATATTACTTTTTAATATTACTTTTTAATATTACTTTTTAATATTACTTTTTAATATTACTTTTTAATATTACTTTTTAATATTACTTTTTAATATTACTTTTTAATATTACTTTTTAATATTACTTTTTAATATTACTTTTTAATATTACTTTTTAATATTACTTTTTAATATTACTTTTTAATATTACTTTTTAATATTACTTTTTAATATTACTTTTTAATATTACTTTTTAATATTACTTTTTAATATTACTTTTTAATATTACTTTTTAATATTACTTTTTAATATTACTTTTTAATATTACTTTTTAATATTACTTTTTAATATTACTTTTTAATATTACTTTTTAATATTACTTTTTAATATTACTTTTTAATATTACTTTTTAATATTACTTTTTAATATTACTTTTTAATATTACTTTTTAATATTACTTTTTAATATTACTTTTTAATATTACTTTTTAATATTACTTTTTAATATTACTTTTTAATATTACTTTTTAATATTACTTTTTAATATTACTTTTTAATATTACTTTTTAATATTACTTTTTAATATTACTTTTTAATATTACTTTTTAATATTACTTTTTAATATTACTTTTTAATATTACTTTTATTTTTTAATATTACTTTTTAATATTACTTTTTAATATTACTTTTTAATATTACTTTTTAATATTACTTTTTAATATTACTTTTTAATATTACTTTTTAATATTACTTTTTAATATTACTTTTTAATATTACTTTTTAATATTACTTTTTAATATTACTTTTTAATATTACTTTTTAATATTACTTTTTAATATTACTTTTTAATATTACTTTTTAATATTACTTTTTAATATTACTTTTTAATATTACTTTTTAATATTACTTTTTAATATTACTTTTTAATATTACTTTTTAATATTACTTTTTAATATTACTTTTTAATATTACTTTTTAATATTACTTTTTAATATTACTTTTTAATATTACTTTTTAATATTACTTTTTAATATTACTTTTTAATATTACTTTTTAATATTACTTTTTAATATTACTTTTTAATATTACTTTTTAATATTACTTTTTAATATTACTTTTTAATATTACTTTTTAATATTACTTTTTAATATTACTTTTTAATATTACTTTTTAATATTACTTTTTAATATTACTTTTTAATATTACTTTTTAATATTACTTTTTAATATTACTTTTTAATATTACTTTTTAATATTACTTTTTAATATTACTTTTTAATATTACTTTTTAATATTACTTTTTAATATTACTTTTTAATATTACTTTTTAATATTACTTTTTAATATTACTTTTTAATATTACTTTTTAATATTACTTTTTAATATTACTTTTTAATATTACTTTTTAATATTACTTTTTAATATTACTTTTTAATATTACTTTTTAATATTACTTTTTAATATTACTTTTTAATATTACTTTTTAATATTACTTTTTAATATTACTTTTTAATATTACTTTTTAATATTACTTTTTAATATTACTTTTTAATATTACTTTTTAATATTACTTTTTAATATTACTTTTTAATATTACTTTTTAATATTACTTTTTAATATTACTTTTTAATATTACTTTTTAATATTACTTTTTAATATTACTTTTTAATATTACTTTTTAATATTACTTTTTAATATTACTTTTTAATATTACTTTTTAATATTACTTTTTAATATTACTTTTTAATATTACTTTTTAATATTACTTTTTAATATTACTTTTTAATATTACTTTTTAATATTACTTTTTAATATTACTTTTTAATATTACTTTTTAATATTACTTTTTAATATTACTTTTTAATATTACTTTTTAATATTACTTTTTAATATTACTTTTTAATATTACTTTTTAATATTACTTTTTAATATTACTTTTTAATATTACTTTTTAATATTACTTTTTAATATTACTTTTTAATATTACTTTTTAATATTACTTTTTAATATTACTTTTTAATATTACTTTTTAATATTACTTTTTAATATTACTTTTTAATATTACTTTTTAATATTACTTTTTAATATTACTTTTTAATATTACTTTTTAATATTACTTTTTAATATTACTTTTTAATATTACTTTTTAATATTACTTTTTAATATTACTTTTTAATATTACTTTTTAATATTACTTTTTAATATTACTTTTTAATATTACTTTTTAATATTACTTTTTAATATTACTTTTTAATATTACTTTTTAATATTACTTTTTAATATTACTTTTTAATATTACTTTTTAATATTACTTTTTAATATTACTTTTTAATATTACTTTTTAATATTACTTTTTAATATTACTTTTTAATATTACTTTTTAATATTACTTTTTAATATTACTTTTTAATATTACTTTTTAATATTACTTTTTAATATTACTTTTTAATATTACTTTTTAATATTACTTTTTAATATTACTTTTTAATATTACTTTTTAATATTACTTTTTAATATTACTTTTTAATATTACTTTTTAATATTACTTTTTAATATTACTTTTTAATATTACTTTTTAATATTACTTTTTAATATTACTTTTTAATATTACTTTTTAATATTACTTTTTAATATTACTTTTTAATATTACTTTTTAATATTACTTTTTAATATTACTTTTTAATATTACTTTTTAATATTACTTTTTAATATTACTTTTTAATATTACTTTTTAATATTACTTTTTAATATTACTTTTTAATATTACTTTTTAATATTACTTTTTAATATTACTTTTTAATATTACTTTTTAATATTACTTTTTAATATTACTTTTTAATATTACTTTTTAATATTACTTTTTAATATTACTTTTTAATATTACTTTTTAATATTACTTTTTAATATTACTTTTTAATATTACTTTTTAATATTACTTTTTAATATTACTTTTTAATATTACTTTTTAATATTACTTTTTAATATTACTTTTTAATATTACTTTTTAATATTACTTTTTAATATTACTTTTTAATATTACTTTTTAATATTACTTTTTAATATTACTTTTTAATATTACTTTTTAATATTACTTTTTAATATTACTTTTTAATATTACTTTTTAATATTACTTTTTAATATTACTTTTTAATATTACTTTTTAATATTACTTTTTAATATTACTTTTTAATATTACTTTTTAATATTACTTTTTAATATTACTTTTTAATATTACTTTTTAATATTACTTTTTAATATTACTTTTTAATATTACTTTTTAATATTACTTTTTAATATTACTTTTTAATATTACTTTTTAATATTACTTTTTAATATTACTTTTTAATATTACTTTTTAATATTACTTTTTAATATTACTTTTTAATATTACTTTTTAATATTACTTTTTAATATTACTTTTTAATATTACTTTTTAATATTACTTTTTAATATTACTTTTTAATATTACTTTTTAATATTACTTTTTAATATTACTTTTTAATATTACTTTTTAATATTACTTTTTAATATTACTTTTTAATATTACTTTTTAATATTACTTTTTAATATTACTTTTTAATATTACTTTTTAATATTACTTTTTAATATTACTTTTTAATATTACTTTTTAATATTACTTTTTAATATTACTTTTTAATATTACTTTTTAATATTACTTTTTAATATTACTTTTTAATATTACTTTTTAATATTACTTTTTAATATTACTTTTTAATATTACTTTTTAATATTACTTTTTAATATTACTTTTTAATATTACTTTTTAATATTACTTTTTAATATTACTTTTTAATATTACTTTTTAATATTACTTTTTAATATTACTTTTTAATATTACTTTTTAATATTACTTTTTAATATTACTTTTTAATATTACTTTTTAATATTACTTTTTAATATTACTTTTTAATATTACTTTTTAATATTACTTTTTAATATTACTTTTTAATATTACTTTTTAATATTACTTTTTAATATTACTTTTTAATATTACTTTTTAATATTACTTTTTAATATTACTTTTTAATATTACTTTTTAATATTACTTTTTAATATTACTTTTTAATATTACTTTTTAATATTACTTTTTAATATTACTTTTTAATATTACTTTTTAATATTACTTTTTAATATTACTTTTTAATATTACTTTTTAATATTACTTTTTAATATTACTTTTTAATATTACTTTTTAATATTACTTTTTAATATTACTTTTTAATATTACTTTTTAATATTACTTTTTAATATTACTTTTTAATATTACTTTTTAATATTACTTTTTAATATTACTTTTTAATATTACTTTTTAATATTACTTTTTAATATTACTTTTTAATATTACTTTTTAATATTACTTTTTAATATTACTTTTTAATATTACTTTTTAATATTACTTTTTAATATTACTTTTTAATATTACTTTTTAATATTACTTTTTAATATTACTTTTTAATATTACTTTTTAATATTACTTTTTAATATTACTTTTTAATATTACTTTTTAATATTACTTTTTAATATTACTTTTTAATATTACTTTTTAATATTACTTTTTAATATTACTTTTTAATATTACTTTTTAATATTACTTTTTAATATTACTTTTTAATATTACTTTTTAATATTACTTTTTAATATTACTTTTTAATATTACTTTTTAATATTACTTTTTAATATTACTTTTTAATATTACTTTTTAATATTACTTTTTAATATTACTTTTTAATATTACTTTTTAATATTACTTTTTAATATTACTTTTTAATATTACTTTTTAATATTACTTTTTAATATTACTTTTTAATATTACTTTTTAATATTACTTTTTAATATTACTTTTTAATATTACTTTTTAATATTACTTTTTAATATTACTTTTTAATATTACTTTTTAATATTACTTTTTAATATTACTTTTTAATATTACTTTTTAATATTACTTTTTAATATTACTTTTTAATATTACTTTTTAATATTACTTTTTAATATTACTTTTTAATATTACTTTTTAATATTACTTTTTAATATTACTTTTTAATATTACTTTTTAATATTACTTTTTAATATTACTTTTTAATATTACTTTTTAATATTACTTTTTAATATTACTTTTTAATATTACTTTTTAATATTACTTTTTAATATTACTTTTTAATATTACTTTTTAATATTACTTTTTAATATTACTTTTTAATATTACTTTTTAATATTACTTTTTAATATTACTTTTTAATATTACTTTTTAATATTACTTTTTAATATTACTTTTTAATATTACTTTTTAATATTACTTTTTAATATTACTTTTTAATATTACTTTTTAATATTACTTTTTAATATTACTTTTTAATATTACTTTTTAATATTACTTTTTAATATTACTTTTTAATATTACTTTTTAATATTACTTTTTAATATTACTTTTTAATATTACTTTTTAATATTACTTTTTAATATTACTTTTTAATATTACTTTTTAATATTACTTTTTAATATTACTTTTTAATATTACTTTTTAATATTACTTTTTAATATTACTTTTTAATATTACTTTTTAATATTACTTTTTAATATTACTTTTTAATATTACTTTTTAATATTACTTTTTAATATTACTTTTTAATATTACTTTTTAATATTACTTTTTAATATTACTTTTTAATATTACTTTTTAATATTACTTTTTAATATTACTTTTTAATATTACTTTTTAATATTACTTTTTAATATTACTTTTTAATATTACTTTTTAATATTACTTTTTAATATTACTTTTTAATATTACTTTTTAATATTACTTTTTAATATTACTTTTTAATATTACTTTTTAATATTACTTTTTAATATTACTTTTTAATATTACTTTTTAATATTACTTTTTAATATTACTTTTTAATATTACTTTTTAATATTACTTTTTAATATTACTTTTTAATATTACTTTTTAATATTACTTTTTAATATTACTTTTTAATATTACTTTTTAATATTACTTTTTAATATTACTTTTTAATATTACTTTTTAATATTACTTTTTAATATTACTTTTTAATATTACTTTTTAATATTACTTTTTAATATTACTTTTTAATATTACTTTTTAATATTACTTTTTAATATTACTTTTTAATATTACTTTTTAATATTACTTTTTAATATTACTTTTTAATATTACTTTTTAATATTACTTTTTAATATTACTTTTTAATATTACTTTTTAATATTACTTTTTAATATTACTTTTTAATATTACTTTTTAATATTACTTTTTAATATTACTTTTTAATATTACTTTTTAATATTACTTTTTAATATTACTTTTTAATATTACTTTTTAATATTACTTTTTAATATTACTTTTTAATATTACTTTTTAATATTACTTTTTAATATTACTTTTTAATATTACTTTTTAATATTACTTTTTAATATTACTTTTTAATATTACTTTTTAATATTACTTTTTAATATTACTTTTTAATATTACTTTTTAATATTACTTTTTAATATTACTTTTTAATATTACTTTTTAATATTACTTTTTAATATTACTTTTTAATATTACTTTTTAATATTACTTTTTAATATTACTTTTTAATATTACTTTTTAATATTACTTTTTAATATTACTTTTTAATATTACTTTTTAATATTACTTTTTAATATTACTTTTTAATATTACTTTTTAATATTACTTTTTAATATTACTTTTTAATATTACTTTTTAATATTACTTTTTAATATTACTTTTTAATATTACTTTTTAATATTACTTTTTAATATTACTTTTTAATATTACTTTTTAATATTACTTTTTAATATTACTTTTTAATATTACTTTTTAATATTACTTTTTAATATTACTTTTTAATATTACTTTTTAATATTACTTTTTAATATTACTTTTTAATATTACTTTTTAATATTACTTTTTAATATTACTTTTTAATATTACTTTTTAATATTACTTTTTAATATTACTTTTTAATATTACTTTTTAATATTACTTTTTAATATTACTTTTTAATATTACTTTTTAATATTACTTTTTAATATTACTTTTTAATATTACTTTTTAATATTACTTTTTAATATTACTTTTTAATATTACTTTTTAATATTACTTTTTAATATTACTTTTTAATATTACTTTTTAATATTACTTTTTAATATTACTTTTTAATATTACTTTTTAATATTACTTTTTAATATTACTTTTTAATATTAAATATATATTTCAATTATAACTTATTAGCATATAGTATTGAAACTATTAGTATATTATGTTTTTAATGACAGCTTTTTAATTATACAAAAAAAATTATACTATTTGTCTATAGACAATTATATATAGACAACTATATTTACTAAAAATGTTACAGATTAGCAGCCGATTATGTGTTATATTTTTCGCCAGGAGTTGTGGTTATTATATTATATATTTATACACAATTTAAGTTTATAATATACATTTTTATTAACAACTAACATATTTGTAACATATTTCTTTTTGTAATTAGTTTGATAATTTTAATAGTGTTTTAATATTCATTAGTTGTTGTAGAATATATATTAAATTAATGTTTAATTATTATTACTATATTCAGGTATTTATTTTGTTAATTATATTATTTAATATGCAGGCGTACGGATGGATATTTATACTCATGAGATATTTGCTTTGCCAGGTATGTTCAAACTTGTTTTTGTTAGCAAATTAAAAGAGATTTACTGCGAACATATAATTATTTTATAAACTCTATAAATATTATTAAATTTTACATTACATATTAATTTCTTATCTGTTAATAATTAGTATATTTTTATAAAACATAACAAATAGAAATTTATTAATAACAAATATTGAATTAATTAATCAGGTTTTATTATTAATATACATTGTATATATATGATATTTAAAGGTTAAGGTTATTTATATTTATTCTTATATTTAAATAATATTATAACAGGGAAAAGTGATGGTAAACTTACTTATCTGTATAGTCAGTTGCATACTGAATGCAATACTGAACTATGTTCTGATATATAAGCTAGAATATGGAATTCGGTTTGTATAGAATGCTATTTAATATTAAGCTAAACATGATAGTGTATAGTTACTCATAAAAATGATAATTACATATATACATGATATTAAAAATAATGTGATATTAACATATGTTGTATTATTAACATTAATACAACTTTTATCATAATAATTAAACAACGAATTGTGCTGGTTTCTTATTAAATAATAACTCATTTTGATTTATTTTGAATAATATTTGGAATTAGATTGAATTTTCGATTTCACCTCAACGATAACTACTGAACCTACATTAGTCTGCGAACTATCTATAGGGGGTCAGCAATTGCCCTGGCAACAACGTACTATTTTGTATTGGCCCAACTCGTCATATACATCCGGTGCTCCTCTTTCTTTTCGATCACTTGGCATGGTTAGTCCGGATCGATTAATTAAATAGTTTACAGGAGCATGAAAGTGTGATTAATTCAGTTAAGTTATAGGTTTAGTGCAAGTGCTAGTATGTCAAATCTGTTAAGAAATCATTTGAACATTATGTTTTACACATTTATTGCTCCATTTTTTATTTAGATTAATCACCCTCGCTCATTTGTGTATTACTATATCCGGTGATTTGACCTATAATCCCTCTAAACCCAGGTTGGAGTCGAGCATGTCTGCTGGATTGGTGCCCCCTTGCGAAGTGTTGCTGCTCTTCCGTCATAATGACCTTCATGTTTTGGCTGTGCACGGAAGCCGGAACGTTTTTGGCAGGAATTCAGAGCGATATCGCCATAGCAACATATAGCATTGCCTTCCAAATTGAAGGCTTTGTGTGGATGGTTCGTTTAGGCTTTCTAGTTTAAATTAGAGAAGTCAATTACTTGAGTTGATAACTATTCTTGTATATATTCGACAGATTAAATATATAGGTTTGCTTATAAGTAAATGAACTATAAGTTAGTACTAGTGATATAAATGAAATATCAATATTTATTTAATTCCAGATCCATTTTCATGGATTATAAATTTAAAATTCTAATTAAGGTGTGGCTTACCCTAATATTCTATATGCTATATTATTACACATGCTATTTATAGATATTCTATTAAGAATACATTTTATGTTAGTTGATAAATGAATAAATAAGTTAATTTATTATTCACTATTTCCATTGAAAATATTTAAATAATAATAATAATTATATATTGATTATTTATAATGTAATAATAACACAATTTCCAGGATATTGCATAATTTGTATACAAATAATGTCATCTGCTTCATCATTGTCCTATATTTTAGATTACTATTTTAAATATATTAATCTGTTACGTTTGACCACAAAACCTAATTAATTAATATTGAATATTAATTATAATTTTGAATTTTTACTATTTAATAATTCTACATATTAAAAATATATATGCTATGGTATATATTTACATATTAACATTAGAATATGTATTTTTAAACATTTGAATTTATTTTATATGTAAAGATAAATTCCATCATATACAATATTTTCCTCAATACACTAACTTACTCGAAGTATATATATACAATACTATTATATATATTATGCAGCACACTAATTTATATGTATTAATATTACAATTAATTAAGGACTTAAGTTTATGATTATGTTAATTAAAGAACATTATAAGTTTTAGAACATTATAATGTTCTGAATAATTCTTACTTAACTTTTTACTATAAGTATTAATATATATAAATCAGTGTGCTGCATAATATATATATAATAGTATTGTATATACATACTTCGAGTAATTTAGTGTATTGAGGAAAATATTGTATGTGATGGAATTTATCTTTGCATGTAAAAAAATCAACAATATTTTAGTAATCCTGATGGCATATATTTAATTAATTATAGTTAACTAATTATTTATATTAATTAATTAATTACAGCTCAATCTATAATACATTATCAATTGTTAGTTAAGTTATGTAAATAATTTAATTATCAAAATATTTATAGTTATGAATAATATATATAGTAAATAAAGTACTTTAATATACGTTTAATAATATAATTTATATTCTAGATTTATATTCTAATATGTATATTTACATTTATGAAGGAATTAATTAGTTTATCTGTCTAATAAGGATCAGCGAAGGTTTATTAAGCCTAATTAGATCGAAACCACCTTGAATAGACAAGATATAAATGTAGATTTTAAATGAACATATTTTCTCTCCATTCATTTTTGTTTAAATATGAAAATGTAAAGTAAATTAAATATATATAAAAAATATAGTATAAAAAACTGTTATAACATATAAAAATAATAGTACTGGCTAATATTACGAAGATGCCTGGTAGAGAGATAGTAATCGCAGTGAAGTTACTAGGTACCTTTGGGACAAATGATATTAAAATATTTATATTAAATTGTTTATATAAACTTACTATTATATTAAATATATTTTTAGAATTCGAGTTGATATTATTTTTAAAATTTTATAATCATCAAAAACCTAACATTTTCTATATAATATAATGTGCTTATTAATTACTCATATGTTTCTATGATATATAAAATATAGGCAACCGCGTATCTTGGTAATATTGGTTATTAATTTTATATTTAAAGTTAATGAAATGTAGAGATATTAACTGAAAATGTATATAAAAAAGATACGTATGAATAATTTTTAACATTCATAGTAAAAAATAAATAAAGGATATACAAATTAGGTTCTATTTAAGTTAAAATAGATGCGTGAGTTGGTTTTTAATTGTTTATATATATATATATATATATATATATATATATATATCAACAATAAATTGAATTGTATAATTAAAATATTTAATTTTGTAATTATATTGAAATATATCCTTTTCATATTAAGAATCCTTTTATTAATCATTGTCGTAATATTTCAATAATATTATTTTTTCAATCAGGAAGTTATATAAATAATAGCAAATCAATACCAACCTTCGGATAGATTCCGCTTGGACTGGGAGGAGCTTGCACCACCAGGGTCGGAAGGTACCTGGGAGCCAAAGAACCCGTACTTGCCCAGATGACATGCCGTCTAGCCTATTTAGTACAGATTGTGATATCGTTGGTATCTTGCCTGGTTGTTTATCTGCTAAGATTTCAAACCATCAAACTATTCTCGAATAACAAGTTAGCTAAAAAAATCAGGATAATGGTTTAATAGTATTAATTTTTTGTTATCAATATTACGATTAAATATTTATTTTTATTTAACTTAACATATAAATAATTTATCATCTTTAATCTATACTATTTCTAAATAATATAGATTTATTTAGTCTCAGTATTATAAAAGTAGTTACTTGTAGTATTATATTAGTATTATATTACCTCTGTAGTATTATATTATGATACTAAAACCGCTACCACGAAAAGAAATTTGGAAGAGTTTTCCGACTCTATCATTCAGTTAGTAGCAGTCTTTGTGCTCTTCGAGGGAATAGGGGTTAGTAATTTATGAATATTACTTTTGTAAATTATTATATGTAAAGCTTGTAATTTACTGATATCGCGAATTTAGAATATTTACTTCAACGATTGTAAAATATTCTGAGCTATTAATTTGTCTATCTGAATTTATCATTTAAAAATAATTTTGCATTTATCTGTGAATTTTCCCATATTGACTAGCTTTGCATAAATTAACTATTCGTAGATATATAATTCTACAATATTGTAAATCGGTGTACCTATAGAATAATGAATATATTATAATGTGTTCTATATTGTATATTACATATGGTATATCTATAATGTGTTCTTACTGACATGATTATTTATCTCAAGAGTTTATGTCAAAATGTGCTAGTGATAAACTTGTAAAATACCTAGAAGATTATTAATCAGCATTTAAAGTATATAATACTTCTAGCTGTATTCAAATATAAATTCACTATTATAAAAGTAGTTTGCTGTAGTATTATTTTATGATATTACAAATATCACTAATTTAAGAATTTTAATTTGCAGGGCATCGGTATGTCTTTAGTGAGAGGCACCGGTAGGCAGTTCATTGGAGCTTGCATTATATTCATCAGCTATTATGTAATTGCTCTTCCTCTTGGAATTCCGTTGATGTTTGCTACCAACTTGAATCTTAAAGGTAATTATCCTAGATATATAGATATCTATTATACTGTAAGACATCCCTTATAATATTATATTGTAAGCAATTTTCTTAAATCTGTAGATCTTAATATTTTAAGAAATTATGCTAAATATTTAGATCTCTATTATATAGTAAGACATCCCTTATAATGTTAGACTTTATTATATTAATCTTATAATATCTGAATATTGTAAGAAATGTTCTTAAATCTGTAGATCTTAATATTTTAAGAAATTATATTAAATACTTAGATCTCTAATATATATTAAGACATCTCTTATAACTTGATCTAAAAACTTCAAAATTAACACAAATAGCATTTTAAATATTAAAATCAACTGTGTATTTATGAATGGTTAATTTACCGATGAGTTTTACAGAATCATAGGTTTTATTTTATGTAAATTATAAAAATATGTTTAAGACATAATACATTAATATATACCTTTATAATACCAGTATATATAGTACACCCGTATAATTATAAATGCAGTTATAATATTTTATAACTACCCAGAATATTGCCAGGTATTAGTTATTGGGTATTTTATTATTTACAGTTTATTCAATATGTATTGCTTTAAATTAATGTAAATTCATAACTGTGCATTATTAGTATTTATATATCAATGCCTTAAAAAAGAAATATTTAATAATATTTTATATTTCTTTTGCCAGGATTATTCATCGGCTATATTTTTGGAATTATAGTTCAAAACATTTGCTTGATAATTTTTACTTTTAAACTAAATTGGCAATTGGAATCAGAAAAGGTTAAGTATATTAGATTAATTAATTAATGTTTAATTCACTGTGCTTTAATAATTATGATAGTTTAACTCGCTAGCGATTTTTTATTTAATTCTTTATTAGTTTGTGAATTTTTATATTATTTGTGTTATTTATAGGGAAGTAAATAATAATATGTTTTAAAGCAAACTAATAAATAAGTATTTATACTGCTGATAAACAATACATATAGGCACAAGATAGAGGTTGCGTGAAAAAAGATGAAAATGAAAACTTTGAAGAGAATGAAATGGATAGAGTTAACGGTTATAGTTCACTTAGTAGATATATATATATATGTGGGTGTATATATATATTTGCATTAAAATATAATCTACTTGAATATTTACATTGTAGGTGAATCTAACGAAATCACGATACAATTGCTAGCGAAAAGAACGGCAGTTGCGTTATGTTTTCTGGCGACATTCGTGCTGGGCTTACTGGGCCATTATTTCCTGGTTGCAGATGACTCGTTACCCGGCCGACAACGCTGGACTTCTCTTTGCGTACCGGGCAGTACGGTTTGGGCAACAGTACCCGGATGTCTGAATGAAACCTCTCCACTCTCTCGCTTCACGGCGCATCTGCTATGAATTACACTATGCCGTACTTTCAACTTACCTGTCGGCGTGGTTACGAATCTTTATTGTAGATAGAATGACGATCCTTGATATCAAGTTTATTACTTATGCATTTGTAATAGTTACAATATATTTTTATAATATTCAATTACTATATGACTAATGAAATATCTATAAATGAAGATAATATGTTATTACCAATCAAGAAATATATTTTATTTCAAGTTCACATTATGTTGGCTACAGAGATTGGTGATTTGAATTTATAATCGCATCCTATATAATTCCACTACTGAATCATATTTATAATATTGTGCCATACAATTAACATTAGCTGGTATAATACAAATATGCACACTGTGCATATTTGTAAATATATATATTATTATTAAAGATATTTTTATTTGTTATCTATTACGAGTTTATTTATATTGCATAAATCTTTCGAGAAATATATGAAGGAAAATTGATTTTCATCTAAATTAGTAATTCAATTAGAATAGCGAATATATATCATGTATAATAATTATTAAATTAAATAGTATTAGATTGTTATATTGAAAAACCTCTATAATTATATATAAGTATAAGATATAATTGCGACTTTTATAAATTATTGTTATTTTTAGATATCAACTTTGGTATTTAAAAATATCTAATTTAATTTACATTTAATTTAGATAATTAATATAAAATATATATTAAACTCATTATTTCTATGCTTTCTATCTAATAACTTTAATGTTAACATTAATTAAAAATGAATGAATAAAGTAGCGTGTATTGCGTTAATATACGGTTCAGTTATTGCTCCAACTCTTCAAATATATCTTATTCAAATCTTACGCTGATTACCTTCCACTAACTGTAATGACTAGCTAATAAGCGCTTGAACAAATATATAACTGATCTTAGCTATTGTTTCAAGAGATTTTGCAATTATTTATATTCATCAGTAATACGATAATTGCTTCTTCAAAGAAAGAGAAAAACTTTATCCAAAATTATAATCTCGATTATTTTATTTAAAATTAAAATCCGCAAAGCAAAATTCCACTATATTTACATTATACTGTATTTACTATCCACTATATTTACATATCTACATTTACTGTATAATAAATCGGTTGATAGTTTCACATATAAGTCACTAGTTACGTGTTTAGTAATACTATTGATCTTAAATTACTATTTTTAATCTGTCTCGCATAATATAAATGTAGGTACTAATATGACCTACAATGTAGGCAATGTTTTATATATAAATATTTTATATATATAATATATAAATATATTTTATATATAAAATATCGTTCAACTTTCATTCGTTAGTTATTACTTTATATTATAGTAGTATATATTAAATTATTCTGTAAATTTCAATAATCTATGTTAACAATGATAATGTTAAACAATAATATAACAAAATAATAATGCTATTATAACAGCAAATATATATTAAATAAATTAATAGAATAAGCCCTATTTTAATTTTCCGAAAAATTCAAGAACAAAGAAAGCTGTTTATTCTCAAATATCCAATCAAAACCAAATACATTAAAAAGGAAGTCTAGATTACAATCATATACGGAAATATACACGGACTTTAATTATATAGTATTTTAATTATAATTTGAGTTATTATATACTATACGTTTATACTAGTTATTATTCAAATAGAGTGGAAAGTTTACAGACTCAGGGAAAAGCTAGTATATATGGTCCCTATTAATGACCATGTCATATTATTGAGTTGTGTCCTCTTGAATGGTGTAGATTAATATGCGAATATTATTTAGATTTTAATGTCTCCATTCAGTGATACAGGCTGTATCGGTAGCAGGCGAATGCGTATTTTCTTCAAATGGAACTATTATCATCATCTTGAAACAGATTGAATAAATGTGTTAGCTAGGTGATATGATTGATACATAAGTGTTCGAATACATATTGGTCGTATTAGTACCTACATTGTAGGTCATATTAGTATCTAAATTACTATGCTTTTAAGCTACTAAAATGTAGGTGACCTACACTATCGGTCATATTAGTAACTAAATTACTATGCTTTTAATTTAAGCTACAAAAATTAAATAATAAAAGTAATCATAAGATATTTAGTATAGGAATTTATTGATTATATTATATTGTGCTAATTAAATAAATGATGTCATTGAGAAACTGAAGATGAAATTCTTATTCTTGAAAATGATTCTGTTCATCATGAGTCTTTATTATAAAATAAAAAGTGTGATGATTTTATTGGAAAACCAATAAAAAACTAATATATCGATTAGTAATATATATTAATGATACAAAATAGTATATAAGTTATAAGTTATTTTATAAAATATAAATTATTTAAAAATATACATTAATTTATATCATTTGTAAATTCATTAAAATTAAATATATATTCATTTATTATATTCGATTTATATATCCAACACGAGTATCTTATATATTTCTCTGAAAGTTAAATCCGAATAATAACTTCTAATTAGTATGTAAATGTAATTATTATGTAAATACTAACAAACGAAGCGGTTAACTGGCATATATATATATATATATATATATATATATATATATATATATATCTATGTAAAAGTTGATACCAGATTTATTAGTGATCGTATAAATATATGTTTACACAACTCTTCACCTACCTATGCATTCACTCTAAACATATAGTATTAAGTAACGTTTTTAAATGGTTAACCGTTAATGTGATAATTAGTAAAAATAAAACATAGACTAATTAAATAATAATAGTCTAAACGTGGTACGATATATATATATATATTTGAAATGAATATTTCTATCGTATATAACAATACATATACGCACTGATTCATTAATATAATATAGTATTATCATATAGTAAATTCTTGTGTACTATTAATAAGTATAATAAATTTAATAAGTTTAATGTATGAATCTATTTTAATAATTTAGGAAATTGGTAGCCAATATAAATTGTACGTGAATTATATTTAAGTACGATCAATTTAATATTTTACTTACATAATAGATAAAATAATTGTATAATAATATCTCTAATTTAAAGTATATTATGATAAACAGTTAAACTTGGTAGCTCTAAAAAGGGCTGATTATAAATAATTGAAATGAGAGCATCGATACGTCAAATACGAATCCTTCCCGGATTAGGTAGTTTATGATTTGTAGAGCTGTATAATTAATAAAATAAATACGTAAATGGTTCGCCCTTCATGCATCGATGCATATAAAACATCCTTAGCGGTAACTATTTTCACCTTGACGTATACAATCATATACTATTTTAGGATTGTAATATACTAAAAATTAGAAATTTTGTATTCTCCCAATTGATATTATTTTGAATGAAAAATACAATAATCGATGAGAACGAAGATAAACAAACCGATTCTAAAAAACCTTCGTAAAAAAAACAAATCTAGGAGGATGAACAAATTGGAATTATTTATAAATCCTATTATTATCCGAAAATGTATAGTATTTGTTTGCATTATGGCTAAAGCTCCGAAAAGTTTGGAAATGCCTAATGAATATTTCGTTAATTGTACATTCGAGATATACGTAACGCAGAAAAAGTATTCGAGTATTTCTAAAAAAATATAATTTTATGCATTATTATAAAATACTCAAAACGATCCCTTATTACATATTAAAACTTATTACGAGCGTAACTAACTATTTCCGAATCGTTTTAGGAATATATACGGAAAATTAGAAGAGTAATTGCGGAATTCGACAAATAACGTAATAAATCGATTTTAATAAACCGTTAAATATTTTCAAATAATTTTCATTTTAAAACTCTTTTATCGAACAAAATACGACGATTTAGAAGATACGGTTTCTTTAAAAGTATTTGATAAATTAGTAGTGTATTTAGCAGTACTTATTTATAATAAACGATCGCTTGGAAATAAAGAAGTTGTAAAATATTATTGAATTTAACCGTCACTCGTCAAATAACAAATTCCCAACGATTTCTTATTAGCGAATACAATAGTAGATTTTTAAATTGTTATATATAAATATTCAACTATATACCCTTCATTTATGTATATTTTTCTATTTTAATAATATCTACAATCTCGGAGCATGTAGAATATATTAACTACACTAGCTTGCAATATTATGATATAAAACCTAGAATGTAGAATATATGAACTGTTATAGACTGCACTTCTAAATTGTATTTAATTCAATAACTTTTGCTTGTTATATATAATATATTTAATTCGAATATACATATATATTTATAAGTCGATTAAATTACATACTACAAATTTAAATAAAGTATATGGTGATAAACAGTTAGATTTGGTAGCCCTAAAAAGTGCTGGTTTGTTAAAAATATATATAATGAGAGCCGATATAATTCATTAACCACCGAATCCGTAAAGGGTTCGTCCTTATCGTTCGTCAATGTGTATACAACATCCGTAGCAGTAACTGTCTTACTATTGGCGTGTTCGGTGCAAGATTTATACTCTATAGTTTCAAAAAAGAATAAAATGGGATAAAAGATAATATACCTCGACAATAAATCTCAGAACACAAGAATATTGATCTTTGCACATATATATAATTAATAATTGAATATTATATTGTCAACAAATATGAGACATGTTAGAAAATTAAATCTAGATTGTGTAGAATCATTGAATTTATAATTATTTGTCTATACATTATCTATTATTTCTAAAAAATTTCTAAAAATAATTTAGGAAATTGGTAGCCAATGTAAATTGTACGTGAATTATATTTAAGTACGATCAATTTAATATTTTACTTACATAATAGATAAAATAATTGTATAATACTATCTCTAATTTAAAGTATATTATGATAAACAGTTAAACTTGGTAGCTCTAAAAAGGGCTGATTATAAATAATTGAAATGAGAGCATCGATGCGTCAAAGACGAATCCTTCCCGGATTCGGTAGTTTATGAATTGTAGAACTGTATAATTCATAAACTAAATACGTAAAGGGTTCGCCCTTCATGCATCGATGCGTATAAAACATCCTTAGCAGTAACTATATTCATGTATGAATCTATTTTAATAATTTAGGAAATTGGTAGCCAATATAAATTGTACGTGAATTATATTTAAGTACGATCAATTTAATATTTTACTTACATAATAGATAAAATATATATATGAAATTATTCGAGTATTTCTAAAATATAATTTTCTACGATATTATAAAATACTCAAAACGAGCCCTTATTACATATTAAAATTTATTCCGAGCGTAACTAAATATTTCCGAATCGTTGTTAGGAATATATACGGAAAATTAGAAGAGTAATTGCGGAATTCGACAAATAACGAAATAAATCGATTTTAATAAACCGTTAAATTATATTTTCAATTAATTTTCATTTTAAAACGCTTTTATCGAACAAAATACGACGATTTAGAAGTTACGGTTTCTTTAAAAGTATTTGATAAATTATTAGTGTATTTTGCAGTACTTATTTATAATAAACGATCGCTTGGAAATAAAGAAGTTGTAAAATATTATTGAATTTAACCGTCACTCGTCAAATAACAAATTCCCAACGATTTCTTATTAGCGAATACAATAGTAGATTTTTAAATTGTTATATATAAATATTCAACTATATACCCTTCATTTATGTATATTTTTCCATTTTAATAATATCTACAATCTCGGAGCATGTAGAATATATTAACTACACTAGCTTGCAATATTATGATATAAAAACTAGAATGTAGAATAAATGAAGTGTTATAGACTGCACTTCTAAATTTTATTTAATTAAATAACTTTTGCTTGTTATATATAATATATTTAATTCGAATATAAATATATATATTATATAAGTTGATTAAATTACATATTACAAATTTAAATAAAGTATATGTTGATAAACAGTTAGATTTGGTAGCCCTAAAAAGGGCTGGTTTGTTAAAAATATATATAATGAGAGCCGATAAAATTCATTAACCACCGAATCCGTAAAGGGTTCGTCCTTGTCGTTTCAATGCGTATACAACATCCATAGCAGTAACTGTCTTCCTCTTGGCGTGTTCGGTGTAGGTAACGGCATCGCGTATAACATTCTCTAAGAATACTTTTAGAACGCCACGGGTTTCTTCGTAGATTAAACCGGATACGTTTCACACCTCCACGACGAGCGAGACGTCTAATAGCAGGTTTTGTGATACCTTGGATGTTATCACGAAGAACTTTCCTATGACGTTTAGCGCCACCTTTTCCAAGTCCCTTTCCTCCTTTGCCTCGTCCGGACATGATATAATGAATATATGAAACAAATCAAATAATAAATAATCGCACTTTATACATCTTCATAATATAGTAATTGTCGAATCTAAAAGTAAGAAACAAAGTATTTCAATTGGTTGCGGTGCTTATTAGATTTTAATAGAAGGCATTCATTGGCTATACTAATCGACCAATGATATAAATTATATATATAGAATATTTCAATAATGTATAAATAAAGAATATTAATAAATAAATCTCTAATTCTGAAAATTATTATTTCTATTTTTATCATGTCAGGTAGAGGAAAAGGAGCAAAAGCTAAAGGATTAAAATCCAAGACTCGTTCATCGAGGGCCGGTCTTCAGTTTCCTGTAGGTCGTATTCACCGTTATTTACGTAAAGGTTTATACGCTAAACGTATCGGTGCCGGAGCACCAGTATACATGGCTGCAGTTATGGAGTACCTTGCCGCCGAAATTTTAGAATTGGCTGGTAACGCAGCTCGCGATAACAAGAAATCGAGAATTATACCTCGTCATCTTCAATTGGCCATTCGTAACGACGAAGAATTAAATAAACTTTTGGCTGGAGTGACAATCGCTCAAGGGGGTGTATTGCCCAACATTCAAGCTGTATTGCTCCCAAAGAAAACTGCCAAGTCCACTTAAATTTGTTTTCCATTTTAAAACCAGCCCTTTTTAGGGCTACCAATGTTCTACAGTTTAAAATTGATTTCATCCCTATTATATTTAAATTAACATAATGCGTGCGATATATAAGTTTTCAATGAATACGAATTTACTATAAAGTTATCATTTATTTTACAATAACTGCTATATCGAACTATTGCTTCGTTATTAACATATATCATTAACTAATTTTTGACTAATATCATGCTATTAATTATGATATAGTGTTGAATTGAGTATATGTATATTATTACAACATATTTCATACCATAGTGGTGTTATCACTACGCTATATTGTAATAGTATATTTTAAATTATTCAGTAATTTGAATAAAAACAAACAATAATTCTATTATATCGACAAAATATAATTACTATTTATTATAAAAATTATATAAAATATATTCTACATTTTCAACCGACCAATCACTAGCTAAATAACAAACAAAGAAAGCCAAAGACATTAGAAATGGAGCCTATATCACAATCATATAGTGAAATATATATTATGGAATAATTTGCTTGAAAAGCAGCTAGCGATAACAAGACATCTAGAATTATTCCACGTCATCTTCTGTTAGCAATCCGTACCGACGAAGAATTGAACAAGCTGTTGGATGTTGTAACGATCGTTCAAGGTGGTGTATTGCCAAATACTCAAGCTGTATTACTACAAAGAACGCTGCTAAAACTAGCTAATTTAAATTTAAATAATATATGCAAATTATACAAATCAGGCCTTTTCAGGGATACCAATAAGAACAATTTTGTTATATACATTTTGGTTATAATATTTCATATTATTAAAATCAATATTTCATTGGTTTACAACGACAAATATATATTTTATAACTTAATTATTATATAAATTGTTTATAAATAGGATGGGATGATATCAGTTTATATCTTATATATAGTGCTATTTTATTTATAATAATTTCAATCTACCGTTAAAAAATATATAATGTTTAGAGAAATATAAAACAATAGTCTTATTGACAATATAAAGACGTTTATTCTTAGCCTCATTCCATAAAGTATTATTTTAATATAAATAGTTCGGATCATTTTTTGATCAATATATTATACAATTATTATAAATTCTAATCTATTGTACGAGTTTCCAACGCCATTAATATCAATTCCTTATATATCCTAATCTCGGTTTCTATGAATAAAAAGTGAAATTCTCAATCATAACATATCTACAATCTTTGATTTTATTTGTATTTAAAAATGAAATTATTAATATTTCTCATACATTTTACTAAAATTTAATTATAAATTTACCTTTTTCCATGATATTAATATATGAATTTAATACTAATAATTAATCGGGTATTATTTAAAGTTTGTATATAAAGGATGTATATATATTCTGTGAATATATCTATATTGCAAACGTAATGTATAAGATTTGTTTACGATATTTTATAATTACTTATATTTGTTTTCATAAAGTTTATTATTTTGCAGAGGTAAAATTATTTTCTTATTCTAAATCTAGGGGTTTACATTTATAGCATGCAGTTAACTATATAATTATAGTCCAATCACAATATTACGCTAATAAATTATTCTACCCAGAGTATTCTTAGAATCATAATTAATTGAATTTGAAAATAAAGTCATATTTATTTATATTTTGCAAATATGTTAAATACTGTATAACTCTTATTAGTAATTTGATATATTCATCAATGGTTGTTATTAATTTAAGTGTATTATTATTTAATATAAATATGATGTTAACTATATATAAATTATTTATAATTCTGAATGAAGAACTAGATAACCAGATATTCTTAGTTAACTCCATTGACTAAATAACATACTATCTACACATCATAACTACTATACAGCATAATCATATGTATAAATCATCATTTACTATGAATTAATTGCGTATATTGTTTACCAATATATAAGCATGTTCCGTTGAATTATATAACGATATCTATCAATACTCGCAGATGGATTGATATATTTATTTCATAGGACATCGATCTTATGCTCTAAACACTTTTAAATGAAACCTCGTTGAGCAATATTCAACAGCCAGAATTTTCGTTGTACAATCATTCAGATATCAAAAAGGTATGTTCAAAATGATCTTATAAGTTATTGAATAAGTAAAATGCAGTAAAAAGGCTGTATCTGTTAAGATATCGAATTTTAAAATATAACAACACCTTATAAGTATGATATATATAGTTACACATTATTTATTTTATTTTCTAAAATAACTTAATTTTGCATCTAATTCTAAATTGTAATATTTTACTCTTATTCTATATATTAGATACACAAATAACATAAATACAAACTTATTATAAATTTTTTATTTTAATTAATCTTTTCAATATATTATATAACTCCATATATTATTAGCATGACTACATTTATAAAAAAGGATATAAAATACTATAAACTAATAAAAGTAATTTCCAACAACATTTTTACATTAACTTATTTTGATCATTTATTTAAAACTATTATTCCTAACTAATTTTTATTATTCCTAACGCATTTGTGCTCATATAGAATATCCAAGGATAAGATGTCGCATACAAACCTGCAATTCTAATAAATCATCGAATTCTACTGTTAGCATCGAAGGTAGAATCTAATTGTTTGAAAATAGTTTAGTTAATAAATATTCTATAATTGTATGAAAGTGTATGTATTAATATTAAAACTAATCTTAGTTATAATTAAATGAAATTAAATGATCTGTTAAACATGAAAACTGATTTCATTTATAGAATATATTTTCTTTAATAAATAGTTAACTCGTTAAACATTAATTAAAGCACATTTTATTTATTTATCATATACATTATTTCTAAATGATATACAAGGTCACCGTATAAAAGACGACCAACTTTATCGTGAAGTGAACTGGTGATCGAGCGAGATCTCAAAGTTATTGCGTTAAGGTATTTCTAGTCACCTTAGAGATTTCGCAGTACATCTACTCCGCTGACACCAGGGATATAGATCTAAAGACAGCGAGCAATGTATTCGAAGTCTCAATTTTAATTTCCGGTTTGTAACCTCATACCTCCTATTCTAGTACTTTAGTATTGCTAGTGTAATGCTACTGTCATTTGAATTTAATATCGTAATAATAAATATATGATATACAATAATTTCCAATATAGTGATAAGGATCTCTACCTATGTGTTTGGGTAATTTGAAATAAATAAACCATTAAATGACAAATAATTAATTATCTAAACAATGCCTAACAGGATTAGGTGTATGTAGAACTGGCAATGATCATCACATATACATCTCGAATACATCTACAGAATATCTACTGTTTTCTTGTATAAGGTATATTTCATAATATTATATTATATAAGGTATATTCATACACTTTAATATATTTATACCAATTGTCCAATCCAATATAAACGTCTAATTTTTATAATTTATATAATTCACGAGATTATTATATTTGAGAAATTATACAGATTTACATAAACATCACTAGACCACCGTATATTGTTTTCTAATTTATCTTACATTATATATAGATTTCTAGGTGTGGGTCAAATGTATATATACCCTATATTGTTTTCTAATTTATCTTACATTATATATAGATTTCTAGGCGTGGATCAAATATATATATACATTATTTATGTTCATTGCTTAGCTAATATTACAACTTTGTAACATTAAAAGAAAATGAAATATTTTAATAATAAAATTCTAATTTCTCAATAACTGGCATAATGTTAATTAAATAAATTTTGAAATTTAATAAATTTAACTCTAAATATATTTATTTCTATCTAATGTGTTTTATCATAGATGTTTATAGTAATCTCTCTTCACAGTAGATATAAATCTAAATAATTATTTCTATATTAAAGTGATGATAGAATTAAGGAATAATTTTATATAATTAAATTACCTGCATCATATAAATAGTTATCATTTATACTATCAATAATTATTTCTACAGGTTATTTAATAATACTTATATACATATTATTAATATCATAACTTATAACAAAGTTGATTAGAATGCTTCTAATATATATACACATAATTAGATAACATAATATTATTAAAATCATCTATTGATAATCAACACCGAGTTATAGTCAGTTTTATTTTCGTAAATATAGATTGACAAATTTATACATATATATATCAACAATCAATTGAATGTTTATTGTTAATTCTATTGTACGAAAAAACATATAATTTTGTAAATATTTTGAAATTTACTGTTTTCATATTAATTATAAATTGGTTCGTAATATTCTAATAATATTGTCTTTTTAATCTGATAGTTCTATAAATAATAACACTCTTTGGATAGATTCCTTTTGGACTATGAAGAGGTTGTAACACCAGGGTAGGAATGCATCATGGAGCCAAAGAACCCACTTGCCCAGATGTCATTCCGTTTAGCCTATTTAGTACAGGTTGTAATATCGTTGGCATATTGCTAGGTTGTATATCTGCTAAGATTTCAAACAATTATACTATTCTCAGATAACAAGTTAGCTAAAAAGTCAGGATAATGGATTAATAATATTATTGATTATTTGTTTTCAATATTATGTTCAAGCCATTCTATACATGTATACCTGTAGAATAACCAGAAGATCAAAATAATAACTTTTAAAGTATAGAATACTTCAAGCTGTATATCAATATTAACTTAAAATATAAACTTACATATACATTTATTTAGTCTAACTATTATAAAAGTAATTTACTGTAATATTATTTTATTATATTAAATTAAATATTATCACTAATTTAAGAATTTTAATGTTCAGGGCATCGTGGTATCTTTGCTAAGAAGCACAGGCAGTTAGTTCACGAGAAACTTGCATCGTATTCATCAGCTATTACATAATTGCCCTTACTCCCGGCATTCCGTTACATTTGCTACCAACCTGAATCTAAAGGTTATTTTCCTAGATATATAGATCTCTATTATATTTTAAAAATGATCCTAAATCAATACATCTACTTTATTGTATTATAAGAAATTATCCTAAATCTGTAGATCTTTATTATATTTTAATACATCCTTAACCTTTTACAACCTGAAGTCATTTACTAAAATTCTCTTGAAAACCGGCAATATAATTTTTACACAAAGTGCATAAAAAATTTTCAATACATTATTTATTATCGTAAAATACTCTATGATTCATTAATATTTTCTACAGACAAGTTGACTTAATATTATGTATAATTTAAAAGTATTCAATATAAAACACTAATAAATTAATAAAATATAATATTGAAATAGCTATAATAATAAATATAATTATAAATTTTGATAAATCCTATTATAAATTACATATATTCGTAATACGATTAAATAATATTAATTATTCCTAAAAAAGATTAAAATCAATATAGATTGTGTAAATAAATAATGTATAATATATAAAAAATATATTACAAGTTAAATTATCATCAATATAATTAATTATAAATAGTTATATAATGAACATTAAAATATTATTATTTTTATTATTTTCAACTATATACTATACATAAGTATACTTTTCTTATGTAGATATTAATAATTATATATTACAAGTTAACTTATTATTGAAGACATTGAAATTATATTTAATAATTTAAAAAAAATTAATAAAATAAATAATAATTAATTAGATAATGATTAATTAACCAAAATTTAAATAAAAAAAGTAACAAATATAATTTTAAAATAATTAATAATATTAGATACTTACAATTTTCTTAAATAAATAATGATAATGTTATATTAGTGGTTAAGTTATTATTAAAGGTATTGAAAATATCTATAAAGTATAAAAAAGCAAAATATTTGGATTTTGAATATATGTGCATATTTATTAAATATAATAAAAAATAATATTTACAATAAATATATAAAAAATCAAATATATACAAAAGTAAATATATATAAAGTCGACACATAACATACAATAATATAAAGTAGTCAAATATAATTATATATATACAGAAGTACTTATGGAAGTGTTGAGTGATATTTATTATAAAAATTTTTTCTCTTGCACAGATGATACATTACATAATTTACAATGAAAAATAGTTTTAATTTAATAATCTGACATAAATTACATATATTATAAGTAAATCCTTCTCCTGATACTTCGTTCTTCGTAACCGGAATAAATATGAAGTTCCAAGCAGTATCCCGTGATGCTATCACATAGAGCATAGAATTTGATGCCATGTTTCACAGGTTTAGCAGGCATATACTGTTTGAAAGATAGCCGCCGATTGAAACTTATCATTCCTTCATCGATAGATACGTGTTTTCCAGGTTTAAAACTTTCTCCAAAGGTGTTGTTTACCGTATTGATTAACTTGCGAACCTTTGTAAACAAAATATTAAAAATTGAAATACATTTTTGTTAGTTATGATTAATTAATCTTAAATTAAGAGATTATTTTGTAATAGAGTTACATTTTAAATTAAACTTACTTTGTGTAGTTTATCATTTGCCGAATCAGCAACCTGCATATGCAAATATTTAGTTATTTGCAGGTATCTATCTCTGGAAATTCTTTTTGCCATAAACGGGTTATAAAAGTCTTCTTCCATATTCCAATAATTTATTACTTGGGTAGACAAACTACTCCCATGTAAACCGTTGAACCTAGGTAGAAGATTATTTCATCTTCATAGATTTTGAAATCAGATCCTATTGGAATAAGTATTGATTTTATAAAAAGTAATTAAAATTTAAATATAATTAAAATGTTTTATATATGTGTATATAATTAAAAATGTAACCTTTACTGCTAGCATATTCATTTGTGCCCATCACTAAATCTGTAATGAAAGTAGATCCTAGTAAATGTAATAGTATCATCATCGGTTCAAGTCCAAACATATTTGCACTTGGTCCAGTCGCTTCTATAAATTCATTTTCTTTTCGATTAGGAATAGCATAACTCCAACCATTTGGTGGAAACGAATCATTTACCTAAAATATTCAATATTTTTTTACAATAAATATAATATATTATACACTACTAGAACATATAAATAATATAAATATGATTATATATAATAAAAAACATGTTTCTAAAATACAATATTATAATTTGATAATATCAAACCAAGTGTATACTAACTCTTTTCATTACATTGCGTTGCATTCCAAACCTTCTCCTACCTGATCGTGTACGCGAGTAAAATGGTTGCTATAAATTTATTAAAATTATATATACATAATATAAATGAATTCAGTACATATGATATAATATAAATTAAGTTATTCACTGTTATTTATGGAATATGTTTGCATAATATATAATAAAATAGAAACCGAGATATCAGCACCATCATTTTCATCGGATATATTAGGATCAAATATCTCCTAAATTTAATTTATGAAATTGACATTAGCAACCAAAAATAACAAAATGATCTCATAATTTGAAATATAATATGATAAAAAGATATGTATTTGAAGTATTTATATTTTTATAAATGAAATCAATATATATGTAGTACATATTTATTTAGAATTAGGTAATAATAAATAATCTATATACTTATTTTAGACAAAATAATAAACTATATCGATAATAAAATATAAACTTTAAAAAAAAATATACATTTTATAAAAGTCTTTTATTGATTATATTAGACAGAATTTTATGTCGAAATTGTAAATTATTATAAATAATATAATATACTAACAGGTATACTAGTATCAGATCCTGTAGAATCATCGGAACTTTCCAAATTCATAAAAATATCTAAAGATTGCAATGCAGTATAGCGTCTTTCAGCCATTTTAAAAATAATTGAGTCGACGCTTTGACGCTCATTATCTCAAAAAGTAGAATGCCAAATGCTTAATACCAAATTTGAAATTTATTTAGTATATAATTGTGTTTAATATACTGTAAATATTATTAATTTTGATCCAATATGTTTTGAAATATAACCAATTAAATATTCTTATTTATTATTTACTTTTTAATTGTTTTTGAAAAATTTGTATGTTATAAAAACTAATTTTTATACATTAATATTTATCAAGGTGTATTAAAATTTTTAGATTCTAATTGAATTATTATATTTGTAAACAATGCATTCAAAATTTTAGAATTTAAAATATTATAAATTGTAAGAAAACATTATTATTAATATAACACTAATTTATTTATTCATTTAATATTTAAGATTATTTCTAAAATTTATTTTCTATATAATGTTTTATAACTTTTAATTTCGAATATAAATATTATCAGATTAAGGTAGTTTTATTAAAGTTAAATATCAATCTTATAAAGTCACATAATTTTATTAAATAATACTTTATTATAATAGCTCAATTTTACATTTATTTACACATCAAAATTTAATTGACGCTAATGTTTATCGGGTTTTCAGCAAAATGACGTTAATGTATATAGGGTTTATGGGTTAATGATGTTGTACTTTATTATATTTATCCAAAAACTTTAAAATGAACACAAATAACATTTTATATATTAAAATAAACTATATATTTATGAATGGTGAATGTGAGATGAAATTTACCAACTCATAAGTTTTATTTTATGTAAATTATTAAAATGAGTATATTTATAAGACATAATATATTAATATATACAATTATAATACCAGTGTATAGTACACCTATGATGGTATAAATGCAGTTATAATATTGTATATCTACCATTACCAGTAAACGTGCAGTCATAAATTTTTATAACTACACAGCATATTGGTATTAGTTATTGTGTACAGTACATTATTAGTATTTACTTATCAATGCCTTAAAAAGAAATATTTAATAATGTTTGATATTTCTTTTGCCAGAATATTCATCGGCTATATTTCTGGAATTATAGTTCAAAACATTTGCTTGATAATTGTTTCTCTTAAACTAAATTAGCAATTGGAATCAGAAAAGGTTAAGTATATTAGATTAATTAAGTAATGTTTAATTCACTATGCCTTAATAATTAGGATAATTTAACTGGCGGTCTATTTTTTAATTCATTATTAGTTTGTGTAATTTATGTTATTTAGAGATAATATAGGTAATAATATTATGCAAAGCAAACTTTAGAAATTATTATAAATAAATTATTATAAATAATATAATATACTAACAGGTATACTAGTATCAGATCCTGTAGAATCATCGGAACTTTCCAAATTCATAAAAATATCTAAAGATTGCAATGCAGTATAGCGTCTTTCAGCCATTTTAAAAATAATTGAGTCGACGCTTTGACGCTCATTATCTCAAAAAGTAGAATGCCAAATGCTTAATACCAAATTTGAAATTTATTTAGTATATAATTGTGTTTAATATACTGTAAATATTATTAATTTTGATCCAATATGTTTTGAAATATAACCAATTAAATATTCTTATTTATTATTTACTTTTTAATTGTTTTTGAAAAATTTGTATGTTATAAAAACTAATTTTTATACATTAATATTTATCAAGGTGTATTAAAATTTTTAGATTCTAATTGAATTATTATATTTGTAAACAATGCATTCAAAATTTTAGAATTTAAAATATTATAAATTGTAAGAAAACATTATTATTAATATAACACTAATTTATTTATTCATTTAATATTTAAGATTATTTCTAAAATTTATTTTCTATATAATGTTTTATAACTTTTAATTTCGAATATAAATATTATCAGATTAAGGTAGTTTTATTAAAGTTAAATATCAATCTTATAAAGTCACATAATTTTATTAAATAATACTTTATTATAATAGCTCAATTTTACATTTATTTACACATCAAAATTTAATTGACGCTAATGTTTATCGGGTTTTCAGCAAAATGACGTTAATGTATATAGGGTTTATGGGTTAATGATGTTGTACTTTATTATATTTATCCAAAAACTTTAAAATGAACACAAATAACATTTTATATATTAAAATAAACTATATATTTATGAATGGTGAATGTGAGATGAAATTTACCAACTCATAAGTTTTATTTTATGTAAATTATTAAAATGAGTATATTTATAAGACATAATATATTAATATATACAATTATAATACCAGTGTATAGTACACCTATGATGGTATAAATGCAGTTATAATATTGTATATCTACCATTACCAGTAAACGTGCAGTCATAAATTTTTATAACTACACAGCATATTGGTATTAGTTATTGTGTACAGTACATTATTAGTATTTACTTATCAATGCCTTAAAAAGAAATATTTAATAATGTTTGATATTTCTTTTGCCAGAATATTCATCGGCTATATTTCTGGAATTATAGTTCAAAACATTTGCTTGATAATTGTTTCTCTTAAACTAAATTAGCAATTGGAATCAGAAAAGGTTAAGTATATTAGATTAATTAAGTAATGTTTAATTCACTATGCCTTAATAATTAGGATAATTTAACTGGCGGTCTATTTTTTAATTCATTATTAGTTTGTGTAATTTATGTTATTTAGAGATAATATAGGTAATAATATTATGCAAAGCAAACTAATAAATAATTATTTATACTGCATATAAATAACACGTATAAACACAAGAGTGTTACGTTAAAATAAATTAAAATAAAATCTTTGAAGATAATAAAATGGATTATTTTAAGGTTTATAGTTTTTAGGTTTATAGTTTAAATAGTAGTTAATATATATATATTTATATGTGTACATATATTTGAATTCAAATATAATCTTCCTGAATATTTACATTGCAGGTGAATCTAACGATACAATTGCTCACGAAGATACAGTGGCAGTTGCATTATGTTTTCTAACGACATTCGTTCTCGGCTGCGAGTTCCTAGTTGCGGGTACCTCTGTACCCGGCCGACAGCGATGGACTTCTCTTGGCGTGCCGGGTAATACGGTATGGGTGACATTGCCCGGATGTATTAACGATACCTCTCCATTTGCTGTGATTTACTATATACCGTATGCTTAGCATAACTGTCGGCGTTGTTATTAATCTTAAGTTGTAGATAGTATAATTGATAGGTCCTTGATACCAATTGTATTACTTATACATTTGAAACAGTTTATAAAGAAGATACTATTTTATTATCAATCTTGAAATATATTTTATTTTAAGCTCACATTGTCTTGCCTTCGGAGATTAGTGATTTAATTTTATAATCGCATTCTATATAGTTTCACTATTTAATCTGAATATTTATAATATAGTTAATATATATAATATTATCTGGTATAATACAAATATGCACAGTGTAAGTTGTAAACATATCTATTATTATTAACGACATTGTTATCTGTTGTCTATTACGATTATATTTATATTGCATAAATCTTTCGAGAAATATATTAAATTTAATAAGGAAAATATATTGTCATTTAAAATATAAATTTAATTATAAAATTAGATAATATATCATGTAATAATAAAGACCAATAATAATTATTAAATTCAATAATATTATATTGTTATATTCAAAAGTCTCTATATTAGTGATAAGATATAATTGCAACTGAATATGCTGTTACTAATTACCTGCTATTAACTGCAATAACTCTATCTCATCGTTTGAACAAATGTATTACTTATCTTAACTACTGGTTCTAAGGATTTGCAAATTATTTGTATTCATCAGAATAAACATTATTCAGTTCTATTCAGTGAATTATATTTAAGTACGATCAATTTAATATTTTACTTACATAATAGATAAAATATATATATGAAATTATTCGAGTATTTCTAAAATATAATTTTCTGCGATATTATAAAATACTCAAAACGATCCCTTATTACATATTAAAACTTATTCCGGGCGTAACTAAATATTTCCGAATCGTTATTAGGAATATATACGGAAAATTAGAAGAGTAATTGCGGAATTCGACAAATAACGAAATAAATCGATTTTAATAAACCGTTAAATTATATTTTCAAATAATTTTCATTTTAAAACGCTTTTATCGAACAAAATACGACGATTTAGAAGTTACGGTTTCTTTAAAAGTATTTGATAAATTATTAGCGTATTTATCAGTGCTTATTTATAATAAACTATCGCTTGGAAATAAATAAGTTGTAAAATATTATTAAATTTAACCGGCACTCGTCAAATAACAAATTCCCAACGATTTCTTATTAGCGAATACAATAGTAGATTTTAAAATTGTTATATATAAATATTCAACTATATACCTTTCATTTATGTATATTTTTCTATTTTAATATCTACAATCTCGGAGCATGTAGAATATATTAACTACACTAGCTTGCAATATTATGATATAAAACCTAGAATGTAGAATATATGAACTGTTATAGACTGCACTTCTAAATTTTATTTAATTAAATAACTTTTGCTTGTTATATATAATATATTTAATTCGAATATACATATATATCTATAAGTCGATTAAATTACATACTACAAATTTAAATAAAGTATATGGTGATAAACAGTTAGATTTGGTAGGCCTAAAAAGGGCTGGTTTGTTAAAAATATATATAATGAGAGCCGATATAATTCATTAACCACCGAATCCGTAAAGGGTTCGTCCTTGTCGTTCGTCAATGCGTATACAACATCCATAGCAGTAACTGTCTTCCTCTTGGCGTGTTCGGTGTAAGATTTATACTCTATAATTTCAAAAAAGAATAAAATGGGATAAAAGATAATATACCTCGACAATAAATCTCAGAACACAAGAATATTGATCTTTGCACATATATATAATTAATAATTGAATATTATATTGTCAACAAATATGAGACATGTTAGAAAATTAAATCTAGATTGTGTAGAATCATTGAATTTATAATTATTTGTCTATACATTATCTATTATTTCTAAAAAAGGATTTAAAATATATAAAGAATTTTTCAATATACAATAATAGGTTTTAATGATACATAATATAAACATTACATATACAACACATCTATTTTTTAATCATAATTGATATTGTAAGTATATTTATACTATTTAAGATATATCATTTAACATACAAATTTAAAGTAATACTCATATAATCTAGATGAATTAATTTGATATATTACAAGATGTAAATATACTTGATAAAAGTGGGTAGCCCTGAAAAGGGCTGATTGGTTATAGTGTATTAGAAATCTATTTGGAACTAGTATATTTGGTAACTGCTTTAGTACCTTCGCTTACGGCATGCTTGGCTAATTCACCGGGAAGTAAAAGACGGACAGCAGTTTGAATTTCGCGGCTAGAGATGGTTGAACGTTTGTTGTAGTGAGCTAAACGAGAAGCTTCGTTAGCTATACGTTCGAACAGGTCATTAACGAAGGAGTTCATGATACTCATAGCTTTGCTGGAAACACCGGTATCGGGATGTACTTGTTTCAATACTTTGTAGATGTAGATAGCATAAGATTCCTTCCTTTTCTTATGACGTTTCTTTCCATCTGTGCGTGTAGTCTTGGTAGTCTTCTGGACGGCCTTCTTAGAACCTTTAGACGCTACTTTGGGAGGCATATTGAGTGTAGGATCGATAATGATACAAATGTATTAACATTTTTATTTATAAACAAATAGATATATATATTGACCAATGAAAAGCCAATCATTTATCCAATAGGAATTACATATATTATTAACCATACAAATAATTAAATTACTTTGATTGGTTACCTTCAATTAACATTTAAATGTCGATCCAATACGTATCTTATATATACGAGTATATATCATATTATATATCACGAGTATCTTATACATTTCGCTGAAAGTTAAATAGAATAATAAAATCGAATTAGTATGCAAATAATAACAAACGAAACGATTAACTGTCATATATAGATATATATCTATGTAAAAGTTGATACCAGATTTATTAGTGCACGTATAAATATATGTTTAAACTACTCTTCACCTACCTATGCATTCACTCTAAACATATAATATTAAGTAACGTTTTTAAATGGTTAACGGTTAATGTGATAATTATTAAAAATAAAACATATACTAATTAAATAATAATAGTATAAACGTGGTACGATATATATATATGTTTGAAATATATATTTCTATCGTATATAACAATACATATACGCACTTATTCATTAATATAATACATTATTATCATATAGTAAATTATTGCATAACTACTAATAAGTTTAATGTATGAATCTATTTTAATAATTTAGGAAATTGGTAGCCAATGTAAATTGTACGTGAATTATATTTAAGTACGATCAATTTAATATTTTACTTAAATAATAGATAAAATAATTGTATAATAATATCTCTAATTTAAAGTATATTATGATAAACAGTTAAACTTGGTAGCTCTAAAAAGGGCTGATTATAAATAATTGAAATGAGAGCATCGATGCGTCAAAGACGAATCCTTCCCGGATTCGGTAGTTTATGAATTGTAGAACTGTATAATTCATAAACTAAATACGTAAAGGGTTCGCCCTTCATGCATCGATGCGTATAAAACATCCTTAGCAGTAACTATATTCATGTATGAATCTATTTTAATAATTTAGGAAATTGGTAGCCAATATAAATTGTACGTGAATTATATTTAAGTACGATCAATTTAATATTTTACTTACATAATAGATAAAATATATATATGAAATTATTCGAGTATTTCTAAAATATAATTTTCTGCGATATTATAAAATACTCAAAACGATTTAATATTACATATTAAAACTTATTATGAGCGTAACTAAATATATCCGAATCGTTTTTAGGAATATATACGGAAAATTAGAAGAGTAATTGCGGAATTCGACAAATAACGAAATACATCGATTTTAATAAACCGTTAAATTAAATTTTCAAATAATTTTTATTTTAAAACGGTTTTATCGAACAAAATACGACGATTTAGAAGATACGGTTTCTTTAAAAGTATTTGATAAATTAGTAGTGTATTTAGCAGTACTTATTTATAATAAACGATCGCTTGGAAATAAAGAAGTTGTAAAATATTATTGAATTTAACCGGCACTCGTCAAATAACAAATTCCCAACGATTTCTTATTAGTTAATACAATAGTAGATTTTTAAATTGTTATATATAAATATTAAACTATATACCCTTCATTTATGTATATTTTTCTATTTTAATAATATCTACAATCTCGGAGCATGTAGAATATATTAACTACACTAGCTTGCAATATTATGATATAAAACCTAGAATGTAGAATATATGAACTGTTATAGACTGTACTTCTAAATTTTATTTATTCAATAACTTTTGCTTGTTATATATAATATATTTAATTCGAATATACATATATATTTATAAGTCGATTAAATTACATACTACAAATTTAAATAAAGTATATGGTGATAAACAGTTAGATTTGGTAGCCCTAAAAAGGGCTGGTTTGTTAAAAATATATATAATGAGAGCCGATATAATTCATTAACCACCGAATCCGTAAAGGGTTCGTCCTTGTCGTTCGTCAATGCGTATACAACATCCGTAGCAGTAACTGTCTTACTCTTGGCGTGTTCGGTGTAAGATTTATACTCTATAATTTCAAAAAAGAATAAAATGGGATAAAAGATAATATACCTCGACAATAAATCTCAGAACACAAGAATATTGATCTTTGCACATATATATAATTAATAATTGAATATTATATTGTCAACAAATATGAGACATGTTAGAAAATTAAATCTAGATTGTGTAGAATCATTGAATTTATAATTATTTGTCTATACATTATCTATTATTTCTAAAAAAGGATTTAAAATATATAAAGAATTTTTCAATATACAATAATAGGTTTTAATGATACATAATATAAACATTACATATACAACACATCTATTTTTTAATCATAATTGATATTGTAAGTATATTTATACTATTTAAGATATATCATTTAACATACAAATTTAAAGTAATACTCATATAATCTAGATGAATTAATTTGATATATTACAAGATGTAAATATACTTGATAAAAGTGGGTAGCCCTGAAGAGGGCTGATTGGTTATAGTGTATTAGAAATCTATTTGGAACTAGTATATTTGGTAACTGCTTTAGTACCTTCGCTTACGGCATGCTTGGCTAATTCACCGGGAAGTAAAAGACGGACAGCAGTTTGAATTTCGCGGCTAGAGATGGTTGAACGTTTGTTGTAGTGAGCTAAACGAGAAGCTTCGTTAGCGATACGTTCGAACAGGTCATTAACGAAGGAGTTCATGATACTCATAGCTTTGCTGGAAACACCGGTATCGGGATGTACTTGTTTCAATACTTTGTAGATGTAGATAGCATAAGATTCCTTCCTTTTCTTATGACGTTTCTTTCCATCTGTGCGTGTAGTCTTGGTAGTCTTCTGGACGGCCTTCTTAGAACCTTTAGACGCTACTTTGGGAGGCATATTGAGTGTAGGATCGATAATGATACAAATGTATTAAAAATTTTATTTATAAACAAATAGATATATATATTGACCAATGAAAAGCCAATCATTTATCCAATAGGAATTACATATATTATTAACCATACAAATAATTAAATTACTTTGATTGGTTACCTTCAATTAACATTTAAATGTCGATCCAATATGTATCTTATATATACGAGTATATATCATATTATATATCACGAGTATCTTATACATTTCGCTGAAAGTTAAATAGAATAATAAAATCGAATTAGTATGCAAATAATAACAAACGAAACGATTAACTGTCATATATAGATATATATCTATGTAAAAGTTGATACCAGATTTATTATTGCACGTATACATATATGTTTACACTACTCTTCACCTACCTATGCATTCACTCTAAACATATAATATTAAGTAACGTTTTTAAATGGTTAACGGTTAATGTGATAATTATTAAAAATAAAACATATACTAATTAAATAATAATAATCTAAACGTGGTACGATATATATATGTTTGAAATATATATTTCTATCGTATATAACAATACATATACGCACTGATTCATTAATATAATACATTATTATCATATAGTAAATTATTGCATAACTACTAATAAGTTTAATGTATGAATCTATTTTAATAATTTAGGAAATTGGTAGCCAATGTAAATTGTACGTGAATTATATTTAAGTACGATCAATTTAATATTTTACTTAAATAATAGATAAAATAATTGTATAATAATATCTCTAATTTAAAGTATATTATGATAAACAGTTAAACTTGGTAGCTCTAAAAAGGGCTGATTATAAATAATTGAAATGAGAGCATCGATGCGTCAAAGACGAATCCTTCCCGGATTCGGTAGTTTATGAATTGTAGAACTGTATAATTCATAAACTAAATACGTAAAGGGTTCGCCCTTCATGCATCGATGCGTATAAAACATCCTTAGCAGTAACTATATTCATGTATGAATCTATTTTAATAATTTAGGAAATTGGTAGCCAATATAAATTGTACGTGAATTATATTTAAGTACGATCAATTTAATATTTTACTTACATAATAGATAAAATATATATATGAAATTATTCGAGTATTTCTAAAATATAATTTTCTGCGATATTATAAAATACTCAAAACGATTTAATATTACATATTAAAACTTATTATGAGCGTAACTAAATATATCCGAATCGTTTTTAGGAATATATACGGAAAATTAGAAGAGTAATTGCGGAATTCGACAAATAACGAAATAAATCGATTTTAATAAACCGTTAAATTAAATTTTCAAATAATTTTTATTTTAAAACGGTTTTATCGAACAAAATACGACGATTTAGAAGATACGGTTTCTTTAAAAGTATTTGATAAATTAGTAGTGTATTTAGCAGTACTTATTTATAATAAACGATCGCTTGGAAATAAAGAAGTTGTAAAATATTATTGAATTTAACCGGCACTCGTCAAATAACAAATTCCCAACGATTTCTTATTAGTTAATACAATAGTAGATTTTTAAATTGTTATATATAAATATTAAACTATATACCCTTCATTTATGTATATTTTTCTATTTTAATAATATCTACAATCTCGGAGCATGTAGAATATATTAACTACACTAGCTTGCAATATTATGATATAAAACCTAGAATGTAGAATATATGAACTGTTATAGACTGTACTTCTAAATTTTATTTATTCAATAACTTTTGCTTGTTATATATAATATATTTAATTCGAATATACATATATATTTATAAGTCGATTAAATTACATACTACAAATTTAAATAAAGTATATGGTGATAAACAGTTAGATTTGGTAGCCCTAAAAAGGGCTGGTTTGTTAAAAATATATATAATGAGAGCCGATATAATTCATTAACCACCGAATCCGTAAAGGGTTCGTCCTTGTCGTTCGTCAATGCGTATACAACATCCGTAGCAGTAACTGTCTTACTCTTGGCGTGTTCGGTGTAAGATTTATACTCTATAATTTCAAAAAAGAATAAAATGGGATAAAAGATAATATACCTCGACAATAAATCTCAGAACACAAGAATATTGATCTTTGCACATATATATAATTAATAATTGAATATTATATTGTCAACAAATATGAGACATGTTAGAAAATTAAATCTAGATTGTGTAGAATCATTGAATTTATAATTATTTGTCTATACATTATCTATTATTTCTAAAAAAGGATTTAAAATATATAAAGAATTTTTCAATATACAATAATAGGTTTTAATGATACATAATATAAACATTACATATACAACACATCTATTTTTTAATCATAATTGATATTGTAAGTATATTTATACTATTTAAGATATATCATTTAACATACAAATTTAAAGTAATACTCATATAATCTAGATGAATTAATTTGATATATTACAAGATGTAAATATACTTGATAAAAGTGGGTAGCCCTGAAAAGGGCTGATTGGTTATAGTGTATTAGAAATCTATTTGGAACTAGTATATTTGGTAACTGCTTTAGTACCTTCGCTTACGGCATGCTTGGCTAATTCACCGGGAAGTAAAAGACGGACAGCAGTTTGAATTTCGCGGCTAGAGATGGTTGAACGTTTGTTGTAGTGAGCTAAACGAGAAGCTTCGTTAGCGATACGTTCGAACAGGTCATTAACGAAGGAGTTCATGATACTCATAGCTTTGCTGGAAACACCGGTATCGGGATGTACTTGTTTCAATACTTTGTAGATGTAGATAGCATAAGATTCCTTCCTTTTCTTATGACGTTTCTTTCCATCTGTGCGTGTAGTCTTGGTAGTCTTCTGGACGGCCTTCTTAGAACCTTTAGACGCTACTTTGGGAGGCATATTGAGTGTAGGATCGATAATGATACAAATGTATTAAAAATTTTATTTATAAACAAATAGATATATATATTGACCAATGAAAAGCCAATCATTTATCCAATAGGAATTACATATATTATTAACCATACAAATAATTAAATTACTTTGATTGGTTACCTTCAATTAACATTTAAATGTCGATCCAATATGTATCTTATATATACGAGTATATATCATATTATATATCACGAGTATCTTATACATTTCGCTGAAAGTTAAATAGAATAATAAAATCGAATTAGTATGCAAATAATAACAAACGAAACGATTAACTGTCATATATAGATATATATCTATGTAAAAGTTGATACCAGATTTATTATTGCACGTATACATATATGTTTACACTACTCTTCACCTACCTATGCATTCACTCTAAACATATAATATTAAGTAACGTTTTTAAATGGTTAACGGTTAATGTGATAATTATTAAAAATAAAACATATACTAATTAAATAATAATAATCTAAACGTGGTACGATATATATATGTTTGAAATATATATTTCTATCGTATATAACAATACATATACGCACTGATTCATTAATATAATACATTATTATCATATAGTAAATTATTGCATAACTACTAATAAGTTTAATGTATGAATCTATTTTAATAATTTAGGAAATTGGTAGCCAATGTAAATTGTACGTGAATTATATTTAAGTACGATCAATTTAATATTTTACTTAAATAATAGATAAAATAATTGTATAATAATATCTCTAATTTAAAGTATATTATGATAAACAGTTAAACTTGGTAGCTCTAAAAAGGGCTGATTATAAATAATTGAAATGAGAGCATCGATGCGTCAAAGACGAATCCTTCCCGGATTCGGTAGTTTATGAATTGTAGAACTGTATAATTCATAAACTAAATACGTAAAGGGTTCGCCCTTCATGCATCGATGCGTATAAAACATCCTTAGCAGTAACTATATTCATGTATGAATCTATTTTAATAATTTAGGAAATTGGTAGCCAATATAAATTGTACGTGAATTATATTTAAGTACGATCAATTTAATATTTTACTTACATAATAGATAAAATATATATATGAAATTATTCGAGTATTTCTAAAATATAATTTTCTGCGATATTATAAAATACTCAAAACGATTTAATATTACATATTAAAACTTATTATGAGCGTAACTAAATATATCCGAATCGTTTTTAGGAATATATACGGAAAATTAGAAGAGTAATTGCGGAATTCGACAAATAACGAAATACATCGATTTTAATAAACCGTTAAATTAAATTTTCAAATAATTTTTATTTTAAAACGGTTTTATCGAACAAAATACGACGATTTAGAAGATACGGTTTCTTTAAAAGTATTTGATAAATTAGTAGTGTATTTAGCAGTACTTATTTATAATAAACGATCGCTTGGAAATAAAGAAGTTGTAAAATATTATTGAATTTAACCGGCACTCGTCAAATAACAAATTCCCAACGATTTCTTATTAGTTAATACAATAGTAGATTTTTAAATTGTTATATATAAATATTAAACTATATACCCTTCATTTATGTATATTTTTCTATTTTAATAATATCTACAATCTCGGAGCATGTAGAATATATTAACTACACTAGCTTGCAATATTATGATATAAAACCTAGAATGTAGAATATATGAACTGTTATAGACTGTACTTCTAAATTTTATTTATTCAATAACTTTTGCTTGTTATATATAATATATTTAATTCGAATATACATATATATTTATAAGTCGATTAAATTACATACTACAAATTTAAATAAAGTATATGGTGATAAACAGTTAGATTTGGTAGCCCTAAAAAGGGCTGGTTTGTTAAAAATATATATAATGAGAGCCGATATAATTCATTAACCACCGAATCCGTAAAGGGTTCGTCCTTGTCGTTCGTCAATGCGTATACAACATCCGTAGCAGTAACTGTCTTACTCTTGGCGTGTTCGGTGTAAGATTTATACTCTATAATTTCAAAAAAGAATAAAATGGGATAAAAGATAATATACCTCGACAATAAATCTCAGAACACAAGAATATTGATCTTTGCACATATATATAATTAATAATTGAATATTATATTGTCAACAAATATGAGACATGTTAGAAAATTAAATCTAGATTGTGTAGAATCATTGAATTTATAATTATTTGTCTATACATTATCTATTATTTCTAAAAAAGGATTTAAAATATATAAAGAATTTTTCAATATACAATAATAGGTTTTAATGATACATAATATAAACATTACATATACAACACATCTATTTTTTAATCATAATTGATATTGTAAGTATATTTATACTATTTAAGATATATCATTTAACATACAAATTTAAAGTAATACTCATATAATCTAGATGAATTAATTTGATATATTACAAGATGTAAATATACTTGATAAAAGTGGGTAGCCCTGAAGAGGGCTGATTGGTTATAGTGTATTAGAAATCTATTTGGAACTAGTATATTTGGTAACTGCTTTAGTACCTTCGCTTACGGCATGCTTGGCTAATTCACCGGGAAGTAAAAGACGGACAGCAGTTTGAATTTCGCGGCTAGAGATGGTTGAACGTTTGTTGTAGTGAGCTAAACGAGAAGCTTCGTTAGCGATACGTTCGAACAGGTCATTAACGAAGGAGTTCATGATACTCATAGCTTTGCTGGAAACACCGGTATCGGGATGTACTTGTTTCAATACTTTGTAGATGTAGATAGCATAAGATTCCTTCCTTTTCTTATGACGTTTCTTTCCATCTGTGCGTGTAGTCTTGGTAGTCTTCTGGACGGCCTTCTTAGAACCTTTAGACGCTACTTTGGGAGGCATATTGAGTGTAGGATCGATAATGATACAAATGTATTAAAAATTTTATTTATAAACAAATAGATATATATATTGACCAATGAAAAGCCAATCATTTATCCAATAGGAATTACATATATTATTAACCATACAAATAATTAAATTACTTTGATTGGTTACCTTCAATTAACATTTAAATGTCGATCCAATATGTATCTTATATATACGAGTATATATCATATTATATATCACGAGTATCTTATACATTTCGCTGAAAGTTAAATAGAATAATAAAATCGAATTAGTATGCAAATAATAACAAACGAAACGATTAACTGTCATATATAGATATATATCTATGTAAAAGTTGATACCAGATTTATTATTGCACGTATACATATATGTTTACACTACTCTTCACCTACCTATGCATTCACTCTAAACATATAATATTAAGTAACGTTTTTAAATGGTTAACGGTTAATGTGATAATTATTAAAAATAAAACATATACTAATTAAATAATAATAATCTAAACGTGGTACGATATATATATGTTTGAAATATATATTTCTATCGTATATAACAATACATATACGCACTGATTCATTAATATAATACATTATTATCATATAGTAAATTATTGCATAACTACTAATAAGTTTAATGTATGAATCTATTTTAATAATTTAGGAAATTGGTAGCCAATGTAAATTGTACGTGAATTATATTTAAGTACGATCAATTTAATATTTTACTTAAATAATAGATAAAATAATTGTATAATAATATCTCTAATTTAAAGTATATTATGATAAACAGTTAAACTTGGTAGCTCTAAAAAGGGCTGATTATAAATAATTGAAATGAGAGCATCGATGCGTCAAAGACGAATCCTTCCCGGATTCGGTAGTTTATGAATTGTAGAACTGTATAATTCATAAACTAAATACGTAAAGGGTTCGCCCTTCATGCATCGATGCGTATAAAACATCCTTAGCAGTAACTATATTCATGTATGAATCTATTTTAATAATTTAGGAAATTGGTAGCCAATATAAATTGTACGTGAATTATATTTAAGTACGATCAATTTAATATTTTACTTACATAATAGATAAAATATATATATGAAATTATTCGAGTATTTCTAAAATATAATTTTCTGCGATATTATAAAATACTCAAAACGATTTAATATTACATATTAAAACTTATTATGAGCGTAACTAAATATATCCGAATCGTTTTTAGGAATATATACGGAAAATTAGAAGAGTAATTGCGGAATTCGACAAATAACGAAATAAATCGATTTTAATAAACCGTTAAATTAAATTTTCAAATAATTTTTATTTTAAAACGGTTTTATCGAACAAAATACGACGATTTAGAAGATACGGTTTCTTTAAAAGTATTTGATAAATTAGTAGTGTATTTAGCAGTACTTATTTATAATAAACGATCGCTTGGAAATAAAGAAGTTGTAAAATATTATTGAATTTAACCGGCACTCGTCAAATAACAAATTCCCAACGATTTCTTATTAGTTAATACAATAGTAGATTTTTAAATTGTTATATATAAATATTAAACTATATACCCTTCATTTATGTATATTTTTCTATTTTAATAATATCTACAATCTCGGAGCATGTAGAATATATTAACTACACTAGCTTGCAATATTATGATATAAAACCTAGAATGTAGAATATATGAACTGTTATAGACTGTACTTCTAAATTTTATTTATTCAATAACTTTTGCTTGTTATATATAATATATTTAATTCGAATATACATATATATTTATAAGTCGATTAAATTACATACTACAAATTTAAATAAAGTATATGGTGATAAACAGTTAGATTTGGTAGCCCTAAAAAGGGCTGGTTTGTTAAAAATATATATAATGAGAGCCGATATAATTCATTAACCACCGAATCCGTAAAGGGTTCGTCCTTGTCGTTCGTCAATGCGTATACAACATCCGTAGCAGTAACTGTCTTACTCTTGGCGTGTTCGGTGTAAGATTTATACTCTATAATTTCAAAAAAGAATAAAATGGGATAAAAGATAATATACCTCGACAATAAATCTCAGAACACAAGAATATTGATCTTTGCACATATATATAATTAATAATTGAATATTATATTGTCAACAAATATGAGACATGTTAGAAAATTAAATCTAGATTGTGTAGAATCATTGAATTTATAATTATTTGTCTATACATTATCTATTATTTCTAAAAAAGGATTTAAAATATATAAAGAATTTTTCAATATACAATAATAGGTTTTAATGATACATAATATAAACATTACATATACAACACATCTATTTTTTAATCATAATTGATATTGTAAGTATATTTATACTATTTAAGATATATCATTTAACATACAAATTTAAAGTAATACTCATATAATCTAGATGAATTAATTTGATATATTACAAGATGTAAATATACTTGATAAAAGTGGGTAGCCCTGAAAAGGGCTGATTGGTTATAGTGTATTAGAAATCTATTTGGAACTAGTATATTTGGTAACTGCTTTAGTACCTTCGCTTACGGCATGCTTGGCTAATTCACCGGGAAGTAAAAGACGGACAGCAGTTTGAATTTCGCGGCTAGAGATGGTTGAACGTTTGTTGTAGTGAGCTAAACGAGAAGCTTCGTTAGCGATACGTTCGAACAGGTCATTAACGAAGGAGTTCATGATACTCATAGCTTTGCTGGAAACACCGGTATCGGGATGTACTTGTTTCAATACTTTGTAGATGTAGATAGCATAAGATTCCTTCCTTTTCTTATGACGTTTCTTTCCATCTGTGCGTGTAGTCTTGGTAGTCTTCTGGACGGCCTTCTTAGAACCTTTAGACGCTACTTTGGGAGGCATATTGAGTGTAGGATCGATAATGATACAAATGTATTAAAAATTTTATTTATAAACAAATAGATATATATATTGACCAATGAAAAGCCAATCATTTATCCAATAGGAATTACATATATTATTAACCATACAAATAATTAAATTACTTTGATTGGTTACCTTCAATTAACATTTAAATGTCGATCCAATATGTATCTTATATATACGAGTATATATCATATTATATATCACGAGTATCTTATACATTTCGCTGAAAGTTAAATAGAATAATAAAATCGAATTAGTATGCAAATAATAACAAACGAAACGATTAACTGTCATATATAGATATATATCTATGTAAAAGTTGATACCAGATTTATTATTGCACGTATACATATATGTTTACACTACTCTTCACCTACCTATGCATTCACTCTAAACATATAATATTAAGTAACGTTTTTAAATGGTTAACGGTTAATGTGATAATTATTAAAAATAAAACATATACTAATTAAATAATAATAATCTAAACGTGGTACGATATATATATGTTTGAAATATATATTTCTATCGTATATAACAATACATATACGCACTGATTCATTAATATAATACATTATTATCATATAGTAAATTATTGCATAACTACTAATAAGTTTAATGTATGAATCTATTTTAATAATTTAGGAAATTGGTAGCCAATGTAAATTGTACGTGAATTATATTTAAGTACGATCAATTTAATATTTTACTTAAATAATAGATAAAATAATTGTATAATAATATCTCTAATTTAAAGTATATTATGATAAACAGTTAAACTTGGTAGCTCTAAAAAGGGCTGATTATAAATAATTGAAATGAGAGCATCGATGCGTCAAAGACGAATCCTTCCCGGATTCGGTAGTTTATGAATTGTAGAACTGTATAATTCATAAACTAAATACGTAAAGGGTTCGCCCTTCATGCATCGATGCGTATAAAACATCCTTAGCAGTAACTATATTCATGTATGAATCTATTTTAATAATTTAGGAAATTGGTAGCCAATATAAATTGTACGTGAATTATATTTAAGTACGATCAATTTAATATTTTACTTAAATAATAGATAAAATAATTGTATAATAATATCTCTAATTTAAAGTATATTATGATAAACAGTTAAACTTGGTAGCTCTAAAAAGGGCTGATTATAAATAATTGAAATGAGAGCATCGATGCGTCAAAGACGAATCCTTCCCGGATTCGGTAGTTTATGAATTGTAGAACTGTATAATTCATAAACTAAATACGTAAAGGGTTCGCCCTTCATGCATCGATGCGTATAAAACATCCTTAGCAGTAACTATATTCATGTATGAATCTATTTTAATAATTTAGGAAATTGGTAGCCAATATAAATTGTACGTGAATTATATTTAAGTACGATCAATTTAATATTTTACTTACATAATAGATAAAATATATATATGAAATTATTCGAGTATTTCTAAAATATAATTTTCTGCGATATTATAAAATACTCAAAACGATTTAATATTACATATTAAAACTTATTATGAGCGTAACTAAATATATCCGAATCGTTTTTAGGAATATATACGGAAAATTAGAAGAGTAATTGCGGAATTCGACAAATAACGAAATAAATCGATTTTAATAAACCGTTAAATTAAATTTTCAAATAATTTTTATTTTAAAACGGTTTTATCGAACAAAATACGACGATTTAGAAGATACGGTTTCTTTAAAAGTATTTGATAAATTAGTAGTGTATTTAGCAGTACTTATTTATAATAAACGATCGCTTGGAAATAAAGAAGTTGTAAAATATTATTGAATTTAACCGGCACTCGTCAAATAACAAATTCCCAACGATTTCTTATTAGTTAATACAATAGTAGATTTTTAAATTGTTATATATAAATATTAAACTATATACCCTTCATTTATGTATATTTTTCTATTTTAATAATATCTACAATCTCGGAGCATGTAGAATATATTAACTACACTAGCTTGCAATATTATGATATAAAACCTAGAATGTAGAATATATGAACTGTTATAGACTGTACTTCTAAATTTTATTTATTCAATAACTTTTGCTTGTTATATATAATATATTTAATTCGAATATACATATATATTTATAAGTCGATTAAATTACATACTACAAATTTAAATAAAGTATATGGTGATAAACAGTTAGATTTGGTAGCCCTAAAAAGGGCTGGTTTGTTAAAAATATATATAATGAGAGCCGATATAATTCATTAACCACCGAATCCGTAAAGGGTTCGTCCTTGTCGTTCGTCAATGCGTATACAACATCCGTAGCAGTAACTGTCTTACTCTTGGCGTGTTCGGTGTAAGATTTATACTCTATAATTTCAAAAAAGAATAAAATGGGATAAAAGATAATATACCTCGACAATAAATCTCAGAACACAAGAATATTGATCTTTGCACATATATATAATTAATAATTGAATATTATATTGTCAACAAATATGAGACATGTTAGAAAATTAAATCTAGATTGTGTAGAATCATTGAATTTATAATTATTTGTCTATACATTATCTATTATTTCTAAAAAAGGATTTAAAATATATAAAGAATTTTTCAATATACAATAATAGGTTTTAATGATACATAATATAAACATTACATATACAACACATCTATTTTTTAATCATAATTGATATTGTAAGTATATTTATACTATTTAAGATATATCATTTAACATACAAATTTAAAGTAATACTCATATAATCTAGATGAATTAATTTGATATATTACAAGATGTAAATATACTTGATAAAAGTGGGTAGCCCTGAAAAGGGCTGATTGGTTATAGTGTATTAGAAATCTATTTGGAACTAGTATATTTGGTAACTGCTTTAGTACCTTCGCTTACGGCATGCTTGGCTAATTCACCGGGAAGTAAAAGACGGACAGCAGTTTGAATTTCGCGGCTAGAGATGGTTGAACGTTTGTTGTAGTGAGCTAAACGAGAAGCTTCGTTAGCGATACGTTCGAACAGGTCATTAACGAAGGAGTTCATGATACTCATAGCTTTGCTGGAAACACCGGTATCGGGATGTACTTGTTTCAATACTTTGTAGATGTAGATAGCATAAGATTCCTTCCTTTTCTTATGACGTTTCTTTCCATCTGTGCGTGTAGTCTTGGTAGTCTTCTGGACGGCCTTCTTAGAACCTTTAGACGCTACTTTGGGAGGCATATTGAGTGTAGGATCGATAATGATACAAATGTATTAAAAATTTTATTTATAAACAAATAGATATATATATTGACCAATGAAAAGCCAATCATTTATCCAATAGGAATTACATATATTATTAACCATACAAATAATTAAATTACTTTGATTGGTTACCTTCAATTAACATTTAAATGTCGATCCAATATGTATCTTATATATACGAGTATATATCATATTATATATCACGAGTATCTTATACATTTCGCTGAAAGTTAAATAGAATAATAAAATCGAATTAGTATGCAAATAATAACAAACGAAACGATTAACTGTCATATATAGATATATATCTATGTAAAAGTTGATACCAGATTTATTATTGCACGTATACATATATGTTTACACTACTCTTCACCTACCTATGCATTCACTCTAAACATATAATATTAAGTAACGTTTTTAAATGGTTAACGGTTAATGTGATAATTATTAAAAATAAAACATATACTAATTAAATAATAATAATCTAAACGTGGTACGATATATATATGTTTGAAATATATATTTCTATCGTATATAACAATACATATACGCACTGATTCATTAATATAATACATTATTATCATATAGTAAATTATTGCATAACTACTAATAAGTTTAATGTATGAATCTATTTTAATAATTTAGGAAATTGGTAGCCAATGTAAATTGTACGTGAATTATATTTAAGTACGATCAATTTAATATTTTACTTAAATAATAGATAAAATAATTGTATAATAATATCTCTAATTTAAAGTATATTATGATAAACAGTTAAACTTGGTAGCTCTAAAAAGGGCTGATTATAAATAATTGAAATGAGAGCATCGATGCGTCAAAGACGAATCCTTCCCGGATTCGGTAGTTTATGAATTGTAGAACTGTATAATTCATAAACTAAATACGTAAAGGGTTCGCCCTTCATGCATCGATGCGTATAAAACATCCTTAGCAGTAACTATATTCATGTATGAATCTATTTTAATAATTTAGGAAATTGGTAGCCAATATAAATTGTACGTGAATTATATTTAAGTACGATCAATTTAATATTTTACTTACATAATAGATAAAATATATATATGAAATTATTCGAGTATTTCTAAAATATAATTTTCTGCGATATTATAAAATACTCAAAACGATTTAATATTACATATTAAAACTTATTATGAGCGTAACTAAATATATCCGAATCGTTTTTAGGAATATATACGGAAAATTAGAAGAGTAATTGCGGAATTCGACAAATAACGAAATAAATCGATTTTAATAAACCGTTAAATTAAATTTTCAAATAATTTTTATTTTAAAACGGTTTTATCGAACAAAATACGACGATTTAGAAGATACGGTTTCTTTAAAAGTATTTGATAAATTAGTAGTGTATTTAGCAGTACTTATTTATAATAAACGATCGCTTGGAAATAAAGAAGTTGTAAAATATTATTGAATTTAACCGGCACTCGTCAAATAACAAATTCCCAACGATTTCTTATTAGTTAATACAATAGTAGATTTTTAAATTGTTATATATAAATATTAAACTATATACCCTTCATTTATGTATATTTTTCTATTTTAATAATATCTACAATCTCGGAGCATGTAGAATATATTAACTACACTAGCTTGCAATATTATGATATAAAACCTAGAATGTAGAATATATGAACTGTTATAGACTGTACTTCTAAATTTTATTTATTCAATAACTTTTGCTTGTTATATATAATATATTTAATTCGAATATACATATATATTTATAAGTCGATTAAATTACATACTACAAATTTAAATAAAGTATATGGTGATAAACAGTTAGATTTGGTAGCCCTAAAAAGGGCTGGTTTGTTAAAAATATATATAATGAGAGCCGATATAATTCATTAACCACCGAATCCGTAAAGGGTTCGTCCTTGTCGTTCGTCAATGCGTATACAACATCCGTAGCAGTAACTGTCTTACTCTTGGCGTGTTCGGTGTAAGATTTATACTCTATAATTTCAAAAAAGAATAAAATGGGATAAAAGATAATATACCTCGACAATAAATCTCAGAACACAAGAATATTGATCTTTGCACATATATATAATTAATAATTGAATATTATATTGTCAACAAATATGAGACATGTTAGAAAATTAAATCTAGATTGTGTAGAATCATTGAATTTATAATTATTTGTCTATACATTATCTATTATTTCTAAAAAAGGATTTAAAATATATAAAGAATTTTTCAATATACAATAATAGGTTTTAATGATACATAATATAAACATTACATATACAACACATCTATTTTTTAATCATAATTGATATTGTAAGTATATTTATACTATTTAAGATATATCATTTAACATACAAATTTAAAGTAATACTCATATAATCTAGATGAATTAATTTGATATATTACAAGATGTAAATATACTTGATAAAAGTGGGTAGCCCTGAAGAGGGCTGATTGGTTATAGTGTATTAGAAATCTATTTGGAACTAGTATATTTGGTAACTGCTTTAGTACCTTCGCTTACGGCATGCTTGGCTAATTCACCGGGAAGTAAAAGACGGACAGCAGTTTGAATTTCGCGGCTAGAGATGGTTGAACGTTTGTTGTAGTGAGCTAAACGAGAAGCTTCGTTAGCGATACGTTCGAACAGGTCATTAACGAAGGAGTTCATGATACTCATAGCTTTGCTGGAAACACCGGTATCGGGATGTACTTGTTTCAATACTTTGTAGATGTAGATAGCATAAGATTCCTTCCTTTTCTTATGACGTTTCTTTCCATCTGTGCGTGTAGTCTTGGTAGTCTTCTGGACGGCCTTCTTAGAACCTTTAGACGCTACTTTGGGAGGCATATTGAGTGTAGGATCGATAATGATACAAATGTATTAAAAATTTTATTTATAAACAAATAGATATATATATTGACCAATGAAAAGCCAATCATTTATCCAATAGGAATTACATATATTATTAACCATACAAATAATTAAATTACTTTGATTGGTTACCTTCAATTAACATTTAAATGTCGATCCAATATGTATCTTATATATACGAGTATATATCATATTATATATCACGAGTATCTTATACATTTCGCTGAAAGTTAAATAGAATAATAAAATCGAATTAGTATGCAAATAATAACAAACGAAACGATTAACTGTCATATATAGATATATATCTATGTAAAAGTTGATACCAGATTTATTATTGCACGTATACATATATGTTTACACTACTCTTCACCTACCTATGCATTCACTCTAAACATATAATATTAAGTAACGTTTTTAAATGGTTAACGGTTAATGTGATAATTATTAAAAATAAAACATATACTAATTAAATAATAATAATCTAAACGTGGTACGATATATATATGTTTGAAATATATATTTCTATCGTATATAACAATACATATACGCACTGATTCATTAATATAATACATTATTATCATATAGTAAATTATTGCATAACTACTAATAAGTTTAATGTATGAATCTATTTTAATAATTTAGGAAATTGGTAGCCAATGTAAATTGTACGTGAATTATATTTAAGTACGATCAATTTAATATTTTACTTAAATAATAGATAAAATAATTGTATAATAATATCTCTAATTTAAAGTATATTATGATAAACAGTTAAACTTGGTAGCTCTAAAAAGGGCTGATTATAAATAATTGAAATGAGAGCATCGATGCGTCAAAGACGAATCCTTCCCGGATTCGGTAGTTTATGAATTGTAGAACTGTATAATTCATAAACTAAATACGTAAAGGGTTCGCCCTTCATGCATCGATGCGTATAAACATCCTTAGCAGTAACTATATTCATGTATGAATCTATTTTAATAATTTAGGAAATTGGTAGCCAATATAAATTGTACGTGAATTATATTTAAGTACGATCAATTTAATATTTTACTTACATAATAGATAAAATATATATATGAAATTATTCGAGTATTTCTAAAATATAATTTTCTGCGATATTATAAAATACTCAAAACGATTTAATATTACATATTAAAACTTATTATGAGCGTAACTAAATATATCCGAATCGTTTTTAGGAATATATACGGAAAATTAGAAGAGTAATTGCGGAATTCGACAAATAACGAAATAAATCGATTTTAATAAACCGTTAAATTAAATTTTCAAATAATTTTTATTTTAAAACGGTTTTATCGAACAAAATACGACGATTTAGAAGATACGGTTTCTTTAAAAGTATTTGATAAATTAGTAGTGTATTTAGCAGTACTTATTTATAATAAACGATCGCTTGGAAATAAAGAAGTTGTAAAATATTATTGAATTTAACCGGCACTCGTCAAATAACAAATTCCCAACGATTTCTTATTAGTTAATACAATAGTAGATTTTTAAATTGTTATATATAAATATTAAACTATATACCCTTCATTTATGTATATTTTTCTATTTTAATAATATCTACAATCTCGGAGCATGTAGAATATATGAACTACACTAGCTTGCAATATTATGATATAAAACCTAGAATGTAGAATATATGAACTGTTATAGACTGTACTTCTAAATTTTATTTATTCAATAACTTTTGCTTGTTATATATAATATATTTAATTCGAATATACATATATATTTATAAGTCGATTAAATTACATACTACAAATTTAAATAAAGTATATGGTGATAAACAGTTAGATTTGGTAGCCCTAAAAAGGGCTGGTTTGTTAAAAATATATATAATGAGAGCCGATATAATTCATTAACCACCGAATCCGTAAAGGGTTCGTCCTTGTCGTTCGTCAATGCGTATACAACATCCGTAGCAGTAACTGTCTTACTCTTGGCGTGTTCGGTGTAAGATTTATACTCTATAATTTCAAAAAAGAATAAAATGGGATAAAAGATAATATACCTCGACAATAAATCTCAGAACACAAGAATATTGATCTTTGCACATATATATAATTAATAATTGAATATTATATTGTCAACAAATATGAGACATGTTAGAAAATTAAATCTAGATTGTGTAGAATCATTGAATTTATAATTATTTGTCTATACATTATCTATTATTTCTAAAAAAGGATTTAAAATATATAAAGAATTTTTCAATATACAATAATAGGTTTTAATGATACATAATATAAACATTACATATACAACACATCTATTTTTTAATCATAATTGATATTGTAAGTATATTTATACTATTTAAGATATATCATTTAACATACAAATTTAAAGTAATACTCATATAATCTAGATGAATTAATTTGATATATTACAAGATGTAAATATACTTGATAAAAGTGGGTAGCCCTGAAAAGGGCTGATTGGTTATAGTGTATTAGAAATCTATTTGGAACTAGTATATTTGGTAACTGCTTTAGTACCTTCGCTTACGGCATGCTTGGCTAATTCACCGGGAAGTAAAAGACGGACAGCAGTTTGAATTTCGCGGCTAGAGATGGTTGAACGTTTGTTGTAGTGAGCTAAACGAGAAGCTTCGTTAGCGATACGTTCGAACAGGTCATTAACGAAGGAGTTCATGATACTCATAGCTTTGCTGGAAACACCGGTATCGGGATGTACTTGTTTCAATACTTTGTAGATGTAGATAGCATAAGATTCCTTCCTTTTCTTATGACGTTTCTTTCCATCTGTGCGTGTAGTCTTGGTAGTCTTCTGGACGGCCTTCTTAGAACCTTTAGACGCTACTTTGGGAGGCATATTGAGTGTAGGATCGATAATGATACAAATGTATTAAAAATTTTATTTATAAACAAATAGATATATATATTGACCAATGAAAAGCCAATCATTTATCCAATAGGAATTACATATATTATTAACCATACAAATAATTAAATTACTTTGATTGGTTACCTTCAATTAACATTTAAATGTCGATCCAATATGTATCTTATATATACGAGTATATATCATATTATATATCACGAGTATCTTATACATTTCGCTGAAAGTTAAATAGAATAATAAAATCGAATTAGTATGCAAATAATAACAAACGAAACGATTAACTGTCATATATAGATATATATCTATGTAAAAGTTGATACCAGATTTATTATTGCACGTATACATATATGTTTACACTACTCTTCACCTACCTATGCATTCACTCTAAACATATAATATTAAGTAACGTTTTTAAATGGTTAACGGTTAATGTGATAATTATTAAAAATAAAACATATACTAATTAAATAATAATAATCTAAACGTGGTACGATATATATATGTTTGAAATATATATTTCTATCGTATATAACAATACATATACGCACTGATTCATTAATATAATACATTATTATCATATAGTAAATTATTGCATAACTACTAATAAGTTTAATGTATGAATCTATTTTAATAATTTAGGAAATTGGTAGCCAATGTAAATTGTACGTGAATTATATTTAAGTACGATCAATTTAATATTTTACTTAAATAATAGATAAAATAATTGTATAATAATATCTCTAATTTAAAGTATATTATGATAAACAGTTAAACTTGGTAGCTCTAAAAAGGGCTGATTATAAATAATTGAAATGAGAGCATCGATGCGTCAAAGACGAATCCTTCCCGGATTCGGTAGTTTATGAATTGTAGAACTGTATAATTCATAAACTAAATACGTAAAGGGTTCGCCCTTCATGCATCGATGCGTATAAAACATCCTTAGCAGTAACTATATTCATGTATGAATCTATTTTAATAATTTAGGAAATTGGTAGCCAATATAAATTGTACGTGAATTATATTTAAGTACGATCAATTTAATATTTTACTTACATAATAGATAAAATATATATATGAAATTATTCGAGTATTTCTAAAATATAATTTTCTGCGATATTATAAAATACTCAAAACGATTTAATATTACATATTAAAACTTATTATGAGCGTAACTAAATATATCCGAATCGTTTTTAGGAATATATACGGAAAATTAGAAGAGTAATTGCGGAATTCGACAAATAACGAAATAAATCGATTTTAATAAACCGTTAAATTAAATTTTCAAATAATTTTTATTTTAAAACGGTTTTATCGAACAAAATACGACGATTTAGAAGATACGGTTTCTTTAAAAGTATTTGATAAATTAGTAGTGTATTTAGCAGTACTTATTTATAATAAACGATCGCTTGGAAATAAAGAAGTTGTAAAATATTATTGAATTTAACCGGCACTCGTCAAATAACAAATTCCCAACGATTTCTTATTAGTTAATACAATAGTAGATTTTTAAATTGTTATATATAAATATTAAACTATATACCCTTCATTTATGTATATTTTTCTATTTTAATAATATCTACAATCTCGGAGCATGTAGAATATATTAACTACACTAGCTTGCAATATTATGATATAAAACCTAGAATGTAGAATATATGAACTGTTATAGACTGTACTTCTAAATTTTATTTATTCAATAACTTTTGCTTGTTATATATAATATATTTAATTCGAATATACATATATATTTATAAGTCGATTAAATTACATACTACAAATTTAAATAAAGTATATGGTGATAAACAGTTAGATTTGGTAGCCCTAAAAAGGGCTGGTTTGTTAAAAATATATATAATGAGAGCCGATATAATTCATTAACCACCGAATCCGTAAAGGGTTCGTCCTTGTCGTTCGTCAATGCGTATACAACATCCGTAGCAGTAACTGTCTTACTCTTGGCGTGTTCGGTGTAAGATTTATACTCTATAATTTCAAAAAAGAATAAAATGGGATAAAAGATAATATACCTCGACAATAAATCTCAGAACACAAGAATATTGATCTTTGCACATATATATAATTAATAATTGAATATTATATTGTCAACAAATATGAGACATGTTAGAAAATTAAATCTAGATTGTGTAGAATCATTGAATTTATAATTATTTGTCTATACATTATCTATTATTTCTAAAAAAGGATTTAAAATATATAAAGAATTTTTCAATATACAATAATAGGTTTTAATGATACATAATATAAACATTACATATACAACACATCTATTTTTTAATCATAATTGATATTGTAAGTATATTTATACTATTTAAGATATATCATTTAACATACAAATTTAAAGTAATACTCATATAATCTAGATGAATTAATTTGATATATTACAAGATGTAAATATACTTGATAAAAGTGGGTAGCCCTGAAAAGGGCTGATTGGTTATAGTGTATTAGAAATCTATTTGGAACTAGTATATTTGGTAACTGCTTTAGTACCTTCGCTTACGGCATGCTTGGCTAATTCACCGGGAAGTAAAAGACGGACAGCAGTTTGAATTTCGCGGCTAGAGATGGTTGAACGTTTGTTGTAGTGAGCTAAACGAGAAGCTTCGTTAGCGATACGTTCGAACAGGTCATTAACGAAGGAGTTCATGATACTCATAGCTTTGCTGGAAACACCGGTATCGGGATGTACTTGTTTCAATACTTTGTAGATGTAGATAGCATAAGATTCCTTCCTTTTCTTATGACGTTTCTTTCCATCTGTGCGTGTAGTCTTGGTAGTCTTCTGGACGGCCTTCTTAGAACCTTTAGACGCTACTTTGGGAGGCATATTGAGTGTAGGATCGATAATGATACAAATGTATTAAAAATTTTATTTATAAACAAATAGATATATATATTGACCAATGAAAAGCCAATCATTTATCCAATAGGAATTACATATATTATTAACCATACAAATAATTAAATTACTTTGATTGGTTACCTTCAATTAACATTTAAATGTCGATCCAATACGTATCTTATATATACGAGTATATATCATATTATATATCACGAGTATCTTATACATTTCGCTGAAAGTTAAATAGAATAATAAAATCGAATTAGTATGCAAATAATAACAAACGAAACGATTAACTGTCATATATAGATATATATCTATGTAAAAGTTGATACCAGATTTATTATTGCACGTATACATATATGTTTACACTACTCTTCACCTACCTATGCATTCACTCTAAACATATAATATTAAGTAACGTTTTTAAATGGTTAACGGTTAATGTGATAATTATTAAAAATAAAACATATACTAATTAAATAATAATAATCTAAACGTGGTACGATATATATATGTTTGAAATATATATTTCTATCGTATATAACAATACATATACGCACTGATTCATTAATATAATACATTATTATCATATAGTAAATTATTGCATAACTACTAATAAGTTTAATGTATGAATCTATTTTAATAATTTAGGAAATTGGTAGCCAATGTAAATTGTACGTGAATTATATTTAAGTACGATCAATTTAATATTTTACTTAAATAATAGATAAAATAATTGTATAATAATATCTCTAATTTAAAGTATATTATGATAAACAGTTAAACTTGGTAGCTATAAAAAGGGCTGATTATAAATAATTGAAATGAGAGCATCGATGCGTCAAAGACGAATCCTTCCCGGATTCGGTAGTTTATGAATTGTAGAACTGTATAATTCATAAACTAAATACGTAAAGGGTTCGCCCTTCATGCATCGATGCGTATAAAACATCCTTAGCAGTAACTATATTCATGTATGAATCTATTTTAATAATTTAGGAAATTGGTAGCCAATATAAATTGTACGTGAATTATATTTAAGTACGATCAATTTAATATTTTACTTACATAATAGATAAAATATATATATGAAATTATTCGAGTATTTCTAAAATATAATTTTCTGCGATATTATAAAATACTCAAAACGATTTAATATTACATATTAAAACTTATTATGAGCGTAACTAAATATATCCGAATCGTTTTTAGGAATATATACGGAAAATTAGAAGAGTAATTGCGGAATTCGACAAATAACGAAATAAATCGATTTTAATAAACCGTTAAATTAAATTTTCAAATAATTTTTATTTTAAAACGGTTTTATCGAACAAAATACGACGATTTAGAAGATACGGTTTCTTTAAAAGTATTTGATAAATTAGTAGTGTATTTAGCAGTACTTATTTATAATAAACGATCGCTTGGAAATAAAGAAGTTGTAAAATATTATTGAATTTAACCGGCACTCGTCAAATAACAAATTCCCAACGATTTCTTATTAGTTAATACAATAGTAGATTTTTAAATTGTTATATATAAATATTAAACTATATACCCTTCATTTATGTATATTTTTCTATTTTAATAATATCTACAATCTCGGAGCATGTAGAATATATTAACTACACTAGCTTGCAATATTATGATATAAAACCTAGAATGTAGAATATATGAACTGTTATAGACTGTACTTCTAAATTTTATTTATTCAATAACTTTTGCTTGTTATATATAATATATTTAATTCGAATATACATATATATTTATAAGTCGATTAAATTACATACTACAAATTTAAATAAAGTATATGGTGATAAACAGTTAGATTTGGTAGCCCTAAAAAGGGCTGGTTTGTTAAAAATATATATAATGAGAGCCGATATAATTCATTAACCACCGAATCCGTAAAGGGTTCGTCCTTGTCGTTCGTCAATGCGTATACAACATCCGTAGCAGTAACTGTCTTACTCTTGGCGTGTTCGGTGTAAGATTTATACTCTATAATTTCAAAAAAGAATAAAATGGGATAAAAGATAATATACCTCGACAATAAATCTCAGAACACAAGAATATTGATCTTTGCACATATATATAATTAATAATTGAATATTATATTGTCAACAAATATGAGACATGTTAGAAAATTAAATCTAGATTGTGTAGAATCATTGAATTTATAATTATTTGTCTATACATTATCTATTATTTCTAAAAAAGGATTTAAAATATATAAAGAATTTTTCAATATACAATAATAGGTTTTAATGATACATAATATAAACATTACATATACAACACATCTATTTTTTAATCATAATTGATATTGTAAGTATATTTATACTATTTAAGATATATCATTTAACATACAAATTTAAAGTAATACTCATATAATCTAGATGAATTAATTTGATATATTACAAGATGTAAATATACTTGATAAAAGTGGGTAGCCCTGAAAAGGGCTGATTGGTTATAGTGTATTAGAAATCTATTTGGAACTAGTATATTTGGTAACTGCTTTAGTACCTTCGCTTACGGCATGCTTGGCTAATTCACCGGGAAGTAAAAGACGGACAGCAGTTTGAATTTCGCGGCTAGAGATGGTTGAACGTTTGTTGTAGTGAGCTAAACGAGAAGCTTCGTTAGCGATACGTTCGAACAGGTCATTAACGAAGGAGTTCATGATACTCATAGCTTTGCTGGAAACACCGGTATCGGGATGTACTTGTTTCAATACTTTGTAGATGTAGATAGCATAAGATTCCTTCCTTTTCTTATGACGTTTCTTTCCATCTGTGCGTGTAGTCTTGGTAGTCTTCTGGACGGCCTTCTTAGAACCTTTAGACGCTACTTTGGGAGGCATATTGAGTGTAGGATCGATAATGATACAAATGTATTAAAAATTTTATTTATAAACAAATAGATATATATATTGACCAATGAAAAGCCAATCATTTATCCAATAGGAATTACATATATTATTAACCATACAAATAATTAAATTACTTTGATTGGTTACCTTCAATTAACATTTAAATGTCGATCCAATATGTATCTTATATATACGAGTATATATCATATTATATATCACGAGTATCTTATACATTTCGCTGAAAGTTAAATAGAATAATAAAATCGAATTAGTATGCAAATAATAACAAACGAAACGATTAACTGTCATATATAGATATATATCTATGTAAAAGTTGATACCAGATTTATTATTGCACGTATACATATATGTTTACACTACTCTTCACCTACCTATGCATTCACTCTAAACATATAATATTAAGTAACGTTTTTAAATGGTTAACGGTTAATGTGATAATTATTAAAAATAAAACATATACTAATTAAATAATAATAATCTAAACGTGGTACGATATATATATGTTTGAAATATATATTTCTATCGTATATAACAATACATATACGCACTGATTCATTAATATAATACATTATTATCATATAGTAAATTATTGCATAACTACTAATAAGTTTAATGTATGAATCTATTTTAATAATTTAGGAAATTGGTAGCCAATGTAAATTGTACGTGAATTATATTTAAGTACGATCAATTTAATATTTTACTTAAATAATAGATAAAATAATTGTATAATAATATCTCTAATTTAAAGTATATTATGATAAACAGTTAAACTTGGTAGCTCTAAAAAGGGCTGATTATAAATAATTGAAATGAGAGCATCGATGCGTCAAAGACGAATCCTTCCCGGATTCGGTAGTTTATGAATTGTAGAACTGTATAATTCATAAACTAAATACGTAAAGGGTTCGCCCTTCATGCATCGATGCGTATAAACATCCTTAGCAGTAACTATATTCATGTATGAATCTATTTTAATAATTTAGGAAATTGGTAGCCAATATAAATTGTACGTGAATTATATTTAAGTACGATCAATTTAATATTTTACTTACATAATAGATAAAATATATATATGAAATTATTCGAGTATTTCTAAAATATAATTTTCTGCGATATTATAAAATACTCAAAACGATTTAATATTACATATTAAAACTTATTATGAGCGTAACTAAATATATCCGAATCGTTTTTAGGAATATATACGGAAAATTAGAAGAGTAATTGCGTAATTCGACAAATAACGAAATAAATCGATTTTAATAAACCGTTAAATTAAATTTTCAAATAATTTTTATTTTAAAACGGTTTTATCGAACAAAATACGACGATTTAGAAGATACGGTTTCTTTAAAAGTATTTGATAAATTAGTAGTGTATTTAGCAGTACTTATTTATAATAAACGATCGCTTGGAAATAAAGAAGTTGTAAAATATTATTGAATTTAACCGGCACTCGTCAAATAACAAATTCCCAACGATTTCTTATTAGTTAATACAATAGTAGATTTTTAAATTGTTATATATAAATATTAAACTATATACCCTTCATTTATGTATATTTTTCTATTCTAATAATATCTACAATCTCGGAGCATGTAGAATATATTAACTACACTAGCTTGCAATATTATGATATAAAACCTAGAATGTAGAATATATGAACTGTTATAGACTGTACTTCTAAATTTTATTTATTCAATAACTTTTGCTTGTTATATATAATATATTTAATTCGAATATACATATATATTTATAAGTCGATTAAATTACATACTACAAATTTAAATAAAGTATATGGTGATAAACAGTTAGATTTGGTAGCCCTAAAAAGGGCTGGTTTGTTAAAAATATATATAATGAGAGCCGATATAATTCATTAACCACCGAATCCGTAAAGGGTTCGTCCTTGTCGTTCGTCAATGCGTATACAACATCCGTAGCAGTAACTGTCTTACTCTTGGCGTGTTCGGTGTAAGATTTATACTCTATAATTTCAAAAAAGAATAAAATGGGATAAAAGATAATATACCTCGACAATAAATCTCAGAACACAAGAATATTGATCTTTGCACATATATATAATTAATAATTGAATATTATATTGTCAACAAATATGAGACATGTTAGAAAATTAAATCTAGATTGTGTAGAATCATTGAATTTATAATTATTTGTCTATACATTATCTATTATTTCTAAAAAAGGATTTAAAATATATAAAGAATTTTTCAATATACAATAATAGGTTTTAATGATACATAATATAAACATTACATATACAACACATCTATTTTTTAATCATAATTGATATTGTAAGTATATTTATACTATTTAAGATATATCATTTAACATACAAATTTAAAGTAATACTCATATAATCTAGATGAATTAATTTGATATATTACAAGATGTAAATATACTTGATAAAAGTGGGTAGCCCTGAAAAGGGCTGATTGGTTATAGTGTATTAGAAATCTATTTGGAACTAGTATATTTGGTAACTGCTTTAGTACCTTCGCTTACGGCATGCTTGGCTAATTCACCGGGAAGTAAAAGACGGACAGCAGTTTGAATTTCGCGGCTAGAGATGGTTGAACGTTTGTTGTAGTGAGCTAAACGAGAAGCTTCGTTAGCGATACGTTCGAACAGGTCATTAACGAAGGAGTTCATGATACTCATAGCTTTGCTGGAAACACCGGTATCGGGATGTACTTGTTTCAATACTTTGTAGATGTAGATAGCATAAGATTCCTTCCTTTTCTTATGACGTTTCTTTCCATCTGTGCGTGTAGTCTTGGTAGTCTTCTGGACGGCCTTCTTAGAACCTTTAGACGCTACTTTGGGAGGCATATTGAGTGTAGGATCGATAATGATACAAATGTATTAAAAATTTTATTTATAAACAAATAGATATATATATTGACCAATGAAAAGCCAATCATTTATCCAATAGGAATTACATATATTATTAACCATACAAATAATTAAATTACTTTGATTGGTTACCTTCAATTAACATTTAAATGTCGATCCAATATGTATCTTATATATACGAGTATATATCATATTATATATCACGAGTATCTTATACATTTCGCTGAAAGTTAAATAGAATAATAAAATCGAATTAGTATGCAAATAATAACAAACGAAACGATTAACTGTCATATATAGATATATATCTATGTAAAAGTTGATACCAGATTTATTATTGCACGTATACATATATGTTTACACTACTCTTCACCTACCTATGCATTCACTCTAAACATATAATATTAAGTAACGTTTTTAAATGGTTAACGGTTAATGTGATAATTATTAAAAATAAAACATATACTAATTAAATAATAATAATCTAAACGTGGTACGATATATATATGTTTGAAATATATATTTCTATCGTATATAACAATACATATACGCACTGATTCATTAATATAATACATTATTATCATATAGTAAATTATTGCATAACTACTAATAAGTTTAATGTATGAATCTATTTTAATAATTTAGGAAATTGGTAGCCAATGTAAATTGTACGTGAATTATATTTAAGTACGATCAATTTAATATTTTACTTAAATAATAGATAAAATAATTGTATAATAATATCTCTAATTTAAAGTATATTATGATAAACAGTTAAACTTGGTAGCTCTAAAAAGGGCTGATTATAAATAATTGAAATGAGAGCATCGATGCGTCAAAGACGAATCCTTCCCGGATTCGGTAGTTTATGAATTGTAGAACTGTATAATTCATAAACTAAATACGTAAAGGGTTCGCCCTTCATGCATCGATGCGTATAAACATCCTTAGCAGTAACTATATTCATGTATGAATCTATTTTAATAATTTAGGAAATTGGTAGCCAATATAAATTGTACGTGAATTATATTTAAGTACGATCAATTTAATATTTTACTTACATAATAGATAAAATATATATATGAAATTATTCGAGTATTTCTAAAATATAATTTTCTGCGATATTATAAAATACTCAAAACGATTTAATATTACATATTAAAACTTATTATGAGCGTAACTAAATATATCCGAATCGTTTTTAGGAATATATACGGAAAATTAGAAGAGTAATTGCGGAATTCGACAAATAACGAAATAAATCGATTTTAATAAACCGTTAAATTAAATTTTCAAATAATTTTTATTTTAAAACGGTTTTATCGAACAAAATACGACGATTTAGAAGATACGGTTTCTTTAAAAGTATTTGATAAATTAGTAGTGTATTTAGCAGTACTTATTTATAATAAACGATCGCTTGGAAATAAAGAAGTTGTAAAATATTATTGAATTTAACCGGCACTCGTCAAATAACAAATTCCCAACGATTTTTTATTAGTTAATACAATAGTAGATTTTTAAATTGTTATATATAAATATTAAACTATATACCCTTCATTTATGTATATTTTTCTATTCTAATAATATCTACAATCTCGGAGCATGTAGAATATATTAACTACACTAGCTTGCAATATTATGATATAAAACCTAGAATGTAGAATATATGAACTGTTATAGACTGTACTTCTAAATTTTATTTATTCAATAACTTTTGCTTGTTATATATAATATATTTAATTCGAATATACATATATATTTATAAGTCGATTAAATTACATACTACAAATTTAAATAAAGTATATGGTGATAAACAGTTAGATTTGGTAGCCCTAAAAAGGGCTGGTTTGTTAAAAATATATATAATGAGAGCCGATATAATTCATTAACCACCGAATCCGTAAAGGGTTCGTCCTTGTCGTTCGTCAATGCGTATACAACATCCGTAGCAGTAACTGTCTTACTCTTGGCGTGTTCGGTGTAAGATTTATACTCTATAATTTCAAAAAAGAATAAAATGGGATAAAAGATAATATACCTCGACAATAAATCTCAGAACACAAGAATATTGATCTTTGCACATATATATAATTAATAATTGAATATTATATTGTCAACAAATATGAGACATGTTAGAAAATTAAATCTAGATTGTGTAGAATCATTGAATTTATAATTATTTGTCTATACATTATCTATTATTTCTAAAAAAGGATTTAAAATATATAAAGAATTTTTCAATATACAATAATAGGTTTTAATGATACATAATATAAACATTACATATACAACACATCTATTTTTTAATCATAATTGATATTGTAAGTATATTTATACTATTTAAGATATATCATTTAACATACAAATTTAAAGTAATACTCATATAATCTAGATGAATTAATTTGATATATTACAAGATGTAAATATACTTGATAAAAGTGGGTAGCCCTGAAAAGGGCTGATTGGTTATAGTGTATTAGAAATCTATTTGGAACTAGTATATTTGGTAACTGCTTTAGTACCTTCGCTTACGGCATGCTTGGCTAATTCACCGGGAAGTAAAAGACGGACAGCAGTTTGAATTTCGCGGCTAGAGATGGTTGAACGTTTGTTGTAGTGAGCTAAACGAGAAGCTTCGTTAGCGATACGTTCGAACAGGTCATTAACGAAGGAGTTCATGATACTCATAGCTTTGCTGGAAACACCGGTATCGGGATGTACTTGTTTCAATACTTTGTAGATGTAGATAGCATAAGATTCCTTCCTTTTCTTATGACGTTTCTTTCCATCTGTGCGTGTAGTCTTGGTAGTCTTCTGGACGGCCTTCTTAGAACCTTTAGACGCTACTTTGGGAGGCATATTGAGTGTAGGATCGATAATGATACAAATGTATTAAAAATTTTATTTATAAACAAATAGATATATATATTGACCAATGAAAAGCCAATCATTTATCCAATAGGAATTACATATATTATTAACCATACAAATAATTAAATTACTTTGATTGGTTACCTTCAATTAACATTTAAATGTCGATCCAATATGTATCTTATATATACGAGTATATATCATATTATATATCACGAGTATCTTATACATTTCGCTGAAAGTTAAATAGAATAATAAAATCGAATTAGTATGCAAATAATAACAAACGAAACGATTAACTGTCATATATAGATATATATCTATGTAAAAGTTGATACCAGATTTATTATTGCACGTATACATATATGTTTACACTACTCTACACCTACCTATGCATTCACTCTAAACATATAATATTAAGTAACGTTTTTAAATGGTTAACGGTTAATGTGATAATTATTAAAAATAAAACATATACTAATTAAATAATAATAATCTAAACGTGGTACGATATATATATGTTTGAAATATATATTTCTATCGTATATAACAATACATATACGCACTGATTCATTAATATAATACATTATTATCATATAGTAAATTATTGCATAACTACTAATAAGTTTAATGTATGAATCTATTTTAATAATTTAGGAAATTGGTAGCCAATGTAAATTGTACGTGAATTATATTTAAGTACGATCAATTTAATATTTTACTTAAATAATAGATAAAATAATTGTATAATAATATCTCTAATTTAAAGTATATTATGATAAACAGTTAAACTTGGTAGCTCTAAAAAGGGCTGATTATAAATAATTGAAATGAGAGCATCGATGCGTCAAAGACGAATCCTTCCCGGATTCGGTAGTTTATGAATTGTAGAACTGTATAATTCATAAACTAAATACGTAAAGGGTTCGCCCTTCATGCATCGATGCGTATAAACATCCTTAGCAGTAACTATATTCATGTATGAATCTATTTTAATAATTTAGGAAATTGGTAGCCAATATAAATTGTACGTGAATTATATTTAAGTACGATCAATTTAATATTTTACTTACATAATAGATAAAATATATATATGAAATTATTCGAGTATTTCTAAAATATAATTTTCTGCGATATTATAAAATACTCAAAACGATTTAATATTACATATTAAAACTTATTATGAGCGTAACTAAATATATCCGAATCGTTTTTAGGAATATATACGGAAAATTAGAAGAGTAATTGCGGAATTCGACAAATAACGAAATAAATCGATTTTAATAAACCGTTAAATTAAATTTTCAAATAATTTTTATTTTAAAACGGTTTTATCGAACAAAATACGACGATTTAGAAGATACGGTTTCTTTAAAAGTATTTGATAAATTAGTAGTGTATTTAGCAGTACTTATTTATAATAAACGATCGCTTGGAAATAAAGAAGTTGTAAAATATTATTGAATTTAACCGGCACTCGTCAAATAACAAATTCCCAACGATTTCTTATTAGTTAATACAATAGTAGATTTTTAAATTGTTATATATAAATATTAAACTATATACCCTTCATTTATGTATATTTTTCTATTCTAATAATATCTACAATCTCGGAGCATGTAGAATATATTAACTACACTAGCTTGCAATATTATGATATAAAACCTAGAATGTAGAATATATGAACTGTTATAGACTGTACTTCTAAATTTTATTTATTCAATAACTTTTGCTTGTTATATATAATATATTTAATTCGAATATACATATATATTTATAAGTCGATTAAATTACATACTACAAATTTAAATAAAGTATATGGTGATAAACAGTTAGATTTGGTAGCCCTAAAAAGGGCTGGTTTGTTAAAAATATATATAATGAGAGCCGATATAATTCATTAACCACCGAATCCGTAAAGGGTTCGTCCTTGTCGTTCGTCAATGCGTATACAACATCCGTAGCAGTAACTGTCTTACTCTTGGCGTGTTCGGTGTAAGATTTATACTCTATAATTTCAAAAAAGAATAAAATGGGATAAAAGATAATATACCTCGACAATAAATCTCAGAACACAAGAATATTGATCTTTGCACATATATATAATTAATAATTGAATATTATATTGTCAACAAATATGAGACATGTTAGAAAATTAAATCTAGATTGTGTAGAATCATTGAATTTATAATTATTTGTCTATACATTATCTATTATTTCTAAAAAAGGATTTAAAATATATAAAGAATTTTTCAATATACAATAATAGGTTTTAATGATACATAATATAAACATTACATATACAACACATCTATTTTTTAATCATAATTGATATTGTAAGTATATTTATACTATTTAAGATATATCATTTAACATACAAATTTAAAGTAATACTCATATAATCTAGATGAATTAATTTGATATATTACAAGATGTAAATATACTTGATAAAAGTGGGTAGCCCTGAAAAGGGCTGATTGGTTATAGTGTATTAGAAATCTATTTGGAACTAGTATATTTGGTAACTGCTTTAGTACCTTCGCTTACGGCATGCTTGGCTAATTCACCGGGAAGTAAAAGACGGACAGCAGTTTGAATTTCGCGGCTAGAGATGGTTGAACGTTTGTTGTAGTGAGCTAAACGAGAAGCTTCGTTAGCGATACGTTCGAACAGGTCATTAACGAAGGAGTTCATGATACTCATAGCTTTGCTGGAAACACCGGTATCGGGATGTACTTGTTTCAATACTTTGTAGATGTAGATAGCATAAGATTCCTTCCTTTTCTTATGACGTTTCTTTCCATCTGTGCGTGTAGTCTTGGTAGTCTTCTGGACGGCCTTCTTAGAACCTTTAGACGCTACTTTGGGAGGCATATTGAGTGTAGGATCGATAATGATACAAATGTATTAAAAATTTTATTTATAAACAAATAGATATATATATTGACCAATGAAAAGCCAATCATTTATCCAATAGGAATTACATATATTATTAACCATACAAATAATTAAATTACTTTGATTGGTTACCTTCAATTAACATTTAAATGTCGATCCAATATGTATCTTATATATACGAGTATATATCATATTATATATCACGAGTATCTTATACATTTCGCTGAAAGTTAAATAGAATAATAAAATCGAATTAGTATGCAAATAATAACAAACGAAACGATTAACTGTCATATATAGATATATATCTATGTAAAAGTTGATACCAGATTTATTATTGCACGTATACATATATGTTTACACTACTCTTCACCTACCTATACATTCACTCTAAACATATAATATTAAGTAACGTTTTTAAATGGTTAACGGTTAATGTGATAATTATTAAAAATAAAACATATACTAATTAAATAATAATAATCTAAACGTTGTACGATATATATATGTTTGAAATATATATTTCTATCGTATATAACAATACATATACGCACTGATTCATTAATATAATACATTATTATCATATAGTAAATTATTGCATAACTACTAATAAGTTTAATGTATGAATCTATTTTAATAATTTAGGAAATTGGTAGCCAATGTAAATTGTACGTGAATTATATTTAAGTACGATCAATTTAATATTTTACTTAAATAATAGATAAAATAATTGTATAATAATATCTCTAATTTAAAGTATATTATGATAAACAGTTAAACTTGGTAGCTCTAAAAAGGGCTGATTATAAATAATTGAAATGAGAGCATCGATGCGTCAAAGACGAATCCTTCCCGGATTCGGTAGTTTATGAATTGTAGAACTGTATAATTCATAAACTAAATACGTAAAGGGTTCGCCCTTCATGCATCGATGCGTATAAAACATCCTTAGCAGTAACTATATTCATGTATGAATCTATTTTAATAATTTAGGAAATTGGTAGCCAATATAAATTGTACGTGAATTATATTTAAGTACGATCAATTTAATATTTTACTTAAATAATAGATAAAATAATTGTATAATAATATCTCTAATTTAAAGTATATTATGATAAACAGTTAAACTTGGTAGCTCTAAAAAGGGCTGATTATAAATAATTGAAATGAGAGCATCGATGCGTCAAAGACGAATCCTTCCCGGATTCGGTAGTTTATGAATTGTAGAACTGTATAATTCATAAACTAAATACGTAAAGGGTTCGCCCTTCATGCATCGATGCGTATAAAACATCCTTAGCAGTAACTATATTCATGTATGAATCTATTTTAATAATTTAGGAAATTGGTAGCCAATATAAATTGTACGTGAATTATATTTAAGTACGATCAATTTAATATTTTACTTACATAATAGATAAAATATATATATGAAATTATTCGAGTATTTCTAAAATATAATTTTCTGCGATATTATAAAATACTCAAAACGATTTAATATTACATATTAAAACTTATTATGAGCGTAACTAAATATATCCGAATCGTTTTTAGGAATATATACGGAAAATTAGAAGAGTAATTGCGGAATTCGACAAATAACGAAATAAATCGATTTTAATAAACCGTTAAATTAAATTTTCAAATAATTTTTATTTTAAAACGGTTTTATCGAACAAAATACGACGATTTAGAAGATACGGTTTCTTTAAAAGTATTTGATAAATTAGTAGTGTATTTAGCAGTACTTATTTATAATAAACGATCGCTTGGAAATAAAGAAGTTGTAAAATATTATTGAATTTAACCGGCACTCGTCAAATAACAAATTCCCAACGATTTCTTATTAGTTAATACAATAGTAGATTTTTAAATTGTTATATATAAATATTAAACTATATACCCTTCATTTATGTATATTTTTCTATTTTAATAATATCTACAATCTCGGAGCATGTAGAATATATTAACTACACTAGCTTGCAATATTATGATATAAAACCTAGAATGTAGAATATATGAACTGTTATAGACTGTACTTCTAAATTTTATTTATTCAATAACTTTTGCTTGTTATATATAATATATTTAATTCGAATATACATATATATTTATAAGTCGATTAAATTACATACTACAAATTTAAATAAAGTATATGGTGATAAACAGTTAGATTTGGTAGCCCTAAAAAGGGCTGGTTTGTTAAAAATATATATAATGAGAGCCGATATAATTCATTAACCACCGAATCCGTAAAGGGTTCGTCCTTGTCGTTCGTCAATGCGTATACAACATCCGTAGCAGTAACTGTCTTACTCTTGGCGTGTTCGGTGTAAGATTTATACTCTATAATTTCAAAAAAGAATAAAATGGGATAAAAGATAATATACCTCGACAATAAATCTCAGAACACAAGAATATTGATCTTTGCACATATATATAATTAATAATTGAATATTATATTGTCAACAAATATGAGACATGTTAGAAAATTAAATCTAGATTGTGTAGAATCATTGAATTTATAATTATTTGTCTATACATTATCTATTATTTCTAAAAAAGGATTTAAAATATATAAAGAATTTTTCAATATACAATAATAGGTTTTAATGATACATAATATAAACATTACATATACAACACATCTATTTTTTAATCATAATTGATATTGTAAGTATATTTATACTATTTAAGATATATCATTTAACATACAAATTTAAAGTAATACTCATATAATCTAGATGAATTAATTTGATATATTACAAGATGTAAATATACTTGATAAAAGTGGGTAGCCCTGAAGAGGGCTGATTGGTTATAGTGTATTAGAAATCTATTTGGAACTAGTATATTTGGTAACTGCTTTAGTACCTTCGCTTACGGCATGCTTGGCTAATTCACCGGGAAGTAAAAGACGGACAGCAGTTTGAATTTCGCGGCTAGAGATGGTTGAACGTTTGTTGTAGTGAGCTAAACGAGAAGCTTCGTTAGCGATACGTTCGAACAGGTCATTAACGAAGGAGTTCATGATACTCATAGCTTTGCTGGAAACACCGGTATCGGGATGTACTTGTTTCAATACTTTGTAGATGTAGATAGCATAAGATTCCTTCCTTTTCTTATGACGTTTCTTTCCATCTGTGCGTGTAGTCTTGGTAGTCTTCTGGACGGCCTTCTTAGAACCTTTAGACGCTACTTTGGGAGGCATATTGAGTGTAGGATCGATAATGATACAAATGTATTAAAAATTTTATTTATAAACAAATAGATATATATATTGACCAATGAAAAGCCAATCATTTATCCAATAGGAATTACATATATTATTAACCATACAAATAATTAAATTACTTTGATTGGTTACCTTCAATTAACATTTAAATGTCGATCCAATACGTATCTTATATATACGAGTATATATCATATTATATATCACGAGTATCTTATACATTTCGCTGAAAGTTAAATAGAATAATAAAATCGAATTAGTATGCAAATAATAACAAACGAAACGATTAACTGTCATATATAGATATATATCTATGTAAAAGTTGATACCAGATTTATTATTGCACGTATACATATATGTTTACACTACTCTTCACCTACCTATGCATTCACTCTAAACATATAATATTAAGTAACGTTTTTAAATGGTTAACGGTTAATGTGATAATTATTAAAAATAAAACATATACTAATTAAATAATAATAATCTAAACGTGGTACGATATATATATGTTTGAAATATATATTTCTATCGTATATAACAATACATATACGCACTGATTCATTAATATAATACATTATTATCATATAGTAAATTATTGCATAACTACTAATAAGTTTAATGTATGAATCTATTTTAATAATTTAGGAAATTGGTAGCCAATGTAAATTGTACGTGAATTATATTTAAGTACGATCAATTTAATATTTTACTTAAATAATAGATAAAATAATTGTATAATAATATCTCTAATTTAAAGTATATTATGATAAACAGTTAAACTTGGTAGCTCTAAAAAGGGCTGATTATAAATAATTGAAATGAGAGCATCGATGCGTCAAAGACGAATCCTTCCCGGATTCGGTAGTTTATGAATTGTAGAACTGTATAATTCATAAACTAAATACGTAAAGGGTTCGCCCTTCATGCATCGATGCGTATAAAACATCCTTAGCAGTAACTATATTCATGTATGAATCTATTTTAATAATTTAGGAAATTGGTAGCCAATATAAATTGTACGTGAATTATATTTAAGTACGATCAATTTAATATTTTACTTACATAATAGATAAAATATATATATGAAATTATTCGAGTATTTCTAAAATATAATTTTCTGCGATATTATAAAATACTCAAAACGATTTAATATTACATATTAAAACTTATTATGAGCGTAACTAAATATATCCGAATCGTTTTTAGGAATATATACGGAAAATTAGAAGAGTAATTGCGGAATTCGACAAATAACGAAATAAATCGATTTTAATAAACCGTTAAATTAAATTTTCAAATAATTTTTATTTTAAAACGGTTTTATCGAACAAAATACGACGATTTAGAAGATACGGTTTCTTTAAAAGTATTTGATAAATTAGTAGTGTATTTAGCAGTACTTATTTATAATAAACGATCGCTTGGAAATAAAGAAGTTGTAAAATATTATTGAATTTAACCGGCACTCGTCAAATAACAAATTCCCAACGATTTCTTATTAGTTAATACAATAGTAGATTTTTAAATTGTTATATATAAATATTAAACTATATACCCTTCATTTATGTATATTTTTCTATTTTAATAATATCTACAATCTCGGAGCATGTAGAATATATTAACTACACTAGCTTGCAATATTATGATATAAAACCTAGAATGTAGAATATATGAACTGTTATAGACTGTACTTCTAAATTTTATTTATTCAATAACTTTTGCTTGTTATATATAATATATTTAATTCGAATATACATATATATTTATAAGTCGATTAAATTACATACTACAAATTTAAATAAAGTATATGGTGATAAACAGTTAGATTTGGTAGCCCTAAAAAGGGCTGGTTTGTTAAAAATATATATAATGAGAGCCGATATAATTCATTAACCACCGAATCCGTAAAGGGTTCGTCCTTGTCGTTCGTCAATGCGTATACAACATCCGTAGCAGTAACTGTCTTACTCTTGGCGTGTTCGGTGTAAGATTTATACTCTATAATTTCAAAAAAGAATAAAATGGGATAAAAGATAATATACCTCGACAATAAATCTCAGAACACAAGAATATTGATCTTTGCACATATATATAATTAATAATTGAATATTATATTGTCAACAAATATGAGACATGTTAGAAAATTAAATCTAGATTGTGTAGAATCATTGAATTTATAATTATTTGTCTATACATTATCTATTATTTCTAAAAAAGGATTTAAAATATATAAAGAATTTTTCAATATACAATAATAGGTTTTAATGATACATAATATAAACATTACATATACAACACATCTATTTTTTAATCATAATTGATATTGTAAGTATATTTATACTATTTAAGATATATCATTTAACATACAAATTTAAAGTAATACTCATATAATCTAGATGAATTAATTTGATATATTACAAGATGTAAATATACTTGATAAAAGTGGGTAGCCCTGAAAAGGGCTGATTGGTTATAGTGTATTAGAAATCTATTTGGAACTAGTATATTTGGTAACTGCTTTAGTACCTTCGCTTACGGCATGCTTGGCTAATTCACCGGGAAGTAAAAGACGGACAGCAGTTTGAATTTCGCGGCTAGAGATGGTTGAACGTTTGTTGTAGTGAGCTAAACGAGAAGCTTCGTTAGCGATACGTTCGAACAGGTCATTAACGAAGGAGTTCATGATACTCATAGCTTTGCTGGAAACACCGGTATCGGGATGTACTTGTTTCAATACTTTGTAGATGTAGATAGCATAAGATTCCTTCCTTTTCTTATGACGTTTCTTTCCATCTGTGCGTGTAGTCTTGGTAGTCTTCTGGACGGCCTTCTTAGAACCTTTAGACGCTACTTTGGGAGGCATATTGAGTGTAGTATCGATAATGATACAAATGTATTAAAATTTTTATTTATAAACAAATAGATATATATATTGACCAATGAAAAGCCAATAATTTATCCAATAGGAATTACATATATTATTAACCATACAAATAATTAAATTACTTTGATTGGTTACCTTCAATTAACATTTAAATGTCGATCCAATACGTATCTTATATATACGAGTATATATCATATTATATATCACGAGTATCTTATACATTTCGCTGAAAGTTAAATAGAATAATAAAATCGAATCAGTATGCAAATAATAACAAACGAAACGATTAACTGTCATATATAGATATATATCTATGTAAAAGTTGATACCAGATTTATTATTGCACGTATACATATATGTTTACACTACTCTTCACCTACCTATGCATTCACTCTAAACATATAATATTAAGTAACGTTTTTAAATGGTTAACGGTTAATGTGATAATTATTAAAAATAAAACATATACTAATTAAATAATAATAATCTAAACGTGGTACGATATATATATGTTTGAAATATATATTTCTATCGTATATAACAATACATATACGCACTGATTCATTAATATAATACATTACTATCATATAGTAAATTATTGCATAACTACTAATAAGTTTAATGTATGAATCTATTTTAATAATTTAGGAAATTGGTAGCCAATGTAAATTGTACGTGAATTATATTTAAGTACGATCAATTTAATATTTTACTTAAATAATAGATAAAATAATTGTATAATAATATCTCTAATTTAAAGTATATTATGATAAACAGTTAAACTTGGTAGCTCTAAAAAGGGCTGATTATAAATAATTGAAATGAGAGCATCGATGCGTCAAAGACGAATCCTTCCCGGATTCGGTAGTTTATGAATTGTAGAACTGTATAATTCATAAACTAAATACGTAAAGGGTTCGCCCTTCATGCATCGATGCGTATAAAACATCCTTAGCAGTAACTATATTCATGTATGAATCTATTTTAATAATTTAGGAAATTGGTAGCCAATATAAATTGTACGTGAATTATATTTAAGTACGATCAATTTAATATTTTACTTACATAATAGATAAAATATATATATGAAATTATTCGAGTATTTCTAAAATATAATTTTCTGCGATATTATAAAATACTCAAAACGATTTAATATTACATATTAAAACTTATTATGAGCGTAACTAAATATATCCGAATCGTTTTTAGGAATATATACGGAAAATTAGAAGAGTAATTGCGGAATTCGACAAATAACGAAATAAATCGATTTTAATAAACCGTTAAATTAAATTTTCAAATAATTTTTATTTTAAAACGGTTTTATCGAACAAAATACGACGATTTAGAAGATACGGTTTCTTTAAAAGTATTTGATAAATTAGTAGTGTATTTAGCAGTACTTATTTATAATAAACGATCGCTTGGAAATGAAGAAGTTGTAAAATATTATTGAATTTAACCGGCACTCGTCAAATAACAAATTCCCAACGATTTCTTATTAGTTAATACAATAGTAGATTTTTAAATTGTTATATATAAATATTAAACTATATACCCTTCATTTATGTATATTTTTCTATTTTAATAATATCTACAATCTCGGAGCATGTAGAATATATTAACTACACTAGCTTGCAATATTATGATATAAAACCTAGAATGTAGAATATATGAACTGTTATAGACTGTACTTCTAAATTTTATTTATTCAATAACTTTTGCTTGTTATATATAATATATTTAATTCGAATATACATATATATTTATAAGTCGATTAAATTACATACTACAAATTTAAATAAAGTATATGGTGATAAACAGTTAGATTTGGTAGCCCTAAAAAGGGCTGGTTTGTTAAAAATATATATAATGAGAGCCGATATAATTCATTAACCACCGAATCCGTAAAGGGTTCGTCCTTGTCGTTCGTCAATGCGTATACAACATCCGTAGCAGTAACTGTCTTACTCTTGGCGTGTTCGGTGTAAGATTTATACTCTATAATTTCAAAAAAGAATAAAATGGGATAAAAGATAATATACCTCGACAATAAATCTCAGAACACAAGAATATTGATCTTTGCACATATATATAATTAATAATTGAATATTATATTGTCAACAAATATGAGACATGTTAGAAAATTAAATCTAGATTGTGTAGAATCATTGAATTTATAATTATTTGTCTATACATTATCTATTATTTCTAAAAAAGGATTTAAAATATATAAAGAATTTTTCAATATACAATAATAGGTTTTAATGATACATAATATAAACATTACATATAAAACACATCTATTTTTTAATCATAATTGATATTGTAAGTATATTTATACTATTTAAGATATATCATTTAACATACAAATTTAAAGTAATACTCATATAATCTAGATGAATTAATTTGATATATTACAAGATGTAAATATACTTGATAAAAGTGGGTAGCCCTGAAAAGGGCTGATTGGTTATAGTGTATTAGAAATCTATTTGGAACTAGTATATTTGGTAACTGCTTTAGTACCTTCGCTTACGGCATGCTTGGCTAATTCACCGGGAAGTAAAAGACGGACAGCAGTTTGAATTTCGCGGCTAGAGATGGTTGAACGTTTGTTGTAGTGAGCTAAACGAGAAGCTTCGTTAGCGATACGTTCGAACAGGTCATTAACGAAGGAGTTCATGATACTCATAGCTTTGCTGGAAACACCGGTATCGGGATGTACTTGTTTCAATACTTTGTAGATGTAGATAGCATAAGATTCCTTCCTTTTCTTATGACGTTTCTTTCCATCTGTGCGTGTAGTCTTGGTAGTCTTCTGGACGGCCTTCTTAGAACCTTTAGACGCTACTTTGGGAGGCATATTGAGTGTAGTATCGATAATGATACAAATGTATTAAAATTTTTATTTATAAACAAATAGATATATATATTGACCAATGAAAAGCCAATAATTTATCCAATAGGAATTACATATATTATTAACCATACAAATAATTAAATTACTTTGATTGGTTACCTTCAATTAACATTTAAATGTCGATCCAATACGTATCTTATATATACGAGTATATATCATATTATATATCACGAGTATCTTATACATTTCGCTGAAAGTTAAATAGAATAATAAAATCGAATCAGTATGCAAATAATAACAAACGAAACGATTAACTGTCATATCTAGATATATATCTATGTAAAAGTTGATACCAGATTTATTATTGCACGTATAAATATATGTTTACACTACTCTTCACCTAACTATGCATTCACTCTAAACATATAATATTAAGTAACGTTTTTAAATGGTTAACGGTTAATGTGATAATTATTAAAAATAAAACATATACTAATTAAATAATAATAATCTAAACGTGGTACGATATATATATGTTTGAAATATATATTTCTATCGTATATAACAATACATATACGCACTGATTCATTAATATAATACATTATTATCATATAGTAAATTATTGCATAACTACTAATAAGTTTAATGTATGAATCTATTTTAATAATTTAGGAAATTGGTAGCCAATGTAAATTGTACGTGAATTATATTTAAGTACGATCAATTTAATATTTTACTTAAATAATAGATAAAATAATTGTATAATAATATCTCTAATTTAAAGTATATTATGATAAACAGTTAAACTTGGTAGCTCTAAAAAGGGCTGATTATAAATAATTGAAATGAGAGCATCGATGCGTCAAAGACGAATCCTTCCCGGATTCGGTAGTTTATGAATTGTAGAACTGTATAATTCATAAACTAAATACGTAAAGGGTTCGCCCTTCATGCATCGATGCGTATAAAACATCCTTAGCAGTAACTATATTCATGTATGAATCTATTTTAATAATTTAGGAAATTGGTAGCCAATATAAATTGTACGTGAATTATATTTAAGTACGATCAATTTAATATTTTACTTACATAATAGATAAAATATATATATGAAATTATTCGAGTATTTCTAAAATATAATTTTCTGCGATATTATAAAATACTCAAAACGATTTAATATTACATATTAAAACTTATTATGAGCGTAACTAAATATATCCGAATCGTTTTTAGGAATATATACGGAAAATTAGAAGAGTAATTGCGGAATTCGACAAATAACGAAATAAATCGATTTTAATAAACCGTTAAATTAAATTTTCAAATAATTTTTATTTTAAAACGGTTTTATCGAACAAAATACGACGATTTAGAAGATACGGTTTCTTTAAAAGTATTTGATAAATTAGTAGTGTATTTAGCAGTACTTATTTATAATAAACGATCGCTTGGAAATAAAGAAGTTGTAAAATATTATTGAATTTAACCGGCACTCGTCAAATAACAAATTCCCAACGATTTCTTATTAGTTAATACAATAGTAGATTTTTAAATTGTTATATATAAATATTAAACTATATACCCTTCATTTATGTATATTTTTCTATTTTAATAATATCTACAATCTCGGAGCATGTAGAATATATTAACTACACTAGCTTGCAATATTATGATATAAAACCTAGAATGTAGAATATATGAACTGTTATAGACTGTACTTCTAAATTTTATTTATTCAATAACTTTTGCTTGTTATATATAATATATTTAATTCGAATATACATATATATTTATAAGTCGATTAAATTACATACTACAAATTTAAATAAAGTATATGGTGATAAACAGTTAGATTTGGTAGCCCTAAAAAGGGCTGGTTTGTTAAAAATATATATATTGAGAGCCGATATAATTCATTAACCACCGAATCCGTAAAGGGTTCGTCCTTGTCGTTCGTCAATGCGTATACAACATCCGTAGCAGTAACTGTCTTACTCTTGGCGTGTTCGGTGTAAGATTTATACTCTATAATTTCAAAAAAGAATAAAATGGGATAAAAGATAATATACCTCGACAATAAATCTCAGAACACAAGAATATTGATCTTTGCACATATATATAATTAATAATTGAATATTATATTGTCAACAAATATGAGACATGTTAGAAAATTAAATCTAGATTGTGTAGAATCATTGAATTTATAATTATTTGTCTATACATTATCTATTATTTCTAAAAAAGGATTTAAAATATATAAAGAATTTTTCAATATACAATAATAGGTTTTAATGATACATAATATAAACATTACATATACAACACATCTATTTTTTAATCATAATTGATATTGTAAGTATATTTATACTATTTAAGATATATCATTTAACATACAAATTTAAAGTAATACTCATATAATCTAGATGAATTAATTTGATATATTACAAGATGTAAATATACTTGATAAAAGTGGGTAGCCCTGAAAAGGGCTGATTGGTTATAGTGTATTAGAAATCTATTTGGAACTAGTATATTTGGTAACTGCTTTAGTACCTTCGCTTACGGCATGCTTGGCTAATTCACCGGGAAGTAAAAGACGGACAGCAGTTTGAATTTCGCGGCTAGAGATGGTTGAACGTTTGTTGTAGTGAGCTAAACGAGAAGCTTCGTTAGCGATACGTTCGAACAGGTCATTAACGAAGGAGTTCATGATACTCATAGCTTTGCTGGAAACACCGGTATCGGGATGTACTTGTTTCAATACTTTGTAGATGTAGATAGCATAAGATTCCTTCCTTTTCTTATGACGTTTCTTTCCATCTGTGCGTGTAGTCTTGGTAGTCTTCTGGACGGCCTTCTTAGAACCTTTAGACGCTACTTTGGGAGGCATATTGAGTGTAGGATCGATAATGATACAAATGTATTAAAAATTTTATTTATAAACAAATAGATATATATATTGACCAATGAAAAGCCAATCATTTATCCAATAGGAATTACATATATTATTAACCATACAAATAATTAAATTACTTTGATTGGTTACCTTCAATTAACATTTAAATGTCGATCCAATACGTATCTTATATATACGAGTATATATCATATTATATATCACGAGTATCTTATACATTTCGCTGAAAGTTAAATAGAATAATAAAATCGAATCAGTATGCAAATAATAACAAACGAAACGATTAACTGTCATATATAGATATATATCTATGTAAAAGTTGATACCAGATTTATTATTGCACGTATACATATATGTTTACACTACTCTTCACCTACCTATGCATTCACTCTAAACATATAATATTAAGTAACGTTTTTAAATGGTTAACGGTTAATGTGATAATTATTAAAAATAAAACATATACTAATTAAATAATAATAATCTAAACGTGGTACGATATATATATGTTTGAAATATATATTTCTATCGTATATAACAATACATATACGCACTGATTCATTAATATAATACATTACTATCATATAGTAAATTATTGCATAACTACTAATAAGTTTAATGTATGAATCTATTTTAATAATTTAGGAAATTGGTAGCCAATGTAAATTGTACGTGAATTATATTTAAGTACGATCAATTTAATATTTTACTTAAATAATAGATAAAATAATTGTATAATAATATCTCTAATTTAAAGTATATTATGATAAACAGTTAAACTTGGTAGCTCTAAAAAGGGCTGATTATAAATAATTGAAATGAGAGCATCGATGCGTCAAAGACGAATCCTTCCCGGATTCGGTAGTTTATGAATTGTAGAACTGTATAATTCATAAACTAAATACGTAAAGGGTTCGCCCTTCATGCATCGATGCGTATAAAACATCCTTAGCAGTAACTATATTCATGTATGAATCTATTTTAATAATTTAGGAAATTGGTAGCCAATATAAATTGTACGTGAATTATATTTAAGTACGATCAATTTAATATTTTACTTACATAATAGATAAAATATATATATGAAATTATTCGAGTATTTCTAAAATATAATTTTCTGCGATATTATAAAATACTCAAAACGATTTAATATTACATATTAAAACTTATTATGAGCGTAACTAAATATATCCGAATCGTTTTTAGGAATATATACGGAAAATTAGAAGAGTAATTGCGGAATTCGACAAATAACGAAATAAATCGATTTTAATAAACCGTTAAATTAAATTTTCAAATAATTTTTATTTTAAAACGGTTTTATCGAACAAAATACGACGATTTAGAAGATACGGTTTCTTTAAAAGTATTTGATAAATTAGTAGTGTATTTAGCAGTACTTATTTATAATAAACGATCGCTTGGAAATGAAGAAGTTGTAAAATATTATTGAATTTAACCGGCACTCGTCAAATAACAAATTCCCAACGATTTCTTATTAGTTAATACAATAGTAGATTTTTAAATTGTTATATATAAATATTAAACTATATACCCTTCATTTATGTATATTTTTCTATTTTAATAATATCTACAATCTCGGAGCATGTAGAATATATTAACTACACTAGCTTGCAATATTATGATATAAAACCTAGAATGTAGAATATATGAACTGTTATAGACTGTACTTCTAAATTTTATTTATTCAATAACTTTTGCTTGTTATATATAATATATTTAATTCGAATATACATATATATTTATAAGTCGATTAAATTACATACTACAAATTTAAATAAAGTATATGGTGATAAACAGTTAGATTTGGTAGCCCTAAAAAGGGCTGGTTTGTTAAAAATATATATAATGAGAGCCGATATAATTCATTAACCACCGAATCCGTAAAGGGTTCGTCCTTGTCGTTCGTCAATGCGTATACAACATCCGTAGCAGTAACTGTCTTACTCTTGGCGTGTTCGGTGTAAGATTTATACTCTATAATTTCAAAAAAGAATAAAATGGGATAAAAGATAATATACCTCGACAATAAATCTCAGAACACAAGAATATTGATCTTTGCACATATATATAATTAATAATTGAATATTATATTGTCAACAAATATGAGACATGTTAGAAAATTAAATCTAGATTGTGTAGAATCATTGAATTTATAATTATTTGTCTATACATTATCTATTATTTCTAAAAAAGGATTTAAAATATATAAAGAATTTTTCAATATACAATAATAGGTTTTAATGATACATAATATAAACATTACATATAAAACACATCTATTTTTTAATCATAATTGATATTGTAAGTATATTTATACTATTTAAGATATATCATTTAACATACAAATTTAAAGTAATACTCATATAATCTAGATGAATTAATTTGATATATTACAAGATGTAAATATACTTGATAAAAGTGGGTAGCCCTGAAAAGGGCTGATTGGTTATAGTGTATTAGAAATCTATTTGGAACTAGTATATTTGGTAACTGCTTTAGTACCTTCGCTTACGGCATGCTTGGCTAATTCACCGGGAAGTAAAAGACGGACAGCAGTTTGAATTTCGCGGCTAGAGATGGTTGAACGTTTGTTGTAGTGAGCTAAACGAGAAGCTTCGTTAGCGATACGTTCGAACAGGTCATTAACGAAGGAGTTCATGATACTCATAGCTTTGCTGGAAACACCGGTATCGGGATGTACTTGTTTCAATACTTTGTAGATGTAGATAGCATAAGATTCCTTCCTTTTCTTATGACGTTTCTTTCCATCTGTGCGTGTAGTCTTGGTAGTCTTCTGGACGGCCTTCTTAGAACCTTTAGACGCTACTTTGGGAGGCATATTGAGTGTAGTATCGATAATGATACAAATGTATTAAAATTTTTATTTATAAACAAATAGATATATATATTGACCAATGAAAAGCCAATAATTTATCCAATAGGAATTACATATATTATTAACCATACAAATAATTAAATTACTTTGATTGGTTACCTTCAATTAACATTTAAATGTCGATCCAATACGTATCTTATATATACGAGTATATATCATATTATATATCACGAGTATCTTATACATTTCGCTGAAAGTTAAATAGAATAATAAAATCGAATCAGTATGCAAATAATAACAAACGAAACGATTAACTGTCATATCTAGATATATATCTATGTAAAAGTTGATACCAGATTTATTATTGCACGTATAAATATATGTTTACACTACTCTTCACCTAACTATGCATTCACTCTAAACATATAATATTAAGTAACGTTTTTAAATGGTTAACGGTTAATGTGATAATTATTAAAAATAAAACATATACTAATTAAATAATAATAATCTAAACGTGGTACGATATATATATGTTTGAAATATATATTTCTATCGTATATAACAATACATATACGCACTGATTCATTAATATAATACATTATTATCATATAGTAAATTATTGCATAACTACTAATAAGTTTAATGTATGAATCTATTTTAATAATTTAGGAAATTGGTAGCCAATGTAAATTGTACGTGAATTATATTTAAGTACGATCAATTTAATATTTTACTTAAATAATAGATAAAATAATTGTATAATAATATCTCTAATTTAAAGTATATTATGATAAACAGTTAAACTTGGTAGCTCTAAAAAGGGCTGATTATAAATAATTGAAATGAGAGCATCGATGCGTCAAAGACGAATCCTTCCCGGATTCGGTAGTTTATGAATTGTAGAACTGTATAATTCATAAACTAAATACGTAAAGGGTTCGCCCTTCATGCATCGATGCGTATAAAACATCCTTAGCAGTAACTATATTCATGTATGAATCTATTTTAATAATTTAGGAAATTGGTAGCCAATATAAATTGTACGTGAATTATATTTAAGTACGATCAATTTAATATTTTACTTACATAATAGATAAAATATATATATGAAATTATTCGAGTATTTCTAAAATATAATTTTCTGCGATATTATAAAATACTCAAAACGATTTAATATTACATATTAAAACTTATTATGAGCGTAACTAAATATATCCGAATCGTTTTTAGGAATATATACGGAAAATTAGAAGAGTAATTGCGGAATTCGACAAATAACGAAATAAATCGATTTTAATAAACCGTTAAATTAAATTTTCAAATAATTTTTATTTTAAAACGGTTTTATCGAACAAAATACGACGATTTAGAAGATACGGTTTCTTTAAAAGTATTTGATAAATTAGTAGTGTATTTAGCAGTACTTATTTATAATAAACGATCGCTTGGAAATAAAGAAGTTGTAAAATATTATTGAATTTAACCGGCACTCGTCAAATAACAAATTCCCAACGATTTCTTATTAGTTAATACAATAGTAGATTTTTAAATTGTTATATATAAATATTAAACTATATACCCTTCATTTATGTATATTTTTCTATTTTAATAATATCTACAATCTCGGAGCATGTAGAATATATTAACTACACTAGCTTGCAATATTATGATATAAAACCTAGAATGTAGAATATATGAACTGTTATAGACTGTACTTCTAAATTTTATTTATTCAATAACTTTTGCTTGTTATATATAATATATTTAATTCGAATATACATATATATTTATAAGTCGATTAAATTACATACTACAAATTTAAATAAAGTATATGGTGATAAACAGTTAGATTTGGTAGCCCTAAAAAGGGCTGGTTTGTTAAAAATATATATATTGAGAGCCGATATAATTCATTAACCACCGAATCCGTAAAGGGTTCGTCCTTGTCGTTCGTCAATGCGTATACAACATCCGTAGCAGTAACTGTCTTACTCTTGGCGTGTTCGGTGTAAGATTTATACTCTATAATTTCAAAAAAGAATAAAATGGGATAAAAGATAATATACCTCGACAATAAATCTCAGAACACAAGAATATTGATCTTTGCACATATATATAATTAATAATTGAATATTATATTGTCAACAAATATGAGACATGTTAGAAAATTAAATCTAGATTGTGTAGAATCATTGAATTTATAATTATTTGTCTATACATTATCTATTATTTCTAAAAAAGGATTTAAAATATATAAAGAATTTTTCAATATACAATAATAGGTTTTAATGATACATAATATAAACATTACATATACAACACATCTATTTTTTAATCATAATTGATATTGTAAGTATATTTATACTATTTAAGATATATCATTTAACATACAAATTTAAAGTAATACTCATATAATCTAGATGAATTAATTTGATATATTACAAGATGTAAATATACTTGATAAAAGTGGGTAGCCCTGAAAAGGGCTGATTGGTTATAGTGTATTAGAAATCTATTTGGAACTAGTATATTTGGTAACTGCTTTAGTACCTTCGCTTACGGCATGCTTGGCTAATTCACCGGGAAGTAAAAGACGGACAGCAGTTTGAATTTCGCGGCTAGAGATGGTTGAACGTTTGTTGTAGTGAGCTAAACGAGAAGCTTCGTTAGCGATACGTTCGAACAGGTCATTAACGAAGGAGTTCATGATACTCATAGCTTTGCTGGAAACACCGGTATCGGGATGTACTTGTTTCAATACTTTGTAGATGTAGATAGCATAAGATTCCTTCCTTTTCTTATGACGTTTCTTTCCATCTGTGCGTGTAGTCTTGGTAGTCTTCTGGACGGCCTTCTTAGAACCTTTAGACGCTACTTTGGGAGGCATATTGAGTGTAGTATCGATAATGATACAAATGTATTAAAATTTTTATTTATAAACAAATAGATATATATATTGACCAATGAAAAGCCAATAATTTATCCAATAGGAATTACATATATTATTAACCATACAAATAATTAAATTACTTTGATTGGTTACCTTCAATTAACATTTAAATGTCGATCCAATACGTATCTTATATATACGAGTATATATCATATTATATATCACGAGTATCTTATACATTTCGCTGAAAGTTAAATAGAATAATAAAATCGAATCAGTATGCAAATAATAACAAACGAAACGATTAACTGTCATATCTAGATATATATCTATGTAAAAGTTGATACCAGATTTATTATTGCACGTATAAATATATGTTTACACTACTCTTCACCTAACTATGCATTCACTCTAAACATATAATATTAAGTAACGTTTTTAAATGGTTAACGGTTAATGTGATAATTATTAAAAATAAAACATATACTAATTAAATAATAATAATCTAAACGTGGTACGATATATATATGTTTGAAATATATATTTCTATCGTATATAACAATACATATACGCACTGATTCATTAATATAATACATTATTATCATATAGTAAATTATTGCATAACTACTAATAAGTTTAATGTATGAATCTATTTTAATAATTTAGGAAATTGGTAGCCAATGTAAATTGTACGTGAATTATATTTAAGTACGATCAATTTAATATTTTACTTAAATAATAGATAAAATAATTGTATAATAATATCTCTAATTTAAAGTATATTATGATAAACAGTTAAACTTGGTAGCTCTAAAAAGGGCTGATTATAAATAATTGAAATGAGAGCATCGATGCGTCAAAGACGAATCCTTCCCGGATTCGGTAGTTTATGAATTGTAGAACTGTATAATTCATAAACTAAATACGTAAAGGGTTCGCCCTTCATGCATCGATGCGTATAAAACATCCTTAGCAGTAACTATATTCATGTATGAATCTATTTTAATAATTTAGGAAATTGGTAGCCAATATAAATTGTACGTGAATTATATTTAAGTACGATCAATTTAATATTTTACTTACATAATAGATAAAATATATATATGAAATTATTCGAGTATTTCTAAAATATAATTTTCTGCGATATTATAAAATACTCAAAACGATTTAATATTACATATTAAAACTTATTATGAGCGTAACTAAATATATCCGAATCGTTTTTAGGAATATATACGGAAAATTAGAAGAGTAATTGCGGAATTCGACAAATAACGAAATAAATCGATTTTAATAAACCGTTAAATTAAATTTTCAAATAATTTTTATTTTAAAACGGTTTTATCGAACAAAATACGACGATTTAGAAGATACGGTTTCTTTAAAAGTATTTGATAAATTAGTAGTGTATTTAGCAGTACTTATTTATAATAAACGATCGCTTGGAAATAAAGAAGTTGTAAAATATTATTGAATTTAACCGGCACTCGTCAAATAACAAATTCCCAACGATTTCTTATTAGTTAATACAATAGTAGATTTTTAAATTGTTATATATAAATATTAAACTATATACCCTTCATTTATGTATATTTTTCTATTTTAATAATATCTACAATCTCGGAGCATGTAGAATATATTAACTACACTAGCTTGCAATATTATGATATAAAACCTAGAATGTAGAATATATGAACTGTTATAGACTGTACTTCTAAATTTTATTTATTCAATAACTTTTGCTTGTTATATATAATATATTTAATTCGAATATACATATATATTTATAAGTCGATTAAATTACATACTACAAATTTAAATAAAGTATATGGTGATAAACAGTTAGATTTGGTAGCCCTAAAAAGGGCTGGTTTGTTAAAAATATATATATTGAGAGCCGATATAATTCATTAACCACCGAATCCGTAAAGGGTTCGTCCTTGTCGTTCGTCAATGCGTATACAACATCCGTAGCAGTAACTGTCTTACTCTTGGCGTGTTCGGTGTAAGATTTATACTCTATAATTTCAAAAAAGAATAAAATGGGATAAAAGATAATATACCTCGACAATAAATCTCAGAACACAAGAATATTGATCTTTGCACATATATATAATTAATAATTGAATATTATATTGTCAACAAATATGAGACATGTTAGAAAATTAAATCTAGATTGTGTAGAATCATTGAATTTATAATTATTTGTCTATACATTATCTATTATTTCTAAAAAAGGATTTAAAATATATAAAGAATTTTTCAATATACAATAATAGGTTTTAATGATACATAATATAAACATTACATATACAACACATCTATTTTTTAATCATAATTGATATTGTAAGTATATTTATACTATTTAAGATATATCATTTAACATACAAATTTAAAGTAATACTCATATAATCTAGATGAATTAATTTGATATATTACAAGATGTAAATATACTTGATAAAAGTGGGTAGCCCTGAAAAGGGCTGATTGGTTATAGTGTATTAGAAATCTATTTGGAACTAGTATATTTGGTAACTGCTTTAGTACCTTCGCTTACGGCATGCTTGGCTAATTCACCGGGAAGTAAAAGACGGACAGCAGTTTGAATTTCGCGGCTAGAGATGGTTGAACGTTTGTTGTAGTGAGCTAAACGAGAAGCTTCGTTAGCGATACGTTCGAACAGGTCATTAACGAAGGAGTTCATGATACTCATAGCTTTGCTGGAAACACCGGTATCGGGATGTACTTGTTTCAATACTTTGTAGATGTAGATAGCATAAGATTCCTTCCTTTTCTTATGACGTTTCTTTCCATCTGTGCGTGTAGTCTTGGTAGTCTTCTGGACGGCCTTCTTAGAACCTTTAGACGATACTTTGGGAGGCATATTGAGTGTAGTATCGATAATGATACAAATGTATTAAAATTTTTATTTATAAACAAATAGATATATATATTGACCAATGAAAAGCCAATCATTTATCCAATAGGAATTACATATATTATTAACCATACAAATAATTAAATTACTTTGATTGGTTACCTTCAATTAACATTTAAATGTCGATCCAATACGTATCTTATATATACGAGTATATATCATATTATATATCACGAGTATCTTATACATTTCGCTGAAAGTTAAATAGAATAATAAAATCGAATCAGTATGCAAATAATAACAAACGAAACGATTAACTGTCATATATAGATATATATCTATGTAAAAGTTGATACCAGATTTATTATTGCACGTATACATATATGTTTACACTACTCTTCACCTACCTATGCATTCACTCTAAACATATAATATTAAGTAACGTTTTTAAATGGTTAACGGTTAATGTGATAATTATTAAAAATAAAACATATACTAATTAAATAATAATAATCTAAACGTGGTACGATATATATATGTTTGAAATATATATTTCTATCGTATATAACAATACATATACGCACTGATTCATTAATATAATACATTACTATCATATAGTAAATTATTGCATAACTACTAATAAGTTTAATGTATGAATCTATTTTAATAATTTAGGAAATTGGTAGCCAATGTAAATTGTACGTGAATTATATTTAAGTACGATCAATTTAATATTTTACTTAAATAATAGATAAAATAATTGTATAATAATATCTCTAATTTAAAGTATATTATGATAAACAGTTAAACTTGGTAGCTCTAAAAAGGGCTGATTATAAATAATTGAAATGAGAGCATCGATGCGTCAAAGACGAATCCTTCCCGGATTCGGTAGTTTATGAATTGTAGAACTGTATAATTCATAAACTAAATACGTAAAGGGTTCGCCCTTCATGCATCGATGCGTATAAAACATCCTTAGCAGTAACTATATTCATGTATGAATCTATTTTAATAATTTAGGAAATTGGTAGCCAATATAAATTGTACGTGAATTATATTTAAGTACGATCAATTTAATATTTTACTTACATAATAGATAAAATATATATATGAAATTATTCGAGTATTTCTAAAATATAATTTTCTGCGATATTATAAAATACTCAAAACGATTTAATATTACATATTAAAACTTATTATGAGCGTAACTAAATATATCCGAATCGTTTTTAGGAATATATACGGAAAATTAGAAGAGTAATTGCGGAATTCGACAAATAACGAAATAAATCGATTTTAATAAACCGTTAAATTAAATTTTCAAATAATTTTTATTTTAAAACGGTTTTATCGAACAAAATACGACGATTTAGAAGATACGGTTTCTTTAAAAGTATTTGATAAATTAGTAGTGTATTTAGCAGTACTTATTTATAATAAACGATCGCTTGGAAATGAAGAAGTTGTAAAATATTATTGAATTTAACCGGCACTCGTCAAATAACAAATTCCCAACGATTTCTTATTAGTTAATACAATAGTAGATTTTTAAATTGTTATATATAAATATTAAACTATATACCCTTCATTTATGTATATTTTTCTATTTTAATAATATCTACAATCTCGGAGCATGTAGAATATATTAACTACACTAGCTTGCAATATTATGATATAAAACCTAGAATGTAGAATATATGAACTGTTATAGACTGTACTTCTAAATTTTATTTATTCAATAACTTTTGCTTGTTATATATAATATATTTAATTCGAATATACATATATATTTATAAGTCGATTAAATTACATACTACAAATTTAAATAAAGTATATGGTGATAAACAGTTAGATTTGGTAGCCCTAAAAAGGGCTGGTTTGTTAAAAATATATATAATGAGAGCCGATATAATTCATTAACCACCGAATCCGTAAAGGGTTCGTCCTTGTCGTTCGTCAATGCGTATACAACATCCGTAGCAGTAACTGTCTTACTCTTGGCGTGTTCGGTGTAAGATTTATACTCTATAATTTCAAAAAAGAATAAAATGGGATAAAAGATAATATACCTCGACAATAAATCTCAGAACACAAGAATATTGATCTTTGCACATATATATAATTAATAATTGAATATTATATTGTCAACAAATATGAGACATGTTAGAAAATTAAATCTAGATTGTGTAGAATCATTGAATTTATAATTATTTGTCTATACATTATCTATTATTTCTAAAAAAGGATTTAAAATATATAAAGAATTTTTCAATATACAATAATAGGTTTTAATGATACATAATATAAACATTACATATACAACACATCTATTTTTTAATCATAATTGATATTGTAAGTATATTTATACTATTTAAGATATATCATTTAACATACAAATTTAAAGTAATACTCATATAATCTAGATGAATTAATTTGATATATTACAAGATGTAAATATACTTGATAAAAGTGGGTAGCCCTGAAAAGGGCTGATTGGTTATAGTGTATTAGAAATCTATTTGGAACTAGTATATTTGGTAACTGCTTTAGTACCTTCGCTTACGGCATGCTTGGCTAATTCACCGGGAAGTAAAAGACGGACAGCAGTTTGAATTTCGCGGCTAGAGATGGTTGAACGTTTGTTGTAGTGAGCTAAACGAGAAGCTTCGTTAGCGATACGTTCGAACAGGTCATTAACGAAGGAGTTCATGATACTCATAGCTTTGCTGGAAACACCGGTATCGGGATGTACTTGTTTCAATACTTTGTAGATGTAGATAGCATAAGATTCCTTCCTTTTCTTATGACGTTTCTTTCCATCTGTGCGTGTAGTCTTGGTAGTCTTCTGGACGGCCTTCTTAGAACCTTTAGACGCTACTTTGGGAGGCATATTGAGTGTAGTATCGATAATGATACAAATGTATTAAAATTTTTATTTATAAACAAATAGATATATATATTGACCAATGAAAAGCCAATCATTTATCCAATAGGAATTACATATATTATTAACCATACAAATAATTAAATTACTTTGATTGGTTACCTTCAATTAACATTTAAATGTCGATCCAATACGTATCTTATATATACGAGTATATATCATATTATATATCACGAGTATCTTATACATTTCGCTGAAAGTTAAATAGAATAATAAAATCGAATCAGTATGCAAATAATAACAAACGAAACGATTAACTGTCATATATAGATATATATCTATGTAAAAGTTGATACCAGATTTATTATTGCACGTATACATATATGTTTACACTACTCTTCACCTACCTATGCATTCACTCTAAACATATAATATTAAGTAACGTTTTTAAATGGTTAACGGTTAATGTGATAATTATTAAAAATAAAACATATACTAATTAAATAATAATAATCTAAACGTGGTACGATATATATATGTTTGAAATATATATTTCTATCGTATATAACAATACATATACGCACTGATTCATTAATATAATACATTATTATCATATAGTAAATTATTGCATAACTACTAATAAGTTTAATGTATGAATCTATTTTAATAATTTAGGAAATTGGTAGCCAATGTAAATTGTACGTGAATTATATTTAAGTACGATCAATTTAATATTTTACTTAAATAATAGATAAAATAATTGTATAATAATATCTCTAATTTAAAGTATATTATGATAAACAGTTAAACTTGGTAGCTCTAAAAAGGGCTGATTATAAATAATTGAAATGAGAGCATCGATGCGTCAAAGACGAATCCTTCCCGGATTCGGTAGTTTATGAATTGTAGAACTGTATAATTCATAAACTAAATACGTAAAGGGTTCGCCCTTCATGCATCGATGCGTATAAAACATCCTTAGCAGTAACTATATTCATGAATGAATCTATTTTAATAATTTAGGAAATTGGTAGCCAATATAAATTGTACGTGAATTATATTTAAGTACGATCAATTTAATATTTTACTTACATAATAGATAAAATATATATATGAAATTATTCGAGTATTTCTAAAATATAATTTTCTGCGATATTATAAAATACTCAAAACGATTTAATATTACATATTAAAACTTATTATGAGCGTAACTAAATATATCCGAATCGTTTTTAGGAATATATACGGAAAATTAGAAGAGTAATTGCGGAATTCGACAAATAACGAAATAAATCGATTTTAATAAACCGTTAAATTAAATTTTCAAATAATTTTTATTTTAAAACGGTTTTATCGAACAAAATACGACGATTTAGAAGATACGGTTTCTTTAAAAGTATTTGATAAATTAGTAGTGTATTTAGCAGTACTTATTTATAATAAACGATCGCTTGGAAATGAAGAAGTTGTAAAATATTATTGAATTTAACCGGCACTCGTCAAATAACAAATTCCCAACGATTTCTTATTAGTTAATACAATAGTAGATTTTTAAATTGTTATATATAAATATTAAACTATATACCCTTCATTTATGTATATTTTTCTATTTTAATAATATCTACAATCTCGGAGCATGTAGAATATATTAACTACACTAGCTTGCAATATTATGATATAAAACCTAGAATGTAGAATATATGAACTGTTATAGACTGTACTTCTAAATTTTATTTATTCAATAACTTTTGCTTGTTATATATAATATATTTAATTCGAATATACATATATATTTATAAGTCGATTAAATTACATACTACAAATTTAAATAAAGTATATGGTGATAAACAGTTAGATTTGGTAGCCCTAAAAAGGGCTGGTTTGTTAAAAATATATATAATGAGAGCCGATATAATTCATTAACCACCGAATCCGTAAAGGGTTCGTCCTTGTCGTTCGTCAATGCGTATACAACATCCGTAGCAGTAACTGTCTTACTCTTGGCGTGTTCGGTGTAAGATTTATACTCTATAATTTCAAAAAAGAATAAAATGGGATAAAAGATAATATACCTCGACAATAAATCTCAGAACACAAGAATATTGATCTTTGCACATATATATAATTAATAATTGAATATTATATTGTCAACAAATATGAGACATGTTAGAAAATTAAATCTAGATTGTGTAGAATCATTGAATTTATAATTATTTGTCTATACATTATCTATTATTTCTAAAAAAGGATTTAAAATATATAAAGAATTTTTCAATATACAATAATAGGTTTTAATGATACATAATATAAACATTACATATACAACACATCTATTTTTTAATCATAATTGATATTGTAAGTATATTTATACTATTTAAGATATATCATTTAACATACAAATTTAAAGTAATACTCATATAATCTAGATGAATTAATTTGATATATTACAAGATGTAAATATACTTGATAAAAGTGGGTAGCCCTGAAAAGGGCTGATTGGTTATAGTGTATTAGAAATCTATTTGGAACTAGTATATTTGGTAACTGCTTTAGTACCTTCGCTTACGGCATGCTTGGCTAATTCACCGGGAAGTAAAAGACGGACAGCAGTTTGAATTTCGCGGCTAGAGATGGTTGAACGTTTGTTGTAGTGAGCTAAACGAGAAGCTTCGTTAGCGATACGTTCGAACAGGTCATTAACGAAGGAGTTCATGATACTCATAGCTTTGCTGGAAACACCGGTATCGGGATGTACTTGTTTCAATACTTTGTAGATGTAGATAGCATAAGATTCCTTCCTTTTCTTATGACGTTTCTTTCCATCTGTGCGTGTAGTCTTGGTAGTCTTCTGGACGGCCTTCTTAGAACCTTTAGACGCTACTTTGGGAGGCATATTGAGTGTAGTATCGATAATGATACAAATGTATTAAAATTTTTATTTATAAACAAATAGATATATATATTGACCAATGAAAAGCCAATAATTTATCCAATAGGAATTACATATATTATTAACCATACAAATAATTAAATTACTTTGATTGGTTACCTTCAATTAACATTTAAATGTCGATCCAATACGTATCTTATATATACGAGTATATATCATATTATATATCACGAGTATCTTATACATTTCGCTGAAAGTTAAATAGAATAATAAAATCGAATCAGTATGCAAATAATAACAAACGAAACGATTAACTGTCATATATAGATATATATCTATGTAAAAGTTGATACCAGATTTATTATTGCACGTATACATATATGTTTACACTACTCTTCACCTACCTATGCATTCACTCTAAACATATAATATTAAGTAACGTTTTTAAATGGTTAACGGTTAATGTGATAATTATTAAAAATAAAACATATACTAATTAAATAATAATAATCTAAACGTGGTACGATATATATATGTTTGAAATATATATTTCTATCGTATATAACAATACATATACGCACTGATTCATTAATATAATACATTATTATCATATAGTAAATTATTGCATAACTACTAATAAGTTTAATGTATGAATCTATTTTAATAATTTAGGAAATTGGTAGCCAATGTAAATTGTACGTGAATTATATTTAAGTACGATCAATTTAATATTTTACTTAAATAATAGATAAAATAATTGTATAATAATATCTCTAATTTAAAGTATATTATGATAAACAGTTAAACTTGGTAGCTCTAAAAAGGGCTGATTATAAATAATTGAAATGAGAGCATCGATGCGTCAAAGACGAATCCTTCCCGGATTCGGTAGTTTATGAATTGTAGAACTGTATAATTCATAAACTAAATACGTAAAGGGTTCGCCCTTCATGCATCGATGCGTATAAAACATCCTTAGCAGTAACTATATTCATGTATGAATCTATTTTAATAATTTAGGAAATTGGTAGCCAATATAAATTGTACGTGAATTATATTTAAGTACGATCAATTTAATATTTTACTTACATAATAGATAAAATATATATATGAAATTATTCGAGTATTTCTAAAATATAATTTTCTGCGATATTATAAAATACTCAAAACGATTTAATATTACATATTAAAACTTATTATGAGCGTAACTAAATATATCCGAATCGTTTTTAGGAATATATACGGAAAATTAGAAGAGTAATTGCGGAATTCGACAAATAACGAAATAAATCGATTTTAATAAACCGTTAAATTAAATTTTCAAATAATTTTTATTTTAAAACGGTTTTATCGAACAAAATACGACGATTTAGAAGATACGGTTTCTTTAAAAGTATTTGATAAATTAGTAGTGTATTTAGCAGTACTTATTTATAATAAACGATCGCTTGGAAATAAAGAAGTTGTAAAATATTATTGAATTTAACCGGCACTCGTCAAATAACAAATTCCCAACGATTTCTTATTAGTTAATACAATAGTAGATTTTTAAATTGTTATATATAAATATTAAACTATATACCCTTCATTTATGTATATTTTTCTATTTTAATAATATCTACAATCTCGGAGCATGTAGAATATATTAACTACACTAGCTTGCAATATTATGATATAAAACCTAGAATGTAGAATATATGAACTGTTATAGACTGTACTTCTAAATTTTATTTATTCAATAACTTTTGCTTGTTATATATAATATATTTAATTCGAATATACATATATATTTATAAGTCGATTAAATTACATACTACAAATTTAAATAAAGTATATGGTGATAAACAGTTAGATTTGGTAGCCCTAAAAAGGGCTGGTTTGTTAAAAATATATATAATGAGAGCCGATATAATTCATTAACCACCGAATCCGTAAAGGGTTCGTCCTTGTCGTTCGTCAATGCGTATACAACATCCGTAGCAGTAACTGTCTTACTCTTGGCGTGTTCGGTGTAAGATTTATACTCTATAATTTCAAAAAAGAATAAAATGGGATAAAAGATAATATACCTCGACAATAAATCTCAGAACACAAGAATATTGATCTTTGCACATATATATAATTAATAATTGAATATTATATTGTCAACAAATATGAGACATGTTAGAAAATTAAATCTAGATTGTGTAGAATCATTGAATTTATAATTATTTGTCTATACATTATCTATTATTTCTAAAAAAGGATTTAAAATATATAAAGAATTTTTCAATATACAATAATAGGTTTTAATGATACATAATATAAACATTACATATACAACACATCTATTTTTTAATCATAATTGATATTGTAAGTATATTTATACTATTTAAGATATATCATTTAACATACAAATTTAAAGTAATACTCATATAATCTAGATGAATTAATTTGATATATTACAAGATGTAAATATACTTGATAAAAGTGGGTAGCCCTGAAAAGGGCTGATTGGTTATAGTGTATTAGAAATCTATTTGGAACTAGTATATTTGGTAACTGCTTTAGTACCTTCGCTTACGGCATGCTTGGCTAATTCACCGGGAAGTAAAAGACGGACAGCAGTTTGAATTTCGCGGCTAGAGATGGTTGAACGTTTGTTGTAGTGAGCTAAACGAGAAGCTTCGTTAGCGATACGTTCGAACAGGTCATTAACGAAGGAGTTCATGATACTCATAGCTTTGCTGGAAACACCGGTATCGGGATGTACTTGTTTCAATACTTTGTAGATGTAGATAGCATAAGATTCCTTCCTTTTCTTATGACGTTTCTTTCCATCTGTGCGTGTAGTCTTGGTAGTCTTCTGGACGGCCTTCTTAGAACCTTTAGACGCTACTTTGGGAGGCATGTTGAGTGTAGTATCGATAATGATACAAATGTATTAAAATTTTTATTTATAAACAAATAGATATATATATTGACCAATGAAAAGCCAATCATTTATCCAATAGGAATTACATATATTATTAACCATACAAATAATTAAATTACTTTGATTGGTTACCTTCAATTAACATTTAAATGTCGATCCAATACGTATCTTATATATACGAGTATATATCATATTATATATCACGAGTATCTTATACATTTCGCTGAAAGTTAAATAGAATAATAAAATCGAATCAGTATGCAAATAATAACAAACGAAACGATTAACTGTCATATATAGATATATATCTATGTAAAAGTTGATACCAGATTTATTATTGCACGTATACATATATGTTTACACTACTCTTCACCTACCTATGCATTCACTCTAAACATATAATATTAAGTAACGTTTTTAAATGGTTAACGGTTAATGTGATAATTATTAAAAATAAAACATATACTAATTAAATAATAATAATCTAAACGTGGTACGATATATATATGTTTGAAATATATATTTCTATCGTATATAACAATACATATACGCACTGATTCATTAATATAATACATTATTATCATATAGTAAATTATTGCATAACTACTAATAAGTTTAATGTATGAATCTATTTTAATAATTTAGGAAATTGGTAGCCAATGTAAATTGTACGTGAATTATATTTAAGTACGATCAATTTAATATTTTACTTAAATAATAGATAAAATAATTGTATAATAATATCTCTAATTTAAAGTATATTATGATAAACAGTTAAACTTGGTAGCTCTAAAAAGGGCTGATTATAAATAATTGAAATGAGAGCATCGATGCGTCAAAGACGAATCCTTCCCGGATTCGGTAGTTTATGAATTGTAGAACTGTATAATTCATAAACTAAATACGTAAAGGGTTCGCCCTTCATGCATCGATGCGTATAAAACATCCTTAGCAGTAACTATATTCATGTATGAATCTATTTTAATAATTTAGGAAATTGGTAGCCAATATAAATTGTACGTGAATTATATTTAAGTACGATCAATTTAATATTTTACTTACATAATAGATAAAATATATATATGAAATTATTCGAGTATTTCTAAAATATAATTTTCTGCGATATTATAAAATACTCAAAACGATTTAATATTACATATTAAAACTTATTATGAGCGTAACTAAATATATCCGAATCGTTTTTAGGAATATATACGGAAAATTAGAAGAGTAATTGCGGAATTCGACAAATAACGAAATAAATCGATTTTAATAAACCGTTAAATTAAATTTTCAAATAATTTTTATTTTAAAACGGTTTTATCGAACAAAATACGACGATTTAGAAGATACGGTTTCTTTAAAAGTATTTGATAAATTAGTAGTGTATTTAGCAGTACTTATTTATAATAAACGATCGCTTGGAAATAAAGAAGTTGTAAAATATTATTGAATTTAACCGGCACTCGTCAAATAACAAATTCCCAACGATTTCTTATTAGTTAATACAATAGTAGATTTTTAAATTGTTATATATAAATATTAAACTATATACCCTTCATTTATGTATATTTTTCTATTTTAATAATATCTACAATCTCGGAGCATGTAGAATATATTAACTACACTAGCTTGCAATATTATGATATAAAACCTAGAATGTAGAATATATGAACTGTTATAGACTGTACTTCTAAATTTTATTTATTCAATAACTTTTGCTTGTTATATATAATATATTTAATTCGAATATACATATATATTTATAAGTCGATTAAATTACATACTACAAATTTAAATAAAGTATATGGTGATAAACAGTTAGATTTGGTAGCCCTAAAAAGGGCTGGTTTGTTAAAAATATATATAATGAGAGCCGATATAATTCATTAACCACCGAATCCGTAAAGGGTTCGTCCTTGTCGTTCGTCAATGCGTATACAACATCCGTAGCAGTAACTGTCTTACTCTTGGCGTGTTCGGTGTAAGATTTATACTCTATAATTTCAAAAAAGAATAAAATGGGATAAAAGATAATATACCTCGACAATAAATCTCAGAACACAAGAATATTGATCTTTGCACATATATATAATTAATAATTGAATATTATATTGTCAACAAATATGAGACATGTTAGAAAATTAAATCTAGATTGTGTAGAATCATTGAATTTATAATTATTTGTCTATACATTATCTATTATTTCTAAAAAAGGATTTAAAATATATAAAGAATTTTTCAATATACAATAATAGGTTTTAATGATACATAATATAAACATTACATATACAACACATCTATTTTTTAATCATAATTGATATTGTAAGTATATTTATACTATTTAAGATATATCATTTAACATACAAATTTAAAGTAATACTCATATAATCTAGATGAATTAATTTGATATATTACAAGATGTAAATATACTTGATAAAAGTGGGTAGCCCTGAAAAGGGCTGATTGGTTATAGTGTATTAGAAATCTATTTGGAACTAGTATATTTGGTAACTGCTTTAGTACCTTCGCTTACGGCATGCTTGGCTAATTCACCGGGAAGTAAAAGACGGACAGCAGTTTGAATTTCGCGGCTAGAGATGGTTGAACGTTTGTTGTAGTGAGCTAAACGAGAAGCTTCGTTAGCGATACGTTCGAACAGGTCATTAACGAAGGAGTTCATGATACTCATAGCTTTGCTGGAAACACCGGTATCGGGATGTACTTGTTTCAATACTTTGTAGATGTAGATAGCATAAGATTCCTTCCTTTTCTTATGACGTTTCTTTCCATCTGTGCGTGTAGTCTTGGTAGTCTTCTGGACGGCCTTCTTAGAACCTTTAGACGCTACTTTGGGAGGCATATTGAGTGTAGTATCGATAATGATACAAATGTATTAAAATTTTTATTTATAAACAAATAGATATATATATTGACCAATGAAAAGCCAATCATTTATCCAATAGGAATTACATATATTATTAACCATACAAATAATTAAATTACTTTGATTGGTTACCTTCAATTAACATTTAAATGTCGATCCAATACGTATCTTATATATACGAGTATATATCATATTATATATCACGAGTATCTTATACATTTCGCTGAAAGTTAAATAGAATAATAAAATCGAATCAGTATGCAAATAATAACAAACGAAACGATTAACTGTCATATATAGATATATATCTATGTAAAAGTTGATACCAGATTTATTATTGCACGTATATATTATATGTATAATATATGTTTACACTACTCTTCACCTACCTATGCATTCACTCTAAACATATAATATTAAGTAACGTTTTTAAATGGTTAACGGTTAATGTGATAATTATTAAAAATAAAACATATACTAATTAAATAATAATAATCTAAACGTGGTACGATATATATATGTTTGAAATATATATTTCTATCGTATATAACAATACATATACGCACTGATTCATTAATATAATACATTATTATCATATAGTAAATTATTGCATAACTACTAATAAGTTTAATGTATGAATCTATTTTAATAATTTAGGAAATTGGTAGCCAATGTAAATTGTACGTGAATTATATTTAAGTACGATCAATTTAATATTTTACTTAAATAATAGATAAAATAATTGTATAATAATATCTCTAATTTAAAGTATATTATGATAAACAGTTAAACTTGGTAGCTCTAAAAAGGGCTGATTATAAATAATTGAAATGAGAGCATCGATGCGTCAAAGACGAATCCTTCCCGGATTCGGTAGTTTATGAATTGTAGAACTGTATAATTCATAAACTAAATACGTAAAGGGTTCGCCCTTCATGCATCGATGCGTATAAAACATCCTTAGCACTAACTATATTCATGTATGAATCTATTTTAATAATTTAGGAAATTGGTAGCCAATATAAATTGTACGTGAATTATATTTAAGTACGATCAATTTAATATTTTACTTACATAATAGATAAAATATATATATGAAATTATTCGAGTATTTCTAAAATATAATTTTCTGCGATATTATAAAATACTCAAAACGATTTAATATTACATATTAAAACTTATTATGAGCGTAACTAAATATATCCGAATCGTTTTTAGGAATATATACGGAAAATTAGAAGAGTAATTGCGGAATTCGACAAATAACGAAATAAATCGATTTTAATAAACCGTTAAATTAAATTTTCAAATAATTTTTATTTTAAAACGGTTTTATCGAACAAAATACGACGATTTAGAAGATACGGTTTCTTTAAAAGTATTTGATAAATTAGTAGTGTATTTAGCAGTACTTATTTATAATAAACGATCGCTTGGAAATAAAGAAGTTGTAAAATATTATTGAATTTAACCGGCACTCGTCAAATAACAAATTCCCAACGATTTCTTATTAGTTAATACAATAGTAGATTTTTAAATTGTTATATATAAATATTAAACTATATACCCTTCATTTATGTATATTTTTCTATTTTAATAATATCTACAATCTCGGAGCATGTAGAATATATTAACTACACTAGCTTGCAATATTATGATATAAAACCTAGAATGTAGAATATATGAACTGTTATAGACTGTACTTCTAAATTTTATTTATTCAATAACTTTTGCTTGTTATATATAATATATTTAATTCGAATATACATATATATTTATAAGTCGATTAAATTACATACTACAAATTTAAATAAAGTATATGGTGATAAACAGTTAGATTTGGTAGCCCTAAAAAGGGCTGGTTTGTTAAAAATATATATAATGAGAGCCGATATAATTCATTAACCACCGAATCCGTAAAGGGTTCGTCCTTGTCGTTCGTCAATGCGTATACAACATCCGTAGCAGTAACTGTCTTACTCTTGGCGTGTTCGGTGTAAGATTTATACTCTATAATTTCAAAAAAGAATAAAATGGGATAAAAGATAATATACCTCGACAATAAATCTCAGAACACAAGAATATTGATCTTTGCACATATATATAATTAATAATTGAATATTATATTGTCAACAAATATGAGACATGTTAGAAAATTAAATCTAGATTGTGTAGAATCATTGAATTTATAATTATTTGTCTATACATTATCTATTATTTCTAAAAAAGGATTTAAAATATATAAAGAATTTTTCAATATACAATAATAGGTTTTAATGATACATAATATAAACATTACATATACAACACATCTATTTTTTAATCATAATTGATATTGTAAGTATATTTATACTATTTAAGATATATCATTTAACATACAAATTTAAAGTAATACTCATATAATCTAGATGAATTAATTTGATATATTACAAGATGTAAATATACTTGATAAAAGTGGGTAGCCCTGAAAAGGGCTGATTGGTTATAGTGTATTAGAAATCTATTTGGAACTAGTATATTTGGTAACTGCTTTAGTACCTTCGCTTACGGCATGCTTGGCTAATTCACCGGGAAGTAAAAGACGGACAGCAGTTTGAATTTCGCGGCTAGAGATGGTTGAACGTTTGTTGTAGTGAGCTAAACGAGAAGCTTCGTTAGCGATACGTTCGAACAGGTCATTAACGAAGGAGTTCATGATACTCATAGCTTTGCTGGAAACACCGGTATCGGGATGTACTTGTTTCAATACTTTGTAGATGTAGATAGCATAAGATTCCTTCCTTTTCTTATGACGTTTCTTTCCATCTGTGCGTGTAGTCTTGGTAGTCTTCTGGACGGCCTTCTTAGAACCTTTAGACGCTACTTTGGGAGGCATATTGAGTGTAGTATCGATAATGATACAAATGTATTAAAATTTTTATTTATAAACAAATAGATATATATATTGACCAATGAAAAGCCAATCATTTATCCAATAGGAATTACATATATTATTAACCATACAAATAATTAAATTACTTTGATTGGTTACCTTCAATTAACATTTAAATGTCGATCCAATACGTATCTTATATATACGAGTATATATCATATTATATATCACGAGTATCTTATACATTTCGCTGAAAGTTAAATAGAATAATAAAATCGAATCAGTATGCAAATAATAACAAACGAAACGATTAACTGTCATATATAGATATATATCTATGTAAAAGTTGATACCAGATTTATTATTGCACGTATACATATATGTTTACACTACTCTTCACCTACCTATGCATTCACTCTAAACATATAATATTAAGTAACGTTTTTAAATGGTTAACGGTTAATGTGATAATTATTAAAAATAAAACATATACTAATTAAATAATAATAATCTAAACGTGGTACGATATATATATGTTTGAAATATATATTTCTATCGTATATAACAATACATATACGCACTGATTCATTAATATAATACATTATTATCATATAGTAAATTATTGCATAACTACTAATAAGTTTAATGTATGAATCTATTTTAATAATTTAGGAAATTGGTAGCCAATGTAAATTGTACGTGAATTATATTTAAGTACGATCAATTTAATATTTTACTTAAATAATAGATAAAATAATTGTATAATAATATCTCTAATTTAAAGTATATTATGATAAACAGTTAAACTTGGTAGCTCTAAAAAGGGCTGATTATAAATAATTGAAATGAGAGCATCGATGCGTCAAAGACGAATCATTCCCGGATTCGGTAGTTTATGAATTGTAGAACTGTATAATTCATAAACTAAATACGTAAAGGGTTCGCCCTTCATGCATCGATGCGTATAAAACATCCTTAGCACTAACTATATTCATGTATGAATCTATTTTAATAATTTAGGAAATTGGTAGCCAATATAAATTGTACGTGAATTATATTTAAGTACGATCAATTTAATATTTTACTTACATAATAGATAAAATATATATATGAAATTATTCGAGTATTTCTAAAATATAATTTTCTGCGATATTATAAAATACTCAAAACGATTTAATATTACATATTAAAACTTATTATGAGCGTAACTAAATATATCCGAATCGTTTTTAGGAATATATACGGAAAATTAGAAGAGTAATTGCGGAATTCGACAAATAACGAAATAAATCGATTTTAATAAACCGTTAAATTAAATTTTCAAATAATTTTTATTTTAAAACGGTTTTATCGAACAAAATACGACGATTTAGAAGATACGGTTTCTTTAAAAGTATTTGATAAATTAGTAGTGTATTTAGCAGTACTTATTTATAATAAACGATCGCTTGGAAATAAAGAAGTTGTAAAATATTATTGAATTTAACCGGCACTCGTCAAATAACAAATTCCCAACGATTTCTTATTAGTTAATACAATAGTAGATTTTTAAATTGTTATATATAAATATTAAACTATATACCCTTCATTTATGTATATTTTTCTATTTTAATAATATCTACAATCTCGGAGCATGTAGAATATATTAACTACACTAGCTTGCAATATTATGATATAAAACCTAGAATGTAGAATATATGAACTGTTATAGACTGTACTTCTAAATTTTATTTATTCAATAACTTTTGCTTGTTATATATAATATATTTAATTCGAATATACATATATATTTATAAGTCGATTAAATTACATACTACAAATTTAAATAAAGTATATGGTGATAAACAGTTAGATTTGGTAGCCCTAAAAAGGGCTGGTTTGTTAAAAATATATATAATGAGAGCCGATATAATTCATTAACCACCGAATCCGTAAAGGGTTCGTCCTTGTCGTTCGTCAATGCGTATACAACATCCGTAGCAGTAACTGTCTTACTCTTGGCGTGTTCGGTGTAAGATTTATACTCTATAATTTCAAAAAAGAATAAAATGGGATAAAAGATAATATACCTCGACAATAAATCTCAGAACACAAGAATATTGATCTTTGCACATATATATAATTAATAATTGAATATTATATTGTCAACAAATATGAGACATGTTAGAAAATTAAATCTAGATTGTGTAGAATCATTGAATTTATAATTATTTGTCTATACATTATCTATTATTTCTAAAAAAGGATTTAAAATATATAAAGAATTTTTCAATATACAATAATAGGTTTTAATGATACATAATATAAACATTACATATACAACACATCTATTTTTTAATCATAATTGATATTGTAAGTATATTTATACTATTTAAGATATATCATTTAACATACAAATTTAAAGTAATACTCATATAATCTAGATGAATTAATTTGATATATTACAAGATGTAAATATACTTGATAAAAGTGGGTAGCCCTGAAAAGGGCTGATTGGTTATAGTGTATTAGAAATCTATTTGGAACTAGTATATTTGGTAACTGCTTTAGTACCTTCGCTTACGGCATGCTTGGCTAATTCACCGGGAAGTAAAAGACGGACAGCAGTTTGAATTTCGCGGCTAGAGATGGTTGAACGTTTGTTGTAGTGAGCTAAACGAGAAGCTTCGTTAGCGATACGTTCGAACAGGTCATTAACGAAGGAGTTCATGATACTCATAGCTTTGCTGGAAACACCGGTATCGGGATGTACTTGTTTCAATACTTTGTAGATGTAGATAGCATAAGATTCCTTCCTTTTCTTATGACGTTTCTTTCCATCTGTGCGTGTAGTCTTGGTAGTCTTCTGGACGGCCTTCTTAGAACCTTTAGACGCTACTTTGGGAGGCATATTGAGTGTAGGATCGATAATGATACAAATGTATTAAAAATTTTATTTATAAACAAATAGATATATATATTGACCAATGAAAAGCCAATCATTTATCCAATAGGAATTACATATATTATTAACCATACAAATAATTAAATTACTTTGATTGGTTACCTTCAATTAACATTTAAATGTCGATCCAATATGTATCTTATATATACGAGTATATATCATATTATATATCACGAGTATCTTATACATTTCGCTGAAAGTTAAATAGAATAATAAAATCGAATTAGTATGCAAATAATAACAAACGAAACGATTAACTGTCATATATAGATATATATCTATGTAAAAGTTGATACCAGATTTATTATTGCACGTATCATATATGTTTACACTACTCTTCACCTACCTATGCATTCACTCTAAACATATAATATTAAGTAACGTTTTTAAATGGTTAACGGTTAATGTGATAATTATTAAAAATAAAACATATACTAATTAAATAATAATAATCTAAACGTGGTACGATATATATATGTTTGAAATATATATTTCTATCGTATATAACAATACATATACGCACTGATTCATTAATATAATACATTATTATCATATAGTAAATTATTGCATAACTACTAATAAGTTTAATGTATGAATCTATTTTAATAATTTAGGAAATTGGTAGCCAATGTAAATTGTACGTGAATTATATTTAAGTACGATCAATTTAATATTTTACTTAAATAATAGATAAAATAATTGTATAATAATATCTCTAATTTAAAGTATATTATGATAAACAGTTAAACTTGGTAGCTCTAAAAAGGGCTGATTATAAATAATTGAAATGAGAGCATCGATGCGTCAAAGACGAATCCTTCCCGGATTCGGTAGTTTATGAATTGTAGAACTGTATAATTCATAAACTAAATACGTAAAGGGTTCGCCCTTCATGCATCGATGCGTATAAAACATCCTTAGCAGTAACTATATTCATGTATGAATCTATTTTAATAATTTAGGAAATTGGTAGCCAATATAAATTGTACGTGAATTATATTTAAGTACGATCAATTTAATATTTTACTTACATAATAGATAAAATATATATATGAAATTATTCGAGTATTTCTAAAATATAATTTTCTGCGATATTATAAAATACTCAAAACGATTTAATATTACATATTAAAACTTATTATGAGCGTAACTAAATATATCCGAATCGTTTTTAGGAATATATACGGAAAATTAGAAGAGTAATTGCGGAATTCGACAAATAACGAAATAAATCGATTTTAATAAACCGTTAAATTAAATTTTCAAATAATTTTTATTTTAAAACGGTTTTATCGAACAAAATACGACGATTTAGAAGATACGGTTTCTTTAAAAGTATTTGATAAATTAGTAGTGTATTTAGCAGTACTTATTTATAATAAACGATCGCTTGGAAATAAAGAAGTTGTAAAATATTATTGAATTTAACCGGCACTCGTCAAATAACAAATTCCCAACGATTTCTTATTAGTTAATACAATAGTAGATTTTTAAATTGTTATATATAAATATTAAACTATATACCCTTCATTTATGTATATTTTTCTATTTTAATAATATCTACAATCTCGGAGCATGTAGAATATATTAACTACACTAGCTTGCAATATTATGATATAAAACCTAGAATGTAGAATATATGAACTGTTATAGACTGTACTTCTAAATTTTATTTATTCAATAACTTTTGCTTGTTATATATAATATATTTAATTCGAATATACATATATATTTATAAGTCGATTAAATTACATACTACAAATTTAAATAAAGTATATGGTGATAAACAGTTAGATTTGGTAGCCCTAAAAAGGGCTGGTTTGTTAAAAATATATATAATGAGAGCCGATATAATTCATTAACCACCGAATCCGTAAAGGGTTCGTCCTTGTCGTTCGTCAATGCGTATACAACATCCGTAGCAGTAACTGTCTTACTCTTGGCGTGTTCGGTGTAAGATTTATACTCTATAATTTCAAAAAAGAATAAAATGGGATAAAAGATAATATACCTCGACAATAAATCTCAGAACACAAGAATATTGATCTTTGCACATATATATAATTAATAATTGAATATTATATTGTCAACAAATATGAGACATGTTAGAAAATTAAATCTAGATTGTGTAGAATCATTGAATTTATAATTATTTGTCTATACATTATCTATTATTTCTAAAAAAGGATTTAAAATATATAAAGAATTTTTCAATATACAATAATAGGTTTTAATGATACATAATATAAACATTACATATACAACACATCTATTTTTTAATCATAATTGATATTGTAAGTATATTTATACTATTTAAGATATATCATTTAACATACAAATTTAAAGTAATACTCATATAATCTAGATGAATTAATTTGATATATTACAAGATGTAAATATACTTGATAAAAGTGGGTAGCCCTGAAAAGGGCTGATTGGTTATAGTGTATTAGAAATCTATTTGGAACTAGTATATTTGGTAACTGCTTTAGTACCTTCGCTTACGGCATGCTTGGCTAATTCACCGGGAAGTAAAAGACGGACAGCAGTTTGAATTTCGCGGCTAGAGATGGTTGAACGTTTGTTGTAGTGAGCTAAACGAGAAGCTTCGTTAGCGATACGTTCGAACAGGTCATTAACGAAGGAGTTCATGATACTCATAGCTTTGCTGGAAACACCGGTATCGGGATGTACTTGTTTCAATACTTTGTAGATGTAGATAGCATAAGATTCCTTCCTTTTCTTATGACGTTTCTTTCCATCTGTGCGTGTAGTCTTGGTAGTCTTCTGGACGGCCTTCTTAGAACCTTTAGACGCTACTTTGGGAGGCATATTGAGTGTAGGATCGATAATGATACAAATGTATTAAAAATTTTATTTATAAACAAATAGATATATATATTGACCAATGAAAAGCCAATCATTTATCCAATAGGAATTACATATATTATTAACCATACAAATAATTAAATTACTTTGATTGGTTACCTTCAATTAACATTTAAATGTCGATCCAATATGTATCTTATATATACGAGTATATATCATATTATATATCACGAGTATCTTATACATTTCGCTGAAAGTTAAATAGAATAATAAAATCGAATTAGTATGCAAATAATAACAAACGAAACGATTAACTGTCATATATAGATATATATCTATGTAAAAGTTGATACCAGATTTATTATTGCACGTATACATATATGTTTACACTACTCTTCACCTACCTATGCATTCACTCTAAACATATAATATTAAGTAACGTTTTTAAATGGTTAACGGTTAATGTGATAATTATTAAAAATAAAACATATACTAATTAAATAATAATAATCTAAACGTGGTACGATATATATATGTTTGAAATATATATTTCTATCGTATATAACAATACATATACGCACTGATTCATTAATATAATACATTATTATCATATAGTAAATTATTGCATAACTACTAATAAGTTTAATGTATGAATCTATTTTAATAATTTAGGAAATTGGTAGCCAATGTAAATTGTACGTGAATTATATTTAAGTACGATCAATTTAATATTTTACTTAAATAATAGATAAAATAATTGTATAATAATATCTCTAATTTAAAGTATATTATGATAAACAGTTAAACTTGGTAGCTCTAAAAAGGGCTGATTATAAATAATTGAAATGAGAGCATCGATGCGTCAAAGACGAATCCTTCCCGGATTCGGTAGTTTATGAATTGTAGAACTGTATAATTCATAAACTAAATACGTAAAGGGTTCGCCCTTCATGCATCGATGCGTATAAAACATCCTTAGCAGTAACTATATTCATGTATGAATCTATTTTAATAATTTAGGAAATTGGTAGCCAATATAAATTGTACGTGAATTATATTTAAGTACGATCAATTTAATATTTTACTTACATAATAGATAAAATATATATATGAAATTATTCGAGTATTTCTAAAATATAATTTTCTGCGATATTATAAAATACTCAAAACGATTTAATATTACATATTAAAACTTATTATGAGCGTAACTAAATATATCCGAATCGTTTTTAGGAATATATACGGAAAATTAGAAGAGTAATTGCGGAATTCGACAAATAACGAAATAAATCGATTTTAATAAACCGTTAAATTAAATTTTCAAATAATTTTTATTTTAAAACGGTTTTATCGAACAAAATACGACGATTTAGAAGATACGGTTTCTTTAAAAGTATTTGATAAATTAGTAGTGTATTTAGCAGTACTTATTTATAATAAACGATCGCTTGGAAATAAAGAAGTTGTAAAATATTATTGAATTTAACCGGCACTCGTCAAATAACAAATTCCCAACGATTTCTTATTAGTTAATACAATAGTAGATTTTTAAATTGTTATATATAAATATTAAACTATATACCCTTCATTTATGTATATTTTTCTATTTTAATAATATCTACAATCTCGGAGCATGTAGAATATATTAACTACACTAGCTTGCAATATTATGATATAAAACCTAGAATGTAGAATATATGAACTGTTATAGACTGTACTTCTAAATTTTATTTATTCAATAACTTTTGCTTGTTATATATAATATATTTAATTCGAATATACATATATATTTATAAGTCGATTAAATTACATACTACAAATTTAAATAAAGTATATGGTGATAAACAGTTAGATTTGGTAGCCCTAAAAAGGGCTGGTTTGTTAAAAATATATATAATGAGAGCCGATATAATTCATTAACCACCGAATCCGTAAAGGGTTCGTCCTTGTCGTTCGTCAATGCGTATACAACATCCGTAGCAGTAACTGTCTTACTCTTGGCGTGTTCGGTGTAAGATTTATACTCTATAATTTCAAAAAAGAATAAAATGGGATAAAAGATAATATACCTCGACAATAAATCTCAGAACACAAGAATATTGATCTTTGCACATATATATAATTAATAATTGAATATTATATTGTCAACAAATATGAGACATGTTAGAAAATTAAATCTAGATTGTGTAGAATCATTGAATTTATAATTATTTGTCTATACATTATCTATTATTTCTAAAAAAGGATTTAAAATATATAAAGAATTTTTCAATATACAATAATAGGTTTTAATGATACATAATATAAACATTACATATACAACACATCTATTTTTTAATCATAATTGATATTGTAAGTATATTTATACTATTTAAGATATATCATTTAACATACAAATTTAAAGTAATACTCATATAATCTAGATGAATTAATTTGATATATTACAAGATGTAAATATACTTGATAAAAGTGGGTAGCCCTGAAAAGGGCTGATTGGTTATAGTGTATTAGAAATCTATTTGGAACTAGTATATTTGGTAACTGCTTTAGTACCTTCGCTTACGGCATGCTTGGCTAATTCACCGGGAAGTAAAAGACGGACAGCAGTTTGAATTTCGCGGCTAGAGATGGTTGAACGTTTGTTGTAGTGAGCTAAACGAGAAGCTTCGTTAGCGATACGTTCGAACAGGTCATTAACGAAGGAGTTCATGATACTCATAGCTTTGCTGGAAACACCGGTATCGGGATGTACTTGTTTCAATACTTTGTAGATGTAGATAGCATAAGATTCCTTCCTTTTCTTATGACGTTTCTTTCCATCTGTGCGTGTAGTCTTGGTAGTCTTCTGGACGGCCTTCTTAGAACCTTTAGACGCTACTTTGGGAGGCATATTGAGTGTAGGATCGATAATGATACAAATGTATTAAAAATTTTATTTATAAACAAATAGATATATATATTGACCAATGAAAAGCCAATCATTTATCCAATAGGAATTACATATATTATTAACCATACAAATAATTAAATTACTTTGATTGGTTACCTTCAATTAACATTTAAATGTCGATCCAATATGTATCTTATATATACGAGTATATATCATATTATATATCACGAGTATCTTATACATTTCGCTGAAAGTTAAATAGAATAATAAAATCGAATTAGTATGCAAATAATAACAAACGAAACGATTAACTGTCATATATAGATATATATCTATGTAAAAGTTGATACCAGATTTATTATTGCACGTATACATATATGTTTACACTACTCTTCACCTACCTATGCATTCACTCTAAACATATAATATTAAGTAACGTTTTTAAATGGTTAACGGTTAATGTGATAATTATTAAAAATAAAACATATACTAATTAAATAATAATAATCTAAACGTGGTACGATATATATATGTTTGAAATATATATTTCTATCGTATATAACAATACATATACGCACTGATTCATTAATATAATACATTATTATCATATAGTAAATTATTGCATAACTACTAATAAGTTTAATGTATGAATCTATTTTAATAATTTAGGAAATTGGTAGCCAATGTAAATTGTACGTGAATTATATTTAAGTACGATCAATTTAATATTTTACTTAAATAATAGATAAAATAATTGTATAATAATATCTCTAATTTAAAGTATATTATGATAAACAGTTAAACTTGGTAGCTCTAAAAAGGGCTGATTATAAATAATTGAAATGAGAGCATCGATGCGTCAAAGACGAATCCTTCCCGGATTCGGTAGTTTATGAATTGTAGAACTGTATAATTCATAAACTAAATACGTAAAGGGTTCGCCCTTCATGCATCGATGCGTATAAAACATCCTTAGCAGTAACTATATTCATGTATGAATCTATTTTAATAATTTAGGAAATTGGTAGCCAATATAAATTGTACGTGAATTATATTTAAGTACGATCAATTTAATATTTTACTTACATAATAGATAAAATATATATATGAAATTATTCGAGTATTTCTAAAATATAATTTTCTGCGATATTATAAAATACTCAAAACGATTTAATATTACATATTAAAACTTATTATGAGCGTAACTAAATATATCCGAATCGTTTTTAGGAATATATACGGAAAATTAGAAGAGTAATTGCGGAATTCGACAAATAACGAAATAAATCGATTTTAATAAACCGTTAAATTAAATTTTCAAATAATTTTTATTTTAAAACGGTTTTATCGAACAAAATACGACGATTTAGAAGATACGGTTTCTTTAAAAGTATTTGATAAATTAGTAGTGTATTTAGCAGTACTTATTTATAATAAACGATCGCTTGGAAATAAAGAAGTTGTAAAATATTATTGAATTTAACCGGCACTCGTCAAATAACAAATTCCCAACGATTTCTTATTAGTTAATACAATAGTAGATTTTTAAATTGTTATATATAAATATTAAACTATATACCCTTCATTTATGTATATTTTTCTATTTTAATAATATCTACAATCTCGGAGCATGTAGAATATATTAACTACACTAGCTTGCAATATTATGATATAAAACCTAGAATGTAGAATATATGAACTGTTATAGACTGTACTTCTAAATTTTATTTATTCAATAACTTTTGCTTGTTATATATAATATATTTAATTCGAATATACATATATATTTATAAGTCGATTAAATTACATACTACAAATTTAAATAAAGTATATGGTGATAAACAGTTAGATTTGGTAGCCCTAAAAAGGGCTGGTTTGTTAAAAATATATATAATGAGAGCCGATATAATTCATTAACCACCGAATCCGTAAAGGGTTCGTCCTTGTCGTTCGTCAATGCGTATACAACATCCGTAGCAGTAACTGTCTTACTCTTGGCGTGTTCGGTGTAAGATTTATACTCTATAATTTCAAAAAAGAATAAAATGGGATAAAAGATAATATACCTCGACAATAAATCTCAGAACACAAGAATATTGATCTTTGCACATATATATAATTAATAATTGAATATTATATTGTCAACAAATATGAGACATGTTAGAAAATTAAATCTAGATTGTGTAGAATCATTGAATTTATAATTATTTGTCTATACATTATCTATTATTTCTAAAAAAGGATTTAAAATATATAAAGAATTTTTCAATATACAATAATAGGTTTTAATGATACATAATATAAACATTACATATACAACACATCTATTTTTTAATCATAATTGATATTGTAAGTATATTTATACTATTTAAGATATATCATTTAACATACAAATTTAAAGTAATACTCATATAATCTAGATGAATTAATTTGATATATTACAAGATGTAAATATACTTGATAAAAGTGGGTAGCCCTGAAGAGGGCTGATTGGTTATAGTGTATTAGAAATCTATTTGGAACTAGTATATTTGGTAACTGCTTTAGTACCTTCGCTTACGGCATGCTTGGCTAATTCACCGGGAAGTAAAAGACGGACAGCAGTTTGAATTTCGCGGCTAGAGATGGTTGAACGTTTGTTGTAGTGAGCTAAACGAGAAGCTTCGTTAGCGATACGTTCGAACAGGTCATTAACGAAGGAGTTCATGATACTCATAGCTTTGCTGGAAACACCGGTATCGGGATGTACTTGTTTCAATACTTTGTAGATGTAGATAGCATAAGATTCCTTCCTTTTCTTATGACGTTTCTTTCCATCTGTGCGTGTAGTCTTGGTAGTCTTCTGGACGGCCTTCTTAGAACCTTTAGACGCTACTTTGGGAGGCATATTGAGTGTAGGATCGATAATGATACAAATGTATTAAAAATTTTATTTATAAACAAATAGATATATATATTGACCAATGAAAAGCCAATCATTTATCCAATAGGAATTACATATATTATTAACCATACAAATAATTAAATTACTTTGATTGGTTACCTTCAATTAACATTTAAATGTCGATCCAATATGTATCTTATATATACGAGTATATATCATATTATATATCACGAGTATCTTATACATTTCGCTGAAAGTTAAATAGAATAATAAAATCGAATTAGTATGCAAATAATAACAAACGAAACGATTAACTGTCATATATAGATATATATCTATGTAAAAGTTGATACCAGATTTATTATTGCACGTATACATATATGTTTACACTACTCTTCACCTACCTATGCATTCACTCTAAACATATAATATTAAGTAACGTTTTTAAATGGTTAACGGTTAATGTGATAATTATTAAAAATAAAACATATACTAATTAAATAATAATAATCTAAACGTGGTACGATATATATATGTTTGAAATATATATTTCTATCGTATATAACAATACATATACGCACTGATTCATTAATATAATACATTATTATCATATAGTAAATTATTGCATAACTACTAATAAGTTTAATGTATGAATCTATTTTAATAATTTAGGAAATTGGTAGCCAATGTAAATTGTACGTGAATTATATTTAAGTACGATCAATTTAATATTTTACTTAAATAATAGATAAAATAATTGTATAATAATATCTCTAATTTAAAGTATATTATGATAAACAGTTAAACTTGGTAGCTCTAAAAAGGGCTGATTATAAATAATTGAAATGAGAGCATCGATGCGTCAAAGACGAATCCTTCCCGGATTCGGTAGTTTATGAATTGTAGAACTGTATAATTCATAAACTAAATACGTAAAGGGTTCGCCCTTCATGCATCGATGCGTATAAAACATCCTTAGCAGTAACTATATTCATGTATGAATCTATTTTAATAATTTAGGAAATTGGTAGCCAATATAAATTGTACGTGAATTATATTTAAGTACGATCAATTTAATATTTTACTTACATAATAGATAAAATATATATATGAAATTATTCGAGTATTTCTAAAATATAATTTTCTGCGATATTATAAAATACTCAAAACGATTTAATATTACATATTAAAACTTATTATGAGCGTAACTAAATATATCCGAATCGTTTTTAGGAATATATACGGAAAATTAGAAGAGTAATTGCGGAATTCGACAAATAACGAAATAAATCGATTTTAATAAACCGTTAAATTAAATTTTCAAATAATTTTTATTTTAAAACGGTTTTATCGAACAAAATACGACGATTTAGAAGATACGGTTTCTTTAAAAGTATTTGATAAATTAGTAGTGTATTTAGCAGTACTTATTTATAATAAACGATCGCTTGGAAATAAAGAAGTTGTAAAATATTATTGAATTTAACCGGCACTCGTCAAATAACAAATTCCCAACGATTTCTTATTAGTTAATACAATAGTAGATTTTTAAATTGTTATATATAAATCCTATAAATATTAATATAAATATTAATATAAATATTATAAATATTATATAAATATTAAACTATATACCCTTCATTTATGTATATTTTTCTATTTTAATAATATCTACAATCTCGGAGCATGTAGAATATATTAACTACACTAGCTTGCAATATTATGATATAAAACCTAGAATGTAGAATATATGAACTGTTATAGACTGTACTTCTAAATTTTATTTATTCAATAACTTTTGCTTGTTATATATAATATATTTAATTCGAATATACATATATATTTATAAGTCGATTAAATTACATACTACAAATTTAAATAAAGTATATGGTGATAAACAGTTAGATTTGGTAGCCCTAAAAAGGGCTGGTTTGTTAAAAATATATATAATGAGAGCCGATATAATTCATTAACCACCGAATCCGTAAAGGGTTCGTCCTTGTCGTTCGTCAATGCGTATACAACATCCGTAGCAGTAACTGTCTTACTCTTGGCGTGTTCGGTGTAAGATTTATACTCTATAATTTCAAAAAAGAATAAAATGGGATAAAAGATAATATACCTCGACAATAAATCTCAGAACACAAGAATATTGATCTTTGCACATATATATAATTAATAATTGAATATTATATTGTCAACAAATATGAGACATGTTAGAAAATTAAATCTAGATTGTGTAGAATCATTGAATTTATAATTATTTGTCTATACATTATCTATTATTTCTAAAAAAGGATTTAAAATATATAAAGAATTTTTCAATATACAATAATAGGTTTTAATGATACATAATATAAACATTACATATACAACACATCTATTTTTTAATCATAATTGATATTGTAAGTATATTTATACTATTTAAGATATATCATTTAACATACAAATTTAAAGTAATACTCATATAATCTAGATGAATTAATTTGATATATTACAAGATGTAAATATACTTGATAAAAGTGGGTAGCCCTGAAAAGGGCTGATTGGTTATAGTGTATTAGAAATCTATTTGGAACTAGTATATTTGGTAACTGCTTTAGTACCTTCGCTTACGGCATGCTTGGCTAATTCACCGGGAAGTAAAAGACGGACAGCAGTTTGAATTTCGCGGCTAGAGATGGTTGAACGTTTGTTGTAGTGAGCTAAACGAGAAGCTTCGTTAGCGATACGTTCGAACAGGTCATTAACGAAGGAGTTCATGATACTCATAGCTTTGCTGGAAACACCGGTATCGGGATGTACTTGTTTCAATACTTTGTAGATGTAGATAGCATAAGATTCCTTCCTTTTCTTATGACGTTTCTTTCCATCTGTGCGTGTAGTCTTGGTAGTCTTCTGGACGGCCTTCTTAGAACCTTTAGACGCTACTTTGGGAGGCATATTGAGTGTAGGATCGATAATGATACAAATGTATTAAAAATTTTATTTATAAACAAATAGATATATATATTGACCAATGAAAAGCCAATCATTTATCCAATAGGAATTACATATATTATTAACCATACAAATAATTAAATTACTTTGATTGGTTACCTTCAATTAACATTTAAATGTCGATCCAATATGTATCTTATATATACGAGTATATATCATATTATATATCACGAGTATCTTATACATTTCGCTGAAAGTTAAATAGAATAATAAAATCGAATTAGTATGCAAATAATAACAAACGAAACGATTAACTGTCATATATAGATATATATCTATGTAAAAGTTGATACCAGATTTATTATTGCACGTATACATATATGTTTACACTACTCTTCACCTACCTATGCATTCACTCTAAACATATAATATTAAGTAACGTTTTTAAATGGTTAACGGTTAATGTGATAATTATTAAAAATAAAACATATACTAATTAAATAATAATAATCTAAACGTGGTACGATATATATATGTTTGAAATATATATTTCTATCGTATATAACAATACATATACGCACTGATTCATTAATATAATACATTATTATCATATAGTAAATTATTGCATAACTACTAATAAGTTTAATGTATGAATCTATTTTAATAATTTAGGAAATTGGTAGCCAATGTAAATTGTACGTGAATTATATTTAAGTACGATCAATTTAATATTTTACTTAAATAATAGATAAAATAATTGTATAATAATATCTCTAATTTAAAGTATATTATGATAAACAGTTAAACTTGGTAGCTCTAAAAAGGGCTGATTATAAATAATTGAAATGAGAGCATCGATGCGTCAAAGACGAATCCTTCCCGGATTCGGTAGTTTATGAATTGTAGAACTGTATAATTCATAAACTAAATACGTAAAGGGTTCGCCCTTCATGCATCGATGCGTATAAAACATCCTTAGCAGTAACTATATTCATGTATGAATCTATTTTAATAATTTAGGAAATTGGTAGCCAATATAAATTGTACGTGAATTATATTTAAGTACGATCAATTTAATATTTTACTTACATAATAGATAAAATATATATATGAAATTATTCGAGTATTTCTAAAATATAATTTTCTGCGATATTATAAAATACTCAAAACGATTTAATATTACATATTAAAACTTATTATGAGCGTAACTAAATATATCCGAATCGTTTTTAGGAATATATACGGAAAATTAGAAGAGTAATTGCGGAATTCGACAAATAACGAAATAAATCGATTTTAATAAACCGTTAAATTAAATTTTCAAATAATTTTTATTTTAAAACGGTTTTATCGAACAAAATACGACGATTTAGAAGATACGGTTTCTTTAAAAGTATTTGATAAATTAGTAGTGTATTTAGCAGTACTTATTTATAATAAACGATCGCTTGGAAATAAAGAAGTTGTAAAATATTATTGAATTTAACCGGCACTCGTCAAATAACAAATTCCCAACGATTTCTTATTAGTTAATACAATAGTAGATTTTTAAATTGTTATATATAAATATTAAACTATATACCCTTCATTTATGTATATTTTTCTATTTTAATAATATCTACAATCTCGGAGCATGTAGAATATATTAACTACACTAGCTTGCAATATTATGATATAAAACCTAGAATGTAGAATATATGAACTGTTATAGACTGTACTTCTAAATTTTATTTATTCAATAACTTTTGCTTGTTATATATAATATATTTAATTCGAATATACATATATATTTATAAGTCGATTAAATTACATACTACAAATTTAAATAAAGTATATGGTGATAAACAGTTAGATTTGGTAGCCCTAAAAAGGGCTGGTTTGTTAAAAATATATATAATGAGAGCCGATATAATTCATTAACCACCGAATCCGTAAAGGGTTCGTCCTTGTCGTTCGTCAATGCGTATACAACATCCGTAGCAGTAACTGTCTTACTCTTGGCGTGTTCGGTGTAAGATTTATACTCTATAATTTCAAAAAAGAATAAAATGGGATAAAAGATAATATACCTCGACAATAAATCTCAGAACACAAGAATATTGATCTTTGCACATATATATAATTAATAATTGAATATTATATTGTCAACAAATATGAGACATGTTAGAAAATTAAATCTAGATTGTGTAGAATCATTGAATTTATAATTATTTGTCTATACATTATCTATTATTTCTAAAAAAGGATTTAAAATATATAAAGAATTTTTCAATATACAATAATAGGTTTTAATGATACATAATATAAACATTACATATACAACACATCTATTTTTTAATCATAATTGATATTGTAAGTATATTTATACTATTTAAGATATATCATTTAACATACAAATTTAAAGTAATACTCATATAATCTAGATGAATTAATTTGATATATTACAAGATGTAAATATACTTGATAAAAGTGGGTAGCCCTGAAGAGGGCTGATTGGTTATAGTGTATTAGAAATCTATTTGGAACTAGTATATTTGGTAACTGCTTTAGTACCTTCGCTTACGGCATGCTTGGCTAATTCACCGGGAAGTAAAAGACGGACAGCAGTTTGAATTTCGCGGCTAGAGATGGTTGAACGTTTGTTGTAGTGAGCTAAACGAGAAGCTTCGTTAGCGATACGTTCGAACAGGTCATTAACGAAGGAGTTCATGATACTCATAGCTTTGCTGGAAACACCGGTATCGGGATGTACTTGTTTCAATACTTTGTAGATGTAGATAGCATAAGATTCCTTCCTTTTCTTATGACGTTTCTTTCCATCTGTGCGTGTAGTCTTGGTAGTCTTCTGGACGGCCTTCTTAGAACCTTTAGACGCTACTTTGGGAGGCATATTGAGTGTAGGATCGATAATGATACAAATGTATTAAAAATTTTATTTATAAACAAATAGATATATATATTGACCAATGAAAAGCCAATCATTTATCCAATAGGAATTACATATATTATTAACCATACAAATAATTAAATTACTTTGATTGGTTACCTTCAATTAACATTTAAATGTCGATCCAATACGTATCTTATATATACGAGTATATATCATATTATATATCACGAGTATCTTATACATTTCGCTGAAAGTTAAATAGAATAATAAAATCGAATTAGTATGCAAATAATAACAAACGAAACGATTAACTGTCATATATAGATATATATCTATGTAAAAGTTGATACCAGATTTATTATTGCACGTATACATATATGTTTACACTACTCTTCACCTACCTATGCATTCACTCTAAACATATAATATTAAGTAACGTTTTTAAATGGTTAACGGTTAATGTGATAATTATTAAAAATAAAACATATACTAATTAAATAATAATAATCTAAACGTGGTACGATATATATATGTTTGAAATATATATTTCTATCGTATATAACAATACATATACGCACTGATTCATTAATATAATACATTATTATCATATAGTAAATTATTGCATAACTACTAATAAGTTTAATGTATGAATCTATTTTAATAATTTAGGAAATTGGTAGCCAATGTAAATTGTACGTGAATTATATTTAAGTACGATCAATTTAATATTTTACTTAAATAATAGATAAAATAATTGTATAATAATATCTCTAATTTAAAGTATATTATGATAAACAGTTAAACTTGGTAGCTCTAAAAAGGGCTGATTATAAATAATTGAAATGAGAGCATCGATGCGTCAAAGACGAATCCTTCCCGGATTCGGTAGTTTATGAATTGTAGAACTGTATAATTCATAAACTAAATACGTAAAGGGTTCGCCCTTCATGCATCGATGCGTATAAAACATCCTTAGCAGTAACTATATTCATGTATGAATCTATTTTAATAATTTAGGAAATTGGTAGCCAATATAAATTGTACGTGAATTATATTTAAGTACGATCAATTTAATATTTTACTTACATAATAGATAAAATATATATATGAAATTATTCGAGTATTTCTAAAATATAATTTTCTGCGATATTATAAAATACTCAAAACGATTTAATATTACATATTAAAACTTATTATGAGCGTAACTAAATATATCCGAATCGTTTTTAGGAATATATACGGAAAATTAGAAGAGTAATTGCGGAATTCGACAAATAACGAAATAAATCGATTTTAATAAACCGTTAAATTAAATTTTCAAATAATTTTTATTTTAAAACGGTTTTATCGAACAAAATACGACGATTTAGAAGATACGGTTTCTTTAAAAGTATTTGATAAATTAGTAGTGTATTTAGCAGTACTTATTTATAATAAACGATCGCTTGGAAATAAAGAAGTTGTAAAATATTATTGAATTTAACCGGCACTCGTCAAATAACAAATTCCCAACGATTTCTTATTAGTTAATACAATAGTAGATTTTTAAATTGTTATATATAAATATTAAACTATATACCCTTCATTTATGTATATTTTTCTATTTTAATAATATCTACAATCTCGGAGCATGTAGAATATATTAACTACACTAGCTTGCAATATTATGATATAAAACCTAGAATGTAGAATATATGAACTGTTATAGACTGTACTTCTAAATTTTATTTATTCAATAACTTTTGCTTGTTATATATAATATATTTAATTCGAATATACATATATATTTATAAGTCGATTAAATTACATACTACAAATTTAAATAAAGTATATGGTGATAAACAGTTAGATTTGGTAGCCCTAAAAAGGGCTGGTTTGTTAAAAATATATATAATGAGAGCCGATATAATTCATTAACCACCGAATCCGTAAAGGGTTCGTCCTTGTCGTTCGTCAATGCGTATACAACATCCGTAGCAGTAACTGTCTTACTCTTGGCGTGTTCGGTGTAAGATTTATACTCTATAATTTCAAAAAAGAATAAAATGGGATAAAAGATAATATACCTCGACAATAAATCTCAGAACACAAGAATATTGATCTTTGCACATATATATAATTAATAATTGAATATTATATTGTCAACAAATATGAGACATGTTAGAAAATTAAATCTAGATTGTGTAGAATCATTGAATTTATAATTATTTGTCTATACATTATCTATTATTTCTAAAAAAGGATTTAAAATATATAAAGAATTTTTCAATATACAATAATAGGTTTTAATGATACATAATATAAACATTACATATACAACACATCTATTTTTTAATCATAATTGATATTGTAAGTATATTTATACTATTTAAGATATATCATTTAACATACAAATTTAAAGTAATACTCATATAATCTAGATGAATTAATTTGATATATTACAAGATGTAAATATACTTGATAAAAGTGGGTAGCCCTGAAGAGGGCTGATTGGTTATAGTGTATTAGAAATCTATTTGGAACTAGTATATTTGGTAACTGCTTTAGTACCTTCGCTTACGGCATGCTTGGCTAATTCACCGGGAAGTAAAAGACGGACAGCAGTTTGAATTTCGCGGCTAGAGATGGTTGAACGTTTGTTGTAGTGAGCTAAACGAGAAGCTTCGTTAGCGATACGTTCGAACAGGTCATTAACGAAGGAGTTCATGATACTCATAGCTTTGCTGGAAACACCGGTATCGGGATGTACTTGTTTCAATACTTTGTAGATGTAGATAGCATAAGATTCCTTCCTTTTCTTATGACGTTTCTTTCCATCTGTGCGTGTAGTCTTGGTAGTCTTCTGGACGGCCTTCTTAGAACCTTTAGACGCTACTTTGGGAGGCATATTGAGTGTAGGATCGATAATGATACAAATGTATTAAAAATTTTATTTATAAACAAATAGATATATATATTGACCAATGAAAAGCCAATCATTTATCCAATAGGAATTACATATATTATTAACCATACAAATAATTAAATTACTTTGATTGGTTACCTTCAATTAACATTTAAATGTCGATCCAATATGTATCTTATATATACGAGTATATATCATATTATATATCACGAGTATCTTATACATTTCGCTGAAAGTTAAATAGAATAATAAAATCGAATTAGTATGCAAATAATAACAAACGAAACGATTAACTGTCATATATAGATATATATCTATGTAAAAGTTGATACCAGATTTATTATTGCACGTATACATATATGTTTACACTACTCTTCACCTACCTATGCATTCACTCTAAACATATAATATTAAGTAACGTTTTTAAATGGTTAACGGTTAATGTGATAATTATTAAAAATAAAACATATACTAATTAAATAATAATAATCTAAACGTGGTACGATATATATATGTTTGAAATATATATTTCTATCGTATATAACAATACATATACGCACTGATTCATTAATATAATACATTATTATCATATAGTAAATTATTGCATAACTACTAATAAGTTTAATGTATGAATCTATTTTAATAATTTAGGAAATTGGTAGCCAATGTAAATTGTACGTGAATTATATTTAAGTACGATCAATTTAATATTTTACTTAAATAATAGATAAAATAATTGTATAATAATATCTCTAATTTAAAGTATATTATGATAAACAGTTAAACTTGGTAGCTCTAAAAAGGGCTGATTATAAATAATTGAAATGAGAGCATCGATGCGTCAAAGACGAATCCTTCCCGGATTCGGTAGTTTATGAATTGTAGAACTGTATAATTCATAAACTAAATACGTAAAGGGTTCGCCCTTCATGCATCGATGCGTATAAAACATCCTTAGCAGTAACTATATTCATGTATGAATCTATTTTAATAATTTAGGAAATTGGTAGCCAATATAAATTGTACGTGAATTATATTTAAGTACGATCAATTTAATATTTTACTTACATAATAGATAAAATATATATATGAAATTATTCGAGTATTTCTAAAATATAATTTTCTGCGATATTATAAAATACTCAAAACGATTTAATATTACATATTAAAACTTATTATGAGCGTAACTAAATATATCCGAATCGTTTTTAGGAATATATACGGAAAATTAGAAGAGTAATTGCGGAATTCGACAAATAACGAAATAAATCGATTTTAATAAACCGTTAAATTAAATTTTCAAATAATTTTTATTTTAAAACGGTTTTATCGAACAAAATACGACGATTTAGAAGATACGGTTTCTTTAAAAGTATTTGATAAATTAGTAGTGTATTTAGCAGTACTTATTTATAATAAACGATCGCTTGGAAATAAAGAAGTTGTAAAATATTATTGAATTTAACCGGCACTCGTCAAATAACAAATTCCCAACGATTTCTTATTAGTTAATACAATAGTAGATTTTTAAATTGTTATATATAAATATTAAACTATATACCCTTCATTTATGTATATTTTTCTATTTTAATAATATCTACAATCTCGGAGCATGTAGAATATATTAACTACACTAGCTTGCAATATTATGATATAAAACCTAGAATGTAGAATATATGAACTGTTATAGACTGTACTTCTAAATTTTATTTATTCAATAACTTTTGCTTGTTATATATAATATATTTAATTCGAATATACATATATATTTATAAGTCGATTAAATTACATACTACAAATTTAAATAAAGTATATGGTGATAAACAGTTAGATTTGGTAGCCCTAAAAAGGGCTGGTTTGTTAAAAATATATATAATGAGAGCCGATATAATTCATTAACCACCGAATCCGTAAAGGGTTCGTCCTTGTCGTTCGTCAATGCGTATACAACATCCGTAGCAGTAACTGTCTTACTCTTGGCGTGTTCGGTGTAAGATTTATACTCTATAATTTCAAAAAAGAATAAAATGGGATAAAAGATAATATACCTCGACAATAAATCTCAGAACACAAGAATATTGATCTTTGCACATATATATAATTAATAATTGAATATTATATTGTCAACAAATATGAGACATGTTAGAAAATTAAATCTAGATTGTGTAGAATCATTGAATTTATAATTATTTGTCTATACATTATCTATTATTTCTAAAAAAGGATTTAAAATATATAAAGAATTTTTCAATATACAATAATAGGTTTTAATGATACATAATATAAACATTACATATACAACACATCTATTTTTTAATCATAATTGATATTGTAAGTATATTTATACTATTTAAGATATATCATTTAACATACAAATTTAAAGTAATACTCATATAATCTAGATGAATTAATTTGATATATTACAAGATGTAAATATACTTGATAAAAGTGGGTAGCCCTGAAGAGGGCTGATTGGTTATAGTGTATTAGAAATCTATTTGGAACTAGTATATTTGGTAACTGCTTTAGTACCTTCGCTTACGGCATGCTTGGCTAATTCACCGGGAAGTAAAAGACGGACAGCAGTTTGAATTTCGCGGCTAGAGATGGTTGAACGTTTGTTGTAGTGAGCTAAACGAGAAGCTTCGTTAGCGATACGTTCGAACAGGTCATTAACGAAGGAGTTCATGATACTCATAGCTTTGCTGGAAACACCGGTATCGGGATGTACTTGTTTCAATACTTTGTAGATGTAGATAGCATAAGATTCCTTCCTTTTCTTATGACGTTTCTTTCCATCTGTGCGTGTAGTCTTGGTAGTCTTCTGGACGGCCTTCTTAGAACCTTTAGACGCTACTTTGGGAGGCATATTGAGTGTAGGATCGATAATGATACAAATGTATTAAAAATTTTATTTATAAACAAATAGATATATATATTGACCAATGAAAAGCCAATCATTTATCCAATAGGAATTACATATATTATTAACCATACAAATAATTAAATTACTTTGATTGGTTACCTTCAATTAACATTTAAATGTCGATCCAATACGTATCTTATATATACGAGTATATATCATATTATATATCACGAGTATCTTATACATTTCGCTGAAAGTTAAATAGAATAATAAAATCGAATTAGTATGCAAATAATAACAAACGAAACGATTAACTGTCATATATAGATATATATCTATGTAAAAGTTGATACCAGATTTATTATTGCACGTATACATATATGTTTACACTACTCTTCACCTACCTATGCATTCACTCTAAACATATAATATTAAGTAACGTTTTTAAATGGTTAACGGTTAATGTGATAATTATTAAAAATAAAACATATACTAATTAAATAATAATAATCTAAACGTGGTACGATATATATATGTTTGAAATATATATTTCTATCGTATATAACAATACATATACGCACTGATTCATTAATATAATACATTATTATCATATAGTAAATTATTGCATAACTACTAATAAGTTTAATGTATGAATCTATTTTAATAATTTAGGAAATTGGTAGCCAATGTAAATTGTACGTGAATTATATTTAAGTACGATCAATTTAATATTTTACTTAAATAATAGATAAAATAATTGTATAATAATATCTCTAATTTAAAGTATATTATGATAAACAGTTAAACTTGGTAGCTCTAAAAAGGGCTGATTATAAATAATTGAAATGAGAGCATCGATGCGTCAAAGACGAATCCTTCCCGGATTCGGTAGTTTATGAATTGTAGAACTGTATAATTCATAAACTAAATACGTAAAGGGTTCGCCCTTCATGCATCGATGCGTATAAAACATCCTTAGCAGTAACTATATTCATGTATGAATCTATTTTAATAATTTAGGAAATTGGTAGCCAATATAAATTGTACGTGAATTATATTTAAGTACGATCAATTTAATATTTTACTTACATAATAGATAAAATATATATATGAAATTATTCGAGTATTTCTAAAATATAATTTTCTGCGATATTATAAAATACTCAAAACGATTTAATATTACATATTAAAACTTATTATGAGCGTAACTAAATATATCCGAATCGTTTTTAGGAATATATACGGAAAATTAGAAGAGTAATTGCGGAATTCGACAAATAACGAAATAAATCGATTTTAATAAACCGTTAAATTAAATTTTCAAATAATTTTTATTTTAAAACGGTTTTATCGAACAAAATACGACGATTTAGAAGATACGGTTTCTTTAAAAGTATTTGATAAATTAGTAGTGTATTTAGCAGTACTTATTTATAATAAACGATCGCTTGGAAATAAAGAAGTTGTAAAATATTATTGAATTTAACCGGCACTCGTCAAATAACAAATTCCCAACGATTTCTTATTAGTTAATACAATAGTAGATTTTTAAATTGTTATATATAAATATTAAACTATATACCCTTCATTTATGTATATTTTTCTATTTTAATAATATCTACAATCTCGGAGCATGTAGAATATATTAACTACACTAGCTTGCAATATTATGATATAAAACCTAGAATGTAGAATATATGAACTGTTATAGACTGTACTTCTAAATTTTATTTATTCAATAACTTTTGCTTGTTATATATAATATATTTAATTCGAATATACATATATATTTATAAGTCGATTAAATTACATACTACAAATTTAAATAAAGTATATGGTGATAAACAGTTAGATTTGGTAGCCCTAAAAAGGGCTGGTTTGTTAAAAATATATATAATGAGAGCCGATATAATTCATTAACCACCGAATCCGTAAAGGGTTCGTCCTTGTCGTTCGTCAATGCGTATACAACATCCGTAGCAGTAACTGTCTTACTCTTGGCGTGTTCGGTGTAAGATTTATACTCTATAATTTCAAAAAAGAATAAAATGGGATAAAAGATAATATACCTCGACAATAAATCTCAGAACACAAGAATATTGATCTTTGCACATATATATAATTAATAATTGAATATTATATTGTCAACAAATATGAGACATGTTAGAAAATTAAATCTAGATTGTGTAGAATCATTGAATTTATAATTATTTGTCTATACATTATCTATTATTTCTAAAAAAGGATTTAAAATATATAAAGAATTTTTCAATATACAATAATAGGTTTTAATGATACATAATATAAACATTACATATACAACACATCTATTTTTTAATCATAATTGATATTGTAAGTATATTTATACTATTTAAGATATATCATTTAACATACAAATTTAAAGTAATACTCATATAATCTAGATGAATTAATTTGATATATTACAAGATGTAAATATACTTGATAAAAGTGGGTAGCCCTGAAGAGGGCTGATTGGTTATAGTGTATTAGAAATCTATTTGGAACTAGTATATTTGGTAACTGCTTTAGTACCTTCGCTTACGGCATGCTTGGCTAATTCACCGGGAAGTAAAAGACGGACAGCAGTTTGAATTTCGCGGCTAGAGATGGTTGAACGTTTGTTGTAGTGAGCTAAACGAGAAGCTTCGTTAGCGATACGTTCGAACAGGTCATTAACGAAGGAGTTCATGATACTCATAGCTTTGCTGGAAACACCGGTATCGGGATGTACTTGTTTCAATACTTTGTAGATGTAGATAGCATAAGATTCCTTCCTTTTCTTATGACGTTTCTTTCCATCTGTGCGTGTAGTCTTGGTAGTCTTCTGGACGGCCTTCTTAGAACCTTTAGACGCTACTTTGGGAGGCATATTGAGTGTAGGATCGATAATGATACAAATGTATTAAAAATTTTATTTATAAACAAATAGATATATATATTGACCAATGAAAAGCCAATCATTTATCCAATAGGAATTACATATATTATTAACCATACAAATAATTAAATTACTTTGATTGGTTACCTTCAATTAACATTTAAATGTCGATCCAATATGTATCTTATATATACGAGTATATATCATATTATATATCACGAGTATCTTATACATTTCGCTGAAAGTTAAATAGAATAATAAAATCGAATTAGTATGCAAATAATAACAAACGAAACGATTAACTGTCATATATAGATATATATCTATGTAAAAGTTGATACCAGATTTATTATTGCACGTATACATATATGTTTACACTACTCTTCACCTACCTATGCATTCACTCTAAACATATAATATTAAGTAACGTTTTTAAATGGTTAACGGTTAATGTGATAATTATTAAAAATAAAACATATACTAATTAAATAATAATAATCTAAACGTGGTACGATATATATATGTTTGAAATATATATTTCTATCGTATATAACAATACATATACGCACTGATTCATTAATATAATACATTATTATCATATAGTAAATTATTGCATAACTACTAATAAGTTTAATGTATGAATCTATTTTAATAATTTAGGAAATTGGTAGCCAATGTAAATTGTACGTGAATTATATTTAAGTACGATCAATTTAATATTTTACTTAAATAATAGATAAAATAATTGTATAATAATATCTCTAATTTAAAGTATATTATGATAAACAGTTAAACTTGGTAGCTCTAAAAAGGGCTGATTATAAATAATTGAAATGAGAGCATCGATGCGTCAAAGACGAATCCTTCCCGGATTCGGTAGTTTATGAATTGTAGAACTGTATAATTCATAAACTAAATACGTAAAGGGTTCGCCCTTCATGCATCGATGCGTATAAAACATCCTTAGCAGTAACTATATTCATGTATGAATCTATTTTAATAATTTAGGAAATTGGTAGCCAATATAAATTGTACGTGAATTATATTTAAGTACGATCAATTTAATATTTTACTTACATAATAGATAAAATATATATATGAAATTATTCGAGTATTTCTAAAATATAATTTTCTGCGATATTATAAAATACTCAAAACGATTTAATATTACATATTAAAACTTATTATGAGCGTAACTAAATATATCCGAATCGTTTTTAGGAATATATACGGAAAATTAGAAGAGTAATTGCGGAATTCGACAAATAACGAAATAAATCGATTTTAATAAACCGTTAAATTAAATTTTCAAATAATTTTTATTTTAAAACGGTTTTATCGAACAAAATACGACGATTTAGAAGATACGGTTTCTTTAAAAGTATTTGATAAATTAGTAGTGTATTTAGCAGTACTTATTTATAATAAACGATCGCTTGGAAATAAAGAAGTTGTAAAATATTATTGAATTTAACCGGCACTCGTCAAATAACAAATTCCCAACGATTTCTTATTAGTTAATACAATAGTAGATTTTTAAATTGTTATATATAAATATTAAACTATATACCCTTCATTTATGTATATTTTTCTATTTTAATAATATCTACAATCTCGGAGCATGTAGAATATATTAACTACACTAGCTTGCAATATTATGATATAAAACCTAGAATGTAGAATATATGAACTGTTATAGACTGTACTTCTAAATTTTATTTATTCAATAACTTTTGCTTGTTATATATAATATATTTAATTCGAATATACATATATATTTATAAGTCGATTAAATTACATACTACAAATTTAAATAAAGTATATGGTGATAAACAGTTAGATTTGGTAGCCCTAAAAAGGGCTGGTTTGTTAAAAATATATATAATGAGAGCCGATATAATTCATTAACCACCGAATCCGTAAAGGGTTCGTCCTTGTCGTTCGTCAATGCGTATACAACATCCGTAGCAGTAACTGTCTTACTCTTGGCGTGTTCGGTGTAAGATTTATACTCTATAATTTCAAAAAAGAATAAAATGGGATAAAAGATAATATACCTCGACAATAAATCTCAGAACACAAGAATATTGATCTTTGCACATATATATAATTAATAATTGAATATTATATTGTCAACAAATATGAGACATGTTAGAAAATTAAATCTAGATTGTGTAGAATCATTGAATTTATAATTATTTGTCTATACATTATCTATTATTTCTAAAAAAGGATTTAAAATATATAAAGAATTTTTCAATATACAATAATAGGTTTTAATGATACATAATATAAACATTACATATACAACACATCTATTTTTTAATCATAATTGATATTGTAAGTATATTTATACTATTTAAGATATATCATTTAACATACAAATTTAAAGTAATACTCATATAATCTAGATGAATTAATTTGATATATTACAAGATGTAAATATACTTGATAAAAGTGGGTAGCCCTGAAAAGGGCTGATTGGTTATAGTGTATTAGAAATCTATTTGGAACTAGTATATTTGGTAACTGCTTTAGTACCTTCGCTTACGGCATGCTTGGCTAATTCACCGGGAAGTAAAAGACGGACAGCAGTTTGAATTTCGCGGCTAGAGATGGTTGAACGTTTGTTGTAGTGAGCTAAACGAGAAGCTTCGTTAGCGATACGTTCGAACAGGTCATTAACGAAGGAGTTCATGATACTCATAGCTTTGCTGGAAACACCGGTATCGGGATGTACTTGTTTCAATACTTTGTAGATGTAGATAGCATAAGATTCCTTCCTTTTCTTATGACGTTTCTTTCCATCTGTGCGTGTAGTCTTGGTAGTCTTCTGGACGGCCTTCTTAGAACCTTTAGACGCTATTTTGGGAGGCATATTGAGTGTAGGATCGATAATGATACAAATGTATTAAAAATTTTATTTATAAACAAATAGATATATATATTGACCAATGAAAAGCCAATCATTTATCCAATAGGAATTACATATATTATTAACCATACAAATAATTAAATTACTTTGATTGGTTACCTTCAATTAACATTTAAATGTCGATCCAATATGTATCTTATATATACGAGTATATATCATATTATATATCACGAGTATCTTATACATTTCGCTGAAAGTTAAATAGAATAATAAAATCGAATTAGTATGCAAATAATAACAAACGAAACGATTAACTGTCATATATAGATATATATCTATGTAAAAGTTGATACCAGATTTATTATTGCACGTATACATATATGTTTACACTACTCTTCACCTACCTATGCATTCACTCTAAACATATAATATTAAGTAACGTTTTTAAATGGTTAACGGTTAATGTGATAATTATTAAAAATAAAACATATACTAATTAAATAATAATAATCTAAACGTGGTACGATATATATATGTTTGAAATATATATTTCTATCGTATATAACAATACATATACGCACTGATTCATTAATATAATACATTATTATCATATAGTAAATTATTGCATAACTACTAATAAGTTTAATGTATGAATCTATTTTAATAATTTAGGAAATTGGTAGCCAATGTAAATTGTACGTGAATTATATTTAAGTACGATCAATTTAATATTTTACTTAAATAATAGATAAAATAATTGTATAATAATATCTCTAATTTAAAGTATATTATGATAAACAGTTAAACTTGGTAGCTCTAAAAAGGGCTGATTATAAATAATTGAAATGAGAGCATCGATGCGTCAAAGACGAATCCTTCCCGGATTCGGTAGTTTATGAATTGTAGAACTGTATAATTCATAAACTAAATACGTAAAGGGTTCGCCCTTCATGCATCGATGCGTATAAAACATCCTTAGCAGTAACTATATTCATGTATGAATCTATTTTAATAATTTAGGAAATTGGTAGCCAATATAAATTGTACGTGAATTATATTTAAGTACGATCAATTTAATATTTTACTTACATAATAGATAAAATATATATATGAAATTATTCGAGTATTTCTAAAATATAATTTTCTGCGATATTATAAAATACTCAAAACGATTTAATATTACATATTAAAACTTATTATGAGCGTAACTAAATATATCCGAATCGTTTTTAGGAATATATACGGAAAATTAGAAGAGTAATTGCGGAATTCGACAAATAACGAAATAAATCGATTTTAATAAACCGTTAAATTAAATTTTCAAATAATTTTTATTTTAAAACGGTTTTATCGAACAAAATACGACGATTTAGAAGATACGGTTTCTTTAAAAGTATTTGATAAATTAGTAGTGTATTTAGCAGTACTTATTTATAATAAACGATCGCTTGGAAATAAAGAAGTTGTAAAATATTATTGGATTTAACCGGCACTCGTCAAATAACAAATTCCCAACGATTTCTTATTAGTTAATACAATAGTAGATTTTTAAATTGTTATATATAAATATTAAACTATATACCCTTCATTTATGTATATTTTTCTATTTTAATAATATCTACAATCTCGGAGCATGTAGAATATATTAACTACACTAGCTTGCAATATTATGATATAAACCTAGAATGTAGAATATATGAACTGTTATAGACTGTACTTCTAAATTTTATTTATTCAATAACTTTTGCTTGTTATATATAATATATTTAATTCGAATATACATATATATTTATAAGTCGATTAAATTACATACTACAAATTTAAATAAAGTATATGGTGATAAACAGTTAGATTTGGTAGCCCTAAAAAGGGCTGGTTTGTTAAAAATATATATAATGAGAGCCGATATAATTCATTAACCACCGAATCCGTAAAGGGTTCGTCCTTGTCGTTCGTCAATGCGTATACAACATCCGTAGCAGTAACTGTCTTACTCTTGGCGTGTTCGGTGTAAGATTTATACTCTATAATTTCAAAAAAGAATAAAATGGGATAAAAGATAATATACCTCGACAATAAATCTCAGAACACAAGAATATTGATCTTTGCACATATATATAATTAATAATTGAATATTATATTGTCAACAAATATGAGACATGTTAGAAAATTAAATCTAGATTGTGTAGAATCATTGAATTTATAATTATTTGTCTATACATTATCTATTATTTCTAAAAAAGGATTTAAAATATATAAAGAATTTTTCAATATACAATAATAGGTTTTAATGATACATAATATAAACATTACATATACAACACATCTATTTTTTAATCATAATTGATATTGTAAGTATATTTATACTATTTAAGATATATCATTTAACATACAAATTTAAAGTAATACTCATATAATCTAGATGAATTAATTTGATATATTACAAGATGTAAATATACTTGATAAAAGTGGGTAGCCCTGAAGAGGGCTGATTGGTTATAGTGTATTAGAAATCTATTTGGAACTAGTATATTTGGTAACTGCTTTAGTACCTTCGCTTACGGCATGCTTGGCTAATTCACCGGGAAGTAAAAGACGGACAGCAGTTTGAATTTCGCGGCTAGAGATGGTTGAACGTTTGTTGTAGTGAGCTAAACGAGAAGCTTCGTTAGCGATACGTTCGAACAGGTCATTAACGAAGGAGTTCATGATACTCATAGCTTTGCTGGAAACACCGGTATCGGGATGTACTTGTTTCAATACTTTGTAGATGTAGATAGCATAAGATTCCTTCCTTTTCTTATGACGTTTCTTTCCATCTGTGCGTGTAGTCTTGGTAGTCTTCTGGACGGCCTTCTTAGAACCTTTAGACGCTACTTTGGGAGGCATATTGAGTGTAGGATCGATAATGATACAAATGTATTAAAAATTTTATTTATAAACAAATAGATATATATATTGACCAATGAAAAGCCAATCATTTATCCAATAGGAATTACATATATTATTAACCATACAAATAATTAAATTACTTTGATTGGTTACCTTCAATTAACATTTAAATGTCGATCCAATATGTATCTTATATATACGAGTATATATCATATTATATATCACGAGTATCTTATACATTTCGCTGAAAGTTAAATAGAATAATAAAATCGAATTAGTATGCAAATAATAACAAACGAAACGATTAACTGTCATATATAGATATATATCTATGTAAAAGTTGATACCAGATTTATTATTGCACGTATACATATATGTTTACACTACTCTTCACCTACCTATGCATTCACTCTAAACATATAATATTAAGTAACGTTTTTAAATGGTTAACGGTTAATGTGATAATTATTAAAAATAAAACATATACTAATTAAATAATAATAATCTAAACGTGGTACGATATATATATGTTTGAAATATATATTTCTATCGTATATAACAATACATATACGCACTGATTCATTAATATAATACATTATTATCATATAGTAAATTATTGCATAACTACTAATAAGTTTAATGTATGAATCTATTTTAATAATTTAGGAAATTGGTAGCCAATGTAAATTGTACGTGAATTATATTTAAGTACGATCAATTTAATATTTTACTTAAATAATAGATAAAATAATTGTATAATAATATCTCTAATTTAAAGTATATTATGATAAACAGTTAAACTTGGTAGCTCTAAAAAGGGCTGATTATAAATAATTGAAATGAGAGCATCGATGCGTCAAAGACGAATCCTTCCCGGATTCGGTAGTTTATGAATTGTAGAACTGTATAATTCATAAACTAAATACGTAAAGGGTTCGCCCTTCATGCATCGATGCGTATAAAACATCCTTAGCAGTAACTATATTCATGTATGAATCTATTTTAATAATTTAGGAAATTGGTAGCCAATATAAATTGTACGTGAATTATATTTAAGTACGATCAATTTAATATTTTACTTAAATAATAGATAAAATAATTGTATAATAATATCTCTAATTTAAAGTATATTATGATAAACAGTTAAACTTGGTAGCTCTAAAAAGGGCTGATTATAAATAATTGAAATGAGAGCATCGATGCGTCAAAGACGAATCCTTCCCGGATTCGGTAGTTTATGAATTGTAGAACTGTATAATTCATAAACTAAATACGTAAAGGGTTCGCCCTTCATGCATCGATGCGTATAAAACATCCTTAGCAGTAACTATATTCATGTATGAATCTATTTTAATAATTTAGGAAATTGGTAGCCAATATAAATTGTACGTGAATTATATTTAAGTACGATCAATTTAATATTTTACTTACATAATAGATAAAATATATATATGAAATTATTCGAGTATTTCTAAAATATAATTTTCTGCGATATTATAAAATACTCAAAACGATTTAATATTACATATTAAAACTTATTATGAGCGTAACTAAATATATCCGAATCGTTTTTAGGAATATATACGGAAAATTAGAAGAGTAATTGCGGAATTCGACAAATAACGAAATAAATCGATTTTAATAAACCGTTAAATTAAATTTTCAAATAATTTTTATTTTAAAACGGTTTTATCGAACAAAATACGACGATTTAGAAGATACGGTTTCTTTAAAAGTATTTGATAAATTAGTAGTGTATTTAGCAGTACTTATTTATAATAAACGATCGCTTGGAAATAAAGAAGTTGTAAAATATTATTGAATTTAACCGGCACTCGTCAAATAACAAATTCCCAACGATTTCTTATTAGTTAATACAATAGTAGATTTTTAAATTGTTATATATAAATATTAAACTATATACCCTTCATTTATGTATATTTTTCTATTTTAATAATATCTACAATCTCGGAGCATGTAGAATATATTAACTACACTAGCTTGCAATATTATGATATAAAACCTAGAATGTAGAATATATGAACTGTTATAGACTGTACTTCTAAATTTTATTTATTCAATAACTTTTGCTTGTTATATATAATATATTTAATTCGAATATACATATATATTTATAAGTCGATTAAATTACATACTACAAATTTAAATAAAGTATATGGTGATAAACAGTTAGATTTGGTAGCCCTAAAAAGGGCTGGTTTGTTAAAAATATATATAATGAGAGCCGATATAATTCATTAACCACCGAATCCGTAAAGGGTTCGTCCTTGTCGTTCGTCAATGCGTATACAACATCCGTAGCAGTAACTGTCTTACTCTTGGCGTGTTCGGTGTAAGATTTATACTCTATAATTTCAAAAAGAATAAAATGGGATAAAAGATATTATACCTCGACAATAAATCTCAGAACACAAGAATATTGATCTTTGCACATATATATAATTAATAATTGAATATTATATTGTCAACAAATATGAGACATGTTAGAAAATTAAATCTAGATTGTGTAGAATCATTGAATTTATAATTATTTGTCTATACATTATCTATTATTTCTAAAAAAGGATTTAAAATATATAAAGAATTTTTCAATATACAATAATAGGTTTTAATGATACATAATATAAACATTACATATACAACACATCTATTTTTTAATCATAATTGATATTGTAAGTATATTTATACTATTTAAGATATATCATTTAACATACAAATTTAAGGTAATACTCATATAATCTAGATGAATTAATTTGATATATTACAAGATGTAAATATACTTGATAAAAGTGGGTAGCCCTGAAAAGGGCTGATTGGTTATAGTGTATTAGAAATCTATTTGGAACTAGTATATTTGGTAACTGCTTTAGTACCTTCGCTTACGGCATGCTTGGCTAATTCACCGGGAAGTAAAAGACGGACAGCAGTTTGAATTTCGCGGCTAGAGATGGTTGAACGTTTGTTGTAGTGAGCTAAACGAGAAGCTTCGTTAGCGATACGTTCGAACAGGTCATTAACGAAGGAGTTCATGATACTCATAGCTTTGCTGGAAACACCGGTATCGGGATGTACTTGTTTCAATACTTTGTAGATGTAGATAGCATAAGATTCCTTCCTTTTCTTATGACGTTTCTTTCCATCTGTGCGTGTAGTCTTGGTAGTCTTCTGGACGGCCTTCTTAGAACCTTTAGACGCTACTTTGGGAGGCATATTGAGTGTAGGATCGATAATGATACAAATGTATTAAAAATTTTATTTATAAACAAATAGATATATATATTGACCAATGAAAAGCCAATCATTTATCCAATAGGAATTACATATATTATTAACCATACAAATAATTAAATTACTTTGATTGGTTACCTTCAATTAACATTTAAATGTCGATCCAATATGTATCTTATATATACGAGTATATATCATATTATATATCACGAGTATCTTATACATTTCGCTGAAAGTTAAATAGAATAATAAAATCGAATTAGTATGCAAATAATAACAAACGAAACGATTAACTGTCATATATAGATATATATCTATGTAAAAGTTGATACCAGATTTATTATTGCACGTATACATATATGTTTACACTACTCTTCACCTACCTATGCATTCACTCTAAACATATAATATTAAGTAACGTTTTTAAATGGTTAACGGTTAATGTGATAATTATTAAAAATAAAACATATACTAATTAAATAATAATAATCTAAACGTGGTACGATATATATATGTTTGAAATATATATTTCTATCGTATATAACAATACATATACGCACTGATTCATTAATATAATACATTATTATCATATAGTAAATTATTGCATAACTACTAATAAGTTTAATGTATGAATCTATTTTAATAATTTAGGAAATTGGTAGCCAATGTAAATTGTACGTGAATTATATTTAAGTACGATCAATTTAATATTTTACTTAAATAATAGATAAAATAATTGTATAATAATATCTCTAATTTAAAGTATATTATGATAAACAGTTAAACTTGGTAGCTCTAAAAAGGGCTGATTATAAATAATTGAAATGAGAGCATCGATGCGTCAAAGACGAATCCTTCCCGGATTCGGTAGTTTATGAATTGTAGAACTGTATAATTCATAAACTAAATACGTAAAGGGTTCGCCCTTCATGCATCGATGCGTATAAAACATCCTTAGCAGTAACTATATTCATGTATGAATCTATTTTAATAATTTAGGAAATTGGTAGCCAATATAAATTGTACGTGAATTATATTTAAGTACGATCAATTTAATATTTTACTTAAATAATAGATAAAATAATTGTATAATAATATCTCTAATTTAAAGTATATTATGATAAACAGTTAAACTTGGTAGCTCTAAAAAGGGCTGATTATAAATAATTGAAATGAGAGCATCGATGCGTCAAAGACGAATCCTTCCCGGATTCGGTAGTTTATGAATTGTAGAACTGTATAATTCATAAACTAAATACGTAAAGGGTTCGCCCTTCATGCATCGATGCGTATAAAACATCCTTAGCAGTAACTATATTCATGTATGAATCTATTTTAATAATTTAGGAAATTGGTAGCCAATATAAATTGTACGTGAATTATATTTAAGTACGATCAATTTAATATTTTACTTACATAATAGATAAAATATATATATGAAATTATTCGAGTATTTCTAAAATATAATTTTCTGCGATATTATAAAATACTCAAAACGATTTAATATTACATATTAAAACTTATTATGAGCGTAACTAAATATATCCGAATCGTTTTTAGGAATATATACGGAAAATTAGAAGAGTAATTGCGGAATTCGACAAATAACGAAATAAATCGATTTTAATAAACCGTTAAATTAAATTTTCAAATAATTTTTATTTTAAAACGGTTTTATCGAACAAAATACGACGATTTAGAAGATACGGTTTCTTTAAAAGTATTTGATAAATTAGTAGTGTATTTAGCAGTACTTATTTATAATAAACGATCGCTTGGAAATAAAGAAGTTGTAAAATATTATTGAATTTAACCGGCACTCGTCAAATAACAAATTCCCAACGATTTCTTATTAGTTAATACAATAGTAGATTTTTAAATTGTTATATATAAATATTAAACTATATACCCTTCATTTATGTATATTTTTCTATTTTAATAATATCTACAATCTCGGAGCATGTAGAATATATTAACTACACTAGCTTGCAATATTATGATATAAAACCTAGAATGTAGAATATATGAACTGTTATAGACTGTACTTCTAAATTTTATTTATTCAATAACTTTTGCTTGTTATATATAATATATTTAATTCGAATATACATATATATTTATAAGTCGATTAAATTACATACTACAAATTTAAATAAAGTATATGGTGATAAACAGTTAGATTTGGTAGCCCTAAAAAGGGCTGGTTTGTTAAAAATATATATAATGAGAGCCGATATAATTCATTAACCACCGAATCCGTAAAGGGTTCGTCCTTGTCGTTCGTCAATGCGTATACAACATCCGTAGCAGTAACTGTCTTACTCTTGGCGTGTTCGGTGTAAGATTTATACTCTATAATTTCAAAAAAGAATAAAATGGGATAAAAGATAATATACCTCGACAATAAATCTCAGAACACAAGAATATTGATCTTTGCACATATATATAATTAATAATTGAATATTATATTGTCAACAAATATGAGACATGTTAGAAAATTAAATCTAGATTGTGTAGAATCATTGAATTTATAATTATTTGTCTATACATTATCTATTATTTCTAAAAAAGGATTTAAAATATATAAAGAATTTTTCAATATACAATAATAGGTTTTAATGATACATAATATAAACATTACATATACAACACATCTATTTTTTAATCATAATTGATATTGTAAGTATATTTATACTATTTAAGATATATCATTTAACATACAAATTTAAAGTAATACTCATATAATCTAGATGAATTAATTTGATATATTACAAGATGTAAATATACTTGATAAAAGTGGGTAGCCCTGAAGAGGGCTGATTGGTTATAGTGTATTAGAAATCTATTTGGAACTAGTATATTTGGTAACTGCTTTAGTACCTTCGCTTACGGCATGCTTGGCTAATTCACCGGGAAGTAAAAGACGGACAGCAGTTTGAATTTCGCGGCTAGAGATGGTTGAACGTTTGTTGTAGTGAGCTAAACGAGAAGCTTCGTTAGCGATACGTTCGAACAGGTCATTAACGAAGGAGTTCATGATACTCATAGCTTTGCTGGAAACACCGGTATCGGGATGTACTTGTTTCAATACTTTGTAGATGTAGATAGCATAAGATTCCTTCCTTTTCTTATGACGTTTCTTTCCATCTGTGCGTGTAGTCTTGGTAGTCTTCTGGACGGCCTTCTTAGAACCTTTAGACGCTACTTTGGGAGGCATATTGAGTGTAGGATCGATAATGATACAAATGTATTAAAAATTTTATTTATAAACAAATAGATATATATATTGACCAATGAAAAGCCAATCATTTATCCAATAGGAATTACATATATTATTAACCATACAAATAATTAAATTACTTTGATTGGTTACCTTCAATTAACATTTAAATGTCGATCCAATATGTATCTTATATATACGAGTATATATCATATTATATATCACGAGTATCTTATACATTTCGCTGAAAGTTAAATAGAATAATAAAATCGAATTAGTATGCAAATAATAACAAACGAAACGATTAACTGTCATATATAGATATATATCTATGTAAAAGTTGATACCAGATTTATTATTGCACGTATACATATATGTTTACACTACTCTTCACCTACCTATGCATTCACTCTAAACATATAATATTAAGTAACGTTTTTAAATGGTTAACGGTTAATGTGATAATTATTAAAAATAAAACATATACTAATTAAATAATAATAATCTAAACGTGGTACGATATATATATGTTTGAAATATATATTTCTATCGTATATAACAATACATATACGCACTGATTCATTAATATAATACATTATTATCATATAGTAAATTATTGCATAACTACTAATAAGTTTAATGTATGAATCTATTTTAATAATTTAGGAAATTGGTAGCCAATGTAAATTGTACGTGAATTATATTTAAGTACGATCAATTTAATATTTTACTTAAATAATAGATAAAATAATTGTATAATAATATCTCTAATTTAAAGTATATTATGATAAACAGTTAAACTTGGTAGCTCTAAAAAGGGCTGATTATAAATAATTGAAATGAGAGCATCGATGCGTCAAAGACGAATCCTTCCCGGATTCGGTAGTTTATGAATTGTAGAACTGTATAATTCATAAACTAAATACGTAAAGGGTTCGCCCTTCATGCATCGATGCGTATAAAACATCCTTAGCAGTAACTATATTCATGTATGAATCTATTTTAATAATTTAGGAAATTGGTAGCCAATATAAATTGTACGTGAATTATATTTAAGTACGATCAATTTAATATTTTACTTACATAATAGATAAAATATATATATGAAATTATTCGAGTATTTCTAAAATATAATTTTCTGCGATATTATAAAATACTCAAAACGATTTAATATTACATATTAAAACTTATTATGAGCGTAACTAAATATATCCGAATCGTTTTTAGGAATATATACGGAAAATTAGAAGAGTAATTGCGGAATTCGACAAATAACGAAATAAATCGATTTTAATAAACCGTTAAATTAAATTTTCAAATAATTTTTATTTTAAAACGGTTTTATCGAACAAAATACGACGATTTAGAAGATACGGTTTCTTTAAAAGTATTTGATAAATTAGTAGTGTATTTAGCAGTACTTATTTATAATAAACGATCGCTTGGAAATAAAGAAGTTGTAAAATATTATTGAATTTAACCGGCACTCGTCAAATAACAAATTCCCAACGATTTCTTATTAGTTAATACAATAGTAGATTTTTAAATTGTTATATATAAATATTAAACTATATACCCTTCATTTATGTATATTTTTCTATTTTAATAATATCTACAATCTCGGAGCATGTAGAATATATTAACTACACTAGCTTGCAATATTATGATATAAAACCTAGAATGTAGAATATATGAACTGTTATAGACTGTACTTCTAAATTTTATTTATTCAATAACTTTTGCTTGTTATATATAATATATTTAATTCGAATATACATATATATTTATAAGTCGATTAAATTACATACTACAAATTTAAATAAAGTATATGGTGATAAACAGTTAGATTTGGTAGCCCTAAAAAGGGCTGGTTTGTTAAAAATATATATAATGAGAGCCGATATAATTCATTAACCACCGAATCCGTAAAGGGTTCGTCCTTGTCGTTCGTCAATGCGTATACAACATCCGTAGCAGTAACTGTCTTACTCTTGGCGTGTTCGGTGTAAGATTTATACTCTATAATTTCAAAAAAGAATAAAATGGGATAAAAGATAATATACCTCGACAATAAATCTCAGAACACAAGAATATTGATCTTTGCACATATATATAATTAATAATTGAATATTATATTGTCAACAAATATGAGACATGTTAGAAAATTAAATCTAGATTGTGTAGAATCATTGAATTTATAATTATTTGTCTATACATTATCTATTATTTCTAAAAAAGGATTTAAAATATATAAAGAATTTTTCAATATACAATAATAGGTTTTAATGATACATAATATAAACATTACATATACAACACATCTATTTTTTAATCATAATTGATATTGTAAGTATATTTATACTATTTAAGATATATCATTTAACATACAAATTTAAAGTAATACTCATATAATCTAGATGAATTAATTTGATATATTACAAGATGTAAATATACTTGATAAAAGTGGGTAGCCCTGAAAAGGGCTGATTGGTTATAGTGTATTAGAAATCTATTTGGAACTAGTATATTTGGTAACTGCTTTAGTACCTTCGCTTACGGCATGCTTGGCTAATTCACCGGGAAGTAAAAGACGGACAGCAGTTTGAATTTCGCGGCTAGAGATGGTTGAACGTTTGTTGTAGTGAGCTAAACGAGAAGCTTCGTTAGCGATACGTTCGAACAGGTCATTAACGAAGGAGTTCATGATACTCATAGCTTTGCTGGAAACACCGGTATCGGGATGTACTTGTTTCAATACTTTGTAGATGTAGATAGCATAAGATTCCTTCCTTTTCTTATGACGTTTCTTTCCATCTGTGCGTGTAGTCTTGGTAGTCTTCTGGACGGCCTTCTTAGAACCTTTAGACGCTACTTTGGGAGGCATATTGAGTGTAGGATCGATAATGATACAAATGTATTAAAAATTTTATTTATAAACAAATAGATATATATATTGACCAATGAAAAGCCAATCATTTATCCAATAGGAATTACATATATTATTAACCATACAAATAATTAAATTACTTTGATTGGTTACCTTCAATTAACATTTAAATGTCGATCCAATATGTATCTTATATATACGAGTATATATCATATTATATATCACGAGTATCTTATACATTTCGCTGAAAGTTAAATAGAATAATAAAATCGAATTAGTATGCAAATAATAACAAACGAAACGATTAACTGTCATATATAGATATATATCTATGTAAAAGTTGATACCAGATTTATTATTGCACGTATACATATATGTTTACACTACTCTTCACCTACCTATGCATTCACTCTAAACATATAATATTAAGTAACGTTTTTAAATGGTTAACGGTTAATGTGATAATTATTAAAAATAAAACATATACTAATTAAATAATAATAATCTAAACGTGGTACGATATATATATGTTTGAAATATATATTTCTATCGTATATAACAATACATATACGCACTGATTCATTAATATAATACATTATTATCATATAGTAAATTATTGCATAACTACTAATAAGTTTAATGTATGAATCTATTTTAATAATTTAGGAAATTGGTAGCCAATGTAAATTGTACGTGAATTATATTTAAGTACGATCAATTTAATATTTTACTTAAATAATAGATAAAATAATTGTATAATAATATCTCTAATTTAAAGTATATTATGATAAACAGTTAAACTTGGTAGCTCTAAAAAGGGCTGATTATAAATAATTGAAATGAGAGCATCGATGCGTCAAAGACGAATCCTTCCCGGATTCGGTAGTTTATGAATTGTAGAACTGTATAATTCATAAACTAAATACGTAAAGGGTTCGCCCTTCATGCATCGATGCGTATAAAACATCCTTAGCAGTAACTATATTCATGTATGAATCTATTTTAATAATTTAGGAAATTGGTAGCCAATATAAATTGTACGTGAATTATATTTAAGTACGATCAATTTAATATTTTACTTACATAATAGATAAAATATATATATGAAATTATTCGAGTATTTCTAAAATATAATTTTCTGCGATATTATAAAATACTCAAAACGATTTAATATTACATATTAAAACTTATTATGAGCGTAACTAAATATATCCGAATCGTTTTTAGGAATATATACGGAAAATTAGAAGAGTAATTGCGGAATTCGACAAATAACGAAATAAATCGATTTTAATAAACCGTTAAATTAAATTTTCAAATAATTTTTATTTTAAAACGGTTTTATCGAACAAAATACGACGATTTAGAAGATACGGTTTCTTTAAAAGTATTTGATAAATTAGTAGTGTATTTAGCAGTACTTATTTATAATAAACGATCGCTTGGAAATAAAGAAGTTGTAAAATATTATTGAATTTAACCGGCACTCGTCAAATAACAAATTCCCAACGATTTCTTATTAGTTAATACAATAGTAGATTTTTAAATTGTTATATATAAATATTAAACTATATACCCTTCATTTATGTATATTTTTCTATTTTAATAATATCTACAATCTCGGAGCATGTAGAATATATTAACTACACTAGCTTGCAATATTATGATATAAAACCTAGAATGTAGAATATATGAACTGTTATAGACTGTACTTCTAAATTTTATTTATTCAATAACTTTTGCTTGTTATATATAATATATTTAATTCGAATATACATATATATTTATAAGTCGATTAAATTACATACTACAAATTTAAATAAAGTATATGGTGATAAACAGTTAGATTTGGTAGCCCTAAAAAGGGCTGGTTTGTTAAAAATATATATAATGAGAGCCGATATAATTCATTAACCACCGAATCCGTAAAGGGTTCGTCCTTGTCGTTCGTCAATGCGTATACAACATCCGTAGCAGTAACTGTCTTACTCTTGGCGTGTTCGGTGTAAGATTTATACTCTATAATTTCAAAAAAGAATAAAATGGGATAAAAGATAATATACCTCGACAATAAATCTCAGAACACAAGAATATTGATCTTTGCACATATATATAATTAATAATTGAATATTATATTGTCAACAAATATGAGACATGTTAGAAAATTAAATCTAGATTGTGTAGAATCATTGAATTTATAATTATTTGTCTATACATTATCTATTATTTCTAAAAAAGGATTTAAAATATATAAAGAATTTTTCAATATACAATAATAGGTTTTAATGATACATAATATAAACATTACATATACAACACATCTATTTTTTAATCATAATTGATATTGTAAGTATATTTATACTATTTAAGATATATCATTTAACATACAAATTTAAAGTAATACTCATATAATCTAGATGAATTAATTTGATATATTACAAGATGTAAATATACTTGATAAAAGTGGGTAGCCCTGAAGAGGGCTGATTGGTTATAGTGTATTAGAAATCTATTTGGAACTAGTATATTTGGTAACTGCTTTAGTACCTTCGCTTACGGCATGCTTGGCTAATTCACCGGGAAGTAAAAGACGGACAGCAGTTTGAATTTCGCGGCTAGAGATGGTTGAACGTTTGTTGTAGTGAGCTAAACGAGAAGCTTCGTTAGCGATACGTTCGAACAGGTCATTAACGAAGGAGTTCATGATACTCATAGCTTTGCTGGAAACACCGGTATCGGGATGTACTTGTTTCAATACTTTGTAGATGTAGATAGCATAAGATTCCTTCCTTTTCTTATGACGTTTCTTTCCATCTGTGCGTGTAGTCTTGGTAGTCTTCTGGACGGCCTTCTTAGAACCTTTAGACGCTACTTTGGGAGGCATATTGAGTGTAGGATCGATAATGATACAAATGTATTAAAAATTTTATTTATAAACAAATAGATATATATATTGACCAATGAAAAGCCAATCATTTATCCAATAGGAATTACATATATTATTAACCATACAAATAATTAAATTACTTTGATTGGTTACCTTCAATTAACATTTAAATGTCGATCCAATATGTATCTTATATATACGAGTATATATCATATTATATATCACGAGTATCTTATACATTTCGCTGAAAGTTAAATAGAATAATAAAATCGAATTAGTATGCAAATAATAACAAACGAAACGATTAACTGTCATATATAGATATATATCTATGTAAAAGTTGATACCAGATTTATTATTGCACGTATACATATATGTTTACACTACTCTTCACCTACCTATGCATTCACTCTAAACATATAATATTAAGTAACGTTTTTAAATGGTTAACGGTTAATGTGATAATTATTAAAAATAAAACATATACTAATTAAATAATAATAATCTAAACGTGGTACGATATATATATGTTTGAAATATATATTTCTATCGTATATAACAATACATATACGCACTGATTCATTAATATAATACATTATTATCATATAGTAAATTATTGCATAACTACTAATAAGTTTAATGTATGAATCTATTTTAATAATTTAGGAAATTGGTAGCCAATGTAAATTGTACGTGAATTATATTTAAGTACGATCAATTTAATATTTTACTTAAATAATAGATAAAATAATTGTATAATAATATCTCTAATTTAAAGTATATTATGATAAACAGTTAAACTTGGTAGCTCTAAAAAGGGCTGATTATAAATAATTGAAATGAGAGCATCGATGCGTCAAAGACGAATCCTTCCCGGATTCGGTAGTTTATGAATTGTAGAACTGTATAATTCATAAACTAAATACGTAAAGGGTTCGCCCTTCATGCATCGATGCGTATAAAACATCCTTAGCAGTAACTATATTCATGTATGAATCTATTTTAATAATTTAGGAAATTGGTAGCCAATATAAATTGTACGTGAATTATATTTAAGTACGATCAATTTAATATTTTACTTACATAATAGATAAAATATATATATGAAATTATTCGAGTATTTCTAAAATATAATTTTCTGCGATATTATAAAATACTCAAAACGATTTAATATTACATATTAAAACTTATTATGAGCGTAACTAAATATATCCGAATCGTTTTTAGGAATATATACGGAAAATTAGAAGAGTAATTGCGGAATTCGACAAATAACGAAATAAATCGATTTTAATAAACCGTTAAATTAAATTTTCAAATAATTTTTATTTTAAAACGGTTTTATCGAACAAAATACGACGATTTAGAAGATACGGTTTCTTTAAAAGTATTTGATAAATTAGTAGTGTATTTAGCAGTACTTATTTATAATAAACGATCGCTTGGAAATAAAGAAGTTGTAAAATATTATTGAATTTAACCGGCACTCGTCAAATAACAAATTCCCAACGATTTCTTATTAGTTAATACAATAGTAGATTTTTAAATTGTTATATATAAATATTAAACTATATACCCTTCATTTATGTATATTTTTCTATTTTAATAATATCTACAATCTCGGAGCATGTAGAATATATTAACTACACTAGCTTGCAATATTATGATATAAAACCTAGAATGTAGAATATATGAACTGTTATAGACTGTACTTCTAAATTTTATTTATTCAATAACTTTTGCTTGTTATATATAATATATTTAATTCGAATATACATATATATTTATAAGTCGATTAAATTACATACTACAAATTTAAATAAAGTATATGGTGATAAACAGTTAGATTTGGTAGCCCTAAAAAGGGCTGGTTTGTTAAAAATATATATAATGAGAGCCGATATAATTCATTAACCACCGAATCCGTAAAGGGTTCGTCCTTGTCGTTCGTCAATGCGTATACAACATCCGTAGCAGTAACTGTCTTACTCTTGGCGTGTTCGGTGTAAGATTTATACTCTATAATTTCAAAAAGAATAAAATGGGATAAAAGATATTATACCTCGACAATAAATCTCAGAACACAAGAATATTGATCTTTGCACATATATATAATTAATAATTGAATATTATATTGTCAACAAATATGAGACATGTTAGAAAATTAAATCTAGATTGTGTAGAATCATTGAATTTATAATTATTTGTCTATACATTATCTATTATTTCTAAAAAAGGATTTAAAATATATAAAGAATTTTTCAATATACAATAATAGGTTTTAATGATACATAATATAAACATTACATATACAACACATCTATTTTTTAATCATAATTGATATTGTAAGTATATTTATACTATTTAAGATATATCATTTAACATACAAATTTAAGGTAATACTCATATAATCTAGATGAATTAATTTGATATATTACAAGATGTAAATATACTTGATAAAAGTGGGTAGCCCTGAAAAGGGCTGATTGGTTATAGTGTATTAGAAATCTATTTGGAACTAGTATATTTGGTAACTGCTTTAGTACCTTCGCTTACGGCATGCTTGGCTAATTCACCGGGAAGTAAAAGACGGACAGCAGTTTGAATTTCGCGGCTAGAGATGGTTGAACGTTTGTTGTAGTGAGCTAAACGAGAAGCTTCGTTAGCGATACGTTCGAACAGGTCATTAACGAAGGAGTTCATGATACTCATAGCTTTGCTGGAAACACCGGTATCGGGATGTACTTGTTTCAATACTTTGTAGATGTAGATAGCATAAGATTCCTTCCTTTTCTTATGACGTTTCTTTCCATCTGTGCGTGTAGTCTTGGTAGTCTTCTGGACGGCCTTCTTAGAACCTTTAGACGCTACTTTGGGAGGCATATTGAGTGTAGGATCGATAATGATACAAATGTATTAAAAATTTTATTTATAAACAAATAGATATATATATTGACCAATGAAAAGCCAATCATTTATCCAATAGGAATTACATATATTATTAACCATACAAATAATTAAATTACTTTGATTGGTTACCTTCAATTAACATTTAAATGTCGATCCAATATGTATCTTATATATACGAGTATATATCATATTATATATCACGAGTATCTTATACATTTCGCTGAAAGTTAAATAGAATAATAAAATCGAATTAGTATGCAAATAATAACAAACGAAACGATTAACTGTCATATATAGATATATATCTATGTAAAAGTTGATACCAGATTTATTATTGCACGTATACATATATGTTTACACTACTCTTCACCTACCTATGCATTCACTCTAAACATATAATATTAAGTAACGTTTTTAAATGGTTAACGGTTAATGTGATAATTATTAAAAATAAAACATATACTAATTAAATAATAATAATCTAAACGTGGTACGATATATATATGTTTGAAATATATATTTCTATCGTATATAACAATACATATACGCACTGATTCATTAATATAATACATTATTATCATATAGTAAATTATTGCATAACTACTAATAAGTTTAATGTATGAATCTATTTTAATAATTTAGGAAATTGGTAGCCAATGTAAATTGTACGTGAATTATATTTAAGTACGATCAATTTAATATTTTACTTAAATAATAGATAAAATAATTGTATAATAATATCTCTAATTTAAAGTATATTATGATAAACAGTTAAACTTGGTAGCTCTAAAAAGGGCTGATTATAAATAATTGAAATGAGAGCATCGATGCGTCAAAGACGAATCCTTCCCGGATTCGGTAGTTTATGAATTGTAGAACTGTATAATTCATAAACTAAATACGTAAAGGGTTCGCCCTTCATGCATCGATGCGTATAAAACATCCTTAGCAGTAACTATATTCATGTATGAATCTATTTTAATAATTTAGGAAATTGGTAGCCAATATAAATTGTACGTGAATTATATTTAAGTACGATCAATTTAATATTTTACTTAAATAATAGATAAAATAATTGTATAATAATATCTCTAATTTAAAGTATATTATGATAAACAGTTAAACTTGGTAGCTCTAAAAAGGGCTGATTATAAATAATTGAAATGAGAGCATCGATGCGTCAAAGACGAATCCTTCCCGGATTCGGTAGTTTATGAATTGTAGAACTGTATAATTCATAAACTAAATACGTAAAGGGTTCGCCCTTCATGCATCGATGCGTATAAAACATCCTTAGCAGTAACTATATTCATGTATGAATCTATTTTAATAATTTAGGAAATTGGTAGCCAATATAAATTGTACGTGAATTATATTTAAGTACGATCAATTTAATATTTTACTTACATAATAGATAAAATATATATATGAAATTATTCGAGTATTTCTAAAATATAATTTTCTGCGATATTATAAAATACTCAAAACGATTTAATATTACATATTAAAACTTATTATGAGCGTAACTAAATATATCCGAATCGTTTTTAGGAATATATACGGAAAATTAGAAGAGTAATTGCGGAATTCGACAAATAACGAAATAAATCGATTTTAATAAACCGTTAAATTAAATTTTCAAATAATTTTTATTTTAAAACGGTTTTATCGAACAAAATACGACGATTTAGAAGATACGGTTTCTTTAAAAGTATTTGATAAATTAGTAGTGTATTTAGCAGTACTTATTTATAATAAACGATCGCTTGGAAATAAAGAAGTTGTAAAATATTATTGAATTTAACCGGCACTCGTCAAATAACAAATTCCCAACGATTTCTTATTAGTTAATACAATAGTAGATTTTTAAATTGTTATATATAAATATTAAACTATATACCCTTCATTTATGTATATTTTTCTATTTTAATAATATCTACAATCTCGGAGCATGTAGAATATATTAACTACACTAGCTTGCAATATTATGATATAAAACCTAGAATGTAGAATATATGAACTGTTATAGACTGTACTTCTAAATTTTATTTATTCAATAACTTTTGCTTGTTATATATAATATATTTAATTCGAATATACATATATATTTATAAGTCGATTAAATTACATACTACAAATTTAAATAAAGTATATGGTGATAAACAGTTAGATTTGGTAGCCCTAAAAAGGGCTGGTTTGTTAAAAATATATATAATGAGAGCCGATATAATTCATTAACCACCGAATCCGTAAAGGGTTCGTCCTTGTCGTTCGTCAATGCGTATACAACATCCGTAGCAGTAACTGTCTTACTCTTGGCGTGTTCGGTGTAAGATTTATACTCTATAATTTCAAAAAAGAATAAAATGGGATAAAAGATAATATACCTCGACAATAAATCTCAGAACACAAGAATATTGATCTTTGCACATATATATAATTAATAATTGAATATTATATTGTCAACAAATATGAGACATGTTAGAAAATTAAATCTAGATTGTGTAGAATCATTGAATTTATAATTATTTGTCTATACATTATCTATTATTTCTAAAAAAGGATTTAAAATATATAAAGAATTTTTCAATATACAATAATAGGTTTTAATGATACATAATATAAACATTACATATACAACACATCTATTTTTTAATCATAATTGATATTGTAAGTATATTTATACTATTTAAGATATATCATTTAACATACAAATTTAAAGTAATACTCATATAATCTAGATGAATTAATTTGATATATTACAAGATGTAAATATACTTGATAAAAGTGGGTAGCCCTGAAGAGGGCTGATTGGTTATAGTGTATTAGAAATCTATTTGGAACTAGTATATTTGGTAACTGCTTTAGTACCTTCGCTTACGGCATGCTTGGCTAATTCACCGGGAAGTAAAAGACGGACAGCAGTTTGAATTTCGCGGCTAGAGATGGTTGAACGTTTGTTGTAGTGAGCTAAACGAGAAGCTTCGTTAGCGATACGTTCGAACAGGTCATTAACGAAGGAGTTCATGATACTCATAGCTTTGCTGGAAACACCGGTATCGGGATGTACTTGTTTCAATACTTTGTAGATGTAGATAGCATAAGATTCCTTCCTTTTCTTATGACGTTTCTTTCCATCTGTGCGTGTAGTCTTGGTAGTCTTCTGGACGGCCTTCTTAGAACCTTTAGACGCTACTTTGGGAGGCATATTGAGTGTAGGATCGATAATGATACAAATGTATTAAAAATTTTATTTATAAACAAATAGATATATATATTGACCAATGAAAAGCCAATCATTTATCCAATAGGAATTACATATATTATTAACCATACAAATAATTAAATTACTTTGATTGGTTACCTTCAATTAACATTTAAATGTCGATCCAATATGTATCTTATATATACGAGTATATATCATATTATATATCACGAGTATCTTATACATTTCGCTGAAAGTTAAATAGAATAATAAAATCGAATTAGTATGCAAATAATAACAAACGAAACGATTAACTGTCATATATAGATATATATCTATGTAAAAGTTGATACCAGATTTATTATTGCACGTATACATATATGTTTACACTACTCTTCACCTACCTATGCATTCACTCTAAACATATAATATTAAGTAACGTTTTTAAATGGTTAACGGTTAATGTGATAATTATTAAAAATAAAACATATACTAATTAAATAATAATAATCTAAACGTGGTACGATATATATATGTTTGAAATATATATTTCTATCGTATATAACAATACATATACGCACTGATTCATTAATATAATACATTATTATCATATAGTAAATTATTGCATAACTACTAATAAGTTTAATGTATGAATCTATTTTAATAATTTAGGAAATTGGTAGCCAATGTAAATTGTACGTGAATTATATTTAAGTACGATCAATTTAATATTTTACTTAAATAATAGATAAAATAATTGTATAATAATATCTCTAATTTAAAGTATATTATGATAAACAGTTAAACTTGGTAGCTCTAAAAAGGGCTGATTATAAATAATTGAAATGAGAGCATCGATGCGTCAAAGACGAATCCTTCCCGGATTCGGTAGTTTATGAATTGTAGAACTGTATAATTCATAAACTAAATACGTAAAGGGTTCGCCCTTCATGCATCGATGCGTATAAAACATCCTTAGCAGTAACTATATTCATGTATGAATCTATTTTAATAATTTAGGAAATTGGTAGCCAATATAAATTGTACGTGAATTATATTTAAGTACGATCAATTTAATATTTTACTTACATAATAGATAAAATATATATATGAAATTATTCGAGTATTTCTAAAATATAATTTTCTGCGATATTATAAAATACTCAAAACGATTTAATATTACATATTAAAACTTATTATGAGCGTAACTAAATATATCCGAATCGTTTTTAGGAATATATACGGAAAATTAGAAGAGTAATTGCGGAATTCGACAAATAACGAAATAAATCGATTTTAATAAACCGTTAAATTAAATTTTCAAATAATTTTTATTTTAAAACGGTTTTATCGAACAAAATACGACGATTTAGAAGATACGGTTTCTTTAAAAGTATTTGATAAATTAGTAGTGTATTTAGCAGTACTTATTTATAATAAACGATCGCTTGGAAATAAAGAAGTTGTAAAATATTATTGAATTTAACCGGCACTCGTCAAATAACAAATTCCCAACGATTTCTTATTAGTTAATACAATAGTAGATTTTTAAATTGTTATATATAAATATTAAACTATATACCCTTCATTTATGTATATTTTTCTATTTTAATAATATCTACAATCTCGGAGCATGTAGAATATATTAACTACACTAGCTTGCAATATTATGATATAAAACCTAGAATGTAGAATATATGAACTGTTATAGACTGTACTTCTAAATTTTATTTATTCAATAACTTTTGCTTGTTATATATAATATATTTAATTCGAATATACATATATATTTATAAGTCGATTAAATTACATACTACAAATTTAAATAAAGTATATGGTGATAAACAGTTAGATTTGGTAGCCCTAAAAAGGGCTGGTTTGTTAAAAATATATATAATGAGAGCCGATATAATTCATTAACCACCGAATCCGTAAAGGGTTCGTCCTTGTCGTTCGTCAATGCGTATACAACATCCGTAGCAGTAACTGTCTTACTCTTGGCGTGTTCGGTGTAAGATTTATACTCTATAATTTCAAAAAAGAATAAAATGGGATAAAAGATAATATACCTCGACAATAAATCTCAGAACACAAGAATATTGATCTTTGCACATATATATAATTAATAATTGAATATTATATTGTCAACAAATATGAGACATGTTAGAAAATTAAATCTAGATTGTGTAGAATCATTGAATTTATAATTATTTGTCTATACATTATCTATTATTTCTAAAAAAGGATTTAAAATATATAAAGAATTTTTCAATATACAATAATAGGTTTTAATGATACATAATATAAACATTACATATACAACACATCTATTTTTTAATCATAATTGATATTGTAAGTATATTTATACTATTTAAGATATATCATTTAACATACAAATTTAAAGTAATACTCATATAATCTAGATGAATTAATTTGATATATTACAAGATGTAAATATACTTGATAAAAGTGGGTAGCCCTGAAAAGGGCTGATTGGTTATAGTGTATTAGAAATCTATTTGGAACTAGTATATTTGGTAACTGCTTTAGTACCTTCGCTTACGGCATGCTTGGCTAATTCACCGGGAAGTAAAAGACGGACAGCAGTTTGAATTTCGCGGCTAGAGATGGTTGAACGTTTGTTGTAGTGAGCTAAACGAGAAGCTTCGTTAGCGATACGTTCGAACAGGTCATTAACGAAGGAGTTCATGATACTCATAGCTTTGCTGGAAACACCGGTATCGGGATGTACTTGTTTCAATACTTTGTAGATGTAGATAGCATAAGATTCCTTCCTTTTCTTATGACGTTTCTTTCCATCTGTGCGTGTAGTCTTGGTAGTCTTCTGGACGGCCTTCTTAGAACCTTTAGACGCTACTTTGGGAGGCATATTGAGTGTAGGATCGATAATGATACAAATGTATTAAAAATTTTATTTATAAACAAATAGATATATATATTGACCAATGAAAAGCCAATCATTTATCCAATAGGAATTACATATATTATTAACCATACAAATAATTAAATTACTTTGATTGGTTACCTTCAATTAACATTTAAATGTCGATCCAATATGTATCTTATATATACGAGTATATATCATATTATATATCACGAGTATCTTATACATTTCGCTGAAAGTTAAATAGAATAATAAAATCGAATTAGTATGCAAATAATAACAAACGAAACGATTAACTGTCATATATAGATATATATCTATGTAAAAGTTGATACCAGATTTATTATTGCACGTATACATATATGTTTACACTACTCTTCACCTACCTATGCATTCACTCTAAACATATAATATTAAGTAACGTTTTTAAATGGTTAACGGTTAATGTGATAATTATTAAAAATAAAACATATACTAATTAAATAATAATAATCTAAACGTGGTACGATATATATATGTTCGAAATATATATTTCTATCGTATATAACAATACATATACGCACTGATTCATTAATATAATACATTATTATCATATAGTAAATTATTGCATAACTACTAATAAGTTTAATGTATGAATCTATTTTAATAATTTAGGAAATTGGTAGCCAATGTAAATTGTACGTGAATTATATTTAAGTACGATCAATTTAATATTTTACTTAAATAATAGATAAAATAATTGTATAATAATATCTCTAATTTAAAGTATATTATGATAAACAGTTAAACTTGGTAGCTCTAAAAAGGGCTGATTATAAATAATTGAAATGAGAGCATCGATGCGTCAAAGACGAATCCTTCCCGGATTCGGTAGTTTATGAATTGTAGAACTGTATAATTCATAAACTAAATACGTAAAGGGTTCGCCCTTCATGCATCGATGCGTATAAAACATCCTTAGCAGTAACTATATTCATGTATGAATCTATTTTAATAATTTAGGAAATTGGTAGCCAATATAAATTGTACGTGAATTATATTTAAGTACGATCAATTTAATATTTTACTTACATAATAGATAAAATATATATATGAAATTATTCGAGTATTTCTAAAATATAATTTTCTGCGATATTATAAAATACTCAAAACGATTTAATATTACATATTAAAACTTATTATGAGCGTAACTAAATATATCCGAATCGTTTTTAGGAATATATACGGAAAATTAGAAGAGTAATTGCGGAATTCGACAAATAACGAAATAAATCGATTTTAATAAACCGTTAAATTAAATTTTCAAATAATTTTTATTTTAAAACGGTTTTATCGAACAAAATACGACGATTTAGAAGATACGGTTTCTTTAAAAGTATTTGATAAATTAGTAGTGTATTTAGCAGTACTTATTTATAATAAACGATCGCTTGGAAATAAAGAAGTTGTAAAATATTATTGAATTTAACCGGCACTCGTCAAATAACAAATTCCCAACGATTTCTTATTAGTTAATACAATAGTAGATTTTTAAATTGTTATATATAAATATTAAACTATATACCCTTCATTTATGTATATTTTTCTATTTTAATAATATCTACAATCTCGGAGCATGTAGAATATATTAACTACACTAGCTTGCAATATTATGATATAAAACCTAGAATGTAGAATATATGAACTGTTATAGACTGTACTTCTAAATTTTATTTATTCAATAACTTTTGCTTGTTATATATAATATATTTAATTCGAATATACATATATATTTATAAGTCGATTAAATTACATACTACAAATTTAAATAAAGTATATGGTGATAAACAGTTAGATTTGGTAGCCCTAAAAAGGGCTGGTTTGTTAAAAATATATATAATGAGAGCCGATATAATTCATTAACCACCGAATCCGTAAAGGGTTCGTCCTTGTCGTTCGTCAATGCGTATACAACATCCGTAGCAGTAACTGTCTTACTCTTGGCGTGTTCGGTGTAAGATTTATACTCTATAATTTCAAAAAAGAATAAAATGGGATAAAAGATAATATACCTCGACAATAAATCTCAGAACACAAGAATATTGATCTTTGCACATATATATAATTAATAATTGAATATTATATTGTCAACAAATATGAGACATGTTAGAAAATTAAATCTAGATTGTGTAGAATCATTGAATTTATAATTATTTGTCTATACATTATCTATTATTTCTAAAAAAGGATTTAAAATATATAAAGAATTTTTCAATATACAATAATAGGTTTTAATGATACATAATATAAACATTACATATACAACACATCTATTTTTTAATCATAATTGATATTGTAAGTATATTTATACTATTTAAGATATATCATTTAACATACAAATTTAAAGTAATACTCATATAATCTAGATGAATTAATTTGATATATTACAAGATGTAAATATACTTGATAAAAGTGGGTAGCCCTGAAGAGGGCTGATTGGTTATAGTGTATTAGAAATCTATTTGGAACTAGTATATTTGGTAACTGCTTTAGTACCTTCGCTTACGGCATGCTTGGCTAATTCACCGGGAAGTAAAAGACGGACAGCAGTTTGAATTTCGCGGCTAGAGATGGTTGAACGTTTGTTGTAGTGAGCTAAACGAGAAGCTTCGTTAGCGATACGTTCGAACAGGTCATTAACGAAGGAGTTCATGATACTCATAGCTTTGCTGGAAACACCGGTATCGGGATGTACTTGTTTCAATACTTTGTAGATGTAGATAGCATAAGATTCCTTCCTTTTCTTATGACGTTTCTTTCCATCTGTGCGTGTAGTCTTGGTAGTCTTCTGGACGGCCTTCTTAGAACCTTTAGACGCTACTTTGGGAGGCATATTGAGTGTAGGATCGATAATGATACAAATGTATTAAAAATTTTATTTATAAACAAATAGATATATATATTGACCAATGAAAAGCCAATCATTTATCCAATAGGAATTACATATATTATTAACCATACAAATAATTAAATTACTTTGATTGGTTACCTTCAATTAACATTTAAATGTCGATCCAATATGTATCTTATATATACGAGTATATATCATATTATATATCACGAGTATCTTATACATTTCGCTGAAAGTTAAATAGAATAATAAAATCGAATTAGTATGCAAATAATAACAAACGAAACGATTAACTGTCATATATAGATATATATCTATGTAAAAGTTGATACCAGATTTATTATTGCACGTATACATATATGTTTACACTACTCTTCACCTACCTATGCATTCACTCTAAACATATAATATTAAGTAACGTTTTTAAATGGTTAACGGTTAATGTGATAATTATTAAAAATAAAACATATACTAATTAAATAATAATAATCTAAACGTGGTACGATATATATATGTTTGAAATATATATTTCTATCGTATATAACAATACATATACGCACTGATTCATTAATATAATACATTATTATCATATAGTAAATTATTGCATAACTACTAATAAGTTTAATGTATGAATCTATTTTAATAATTTAGGAAATTGGTAGCCAATGTAAATTGTACGTGAATTATATTTAAGTACGATCAATTTAATATTTTACTTAAATAATAGATAAAATAATTGTATAATAATATCTCTAATTTAAAGTATATTATGATAAACAGTTAAACTTGGTAGCTCTAAAAAGGGCTGATTATAAATAATTGAAATGAGAGCATCGATGCGTCAAAGACGAATCCTTCCCGGATTCGGTAGTTTATGAATTGTAGAACTGTATAATTCATAAACTAAATACGTAAAGGGTTCGCCCTTCATGCATCGATGCGTATAAAACATCCTTAGCAGTAACTATATTCATGTATGAATCTATTTTAATAATTTAGGAAATTGGTAGCCAATATAAATTGTACGTGAATTATATTTAAGTACGATCAATTTAATATTTTACTTACATAATAGATAAAATATATATATGAAATTATTCGAGTATTTCTAAAATATAATTTTCTGCGATATTATAAAATACTCAAAACGATTTAATATTACATATTAAAACTTATTATGAGCGTAACTAAATATATCCGAATCGTTTTTAGGAATATATACGGAAAATTAGAAGAGTAATTGCGGAATTCGACAAATAACGAAATAAATCGATTTTAATAAACCGTTAAATTAAATTTTCAAATAATTTTTATTTTAAAACGGTTTTATCGAACAAAATACGACGATTTAGAAGATACGGTTTCTTTAAAAGTATTTGATAAATTAGTAGTGTATTTAGCAGTACTTATTTATAATAAACGATCGCTTGGAAATAAAGAAGTTGTAAAATATTATTGAATTTAACCGGCACTCGTCAAATAACAAATTCCCAACGATTTCTTATTAGTTAATACAATAGTAGATTTTTAAATTGTTATATATAAATATTAAACTATATACCCTTCATTTATGTATATTTTTCTATTTTAATAATATCTACAATCTCGGAGCATGTAGAATATATTAACTACACTAGCTTGCAATATTATGATATAAAACCTAGAATGTAGAATATATGAACTGTTATAGACTGTACTTCTAAATTTTATTTATTCAATAACTTTTGCTTGTTATATATAATATATTTAATTCGAATATACATATATATTTATAAGTCGATTAAATTACATACTACAAATTTAAATAAAGTATATGGTGATAAACAGTTAGATTTGGTAGCCCTAAAAAGGGCTGGTTTGTTAAAAATATATATAATGAGAGCCGATATAATTCATTAACCACCGAATCCGTAAAGGGTTCGTCCTTGTCGTTCGTCAATGCGTATACAACATCCGTAGCAGTAACTGTCTTACTCTTGGCGTGTTCGGTGTAAGATTTATACTCTATAATTTCAAAAAAGAATAAAATGGGATAAAAGATAATATACCTCGACAATAAATCTCAGAACACAAGAATATTGATCTTTGCACATATATATAATTAATAATTGAATATTATATTGTCAACAAATATGAGACATGTTAGAAAATTAAATCTAGATTGTGTAGAATCATTGAATTTATAATTATTTGTCTATACATTATCTATTATTTCTAAAAAAGGATTTAAAATATATAAAGAATTTTTCAATATACAATAATAGGTTTTAATGATACATAATATAAACATTACATATACAACACATCTATTTTTTAATCATAATTGATATTGTAAGTATATTTATACTATTTAAGATATATCATTTAACATACAAATTTAAAGTAATACTCATATAATCTAGATGAATTAATTTGATATATTACAAGATGTAAATATACTTGATAAAAGTGGGTAGCCCTGAAAAGGGCTGATTGGTTATAGTGTATTAGAAATCTATTTGGAACTAGTATATTTGGTAACTGCTTTAGTACCTTCGCTTACGGCATGCTTGGCTAATTCACCGGGAAGTAAAAGACGGACAGCAGTTTGAATTTCGCGGCTAGAGATGGTTGAACGTTTGTTGTAGTGAGCTAAACGAGAAGCTTCGTTAGCGATACGTTCGAACAGGTCATTAACGAAGGAGTTCATGATACTCATAGCTTTGCTGGAAACACCGGTATCGGGATGTACTTGTTTCAATACTTTGTAGATGTAGATAGCATAAGATTCCTTCCTTTTCTTATGACGTTTCTTTCCATCTGTGCGTGTAGTCTTGGTAGTCTTCTGGACGGCCTTCTTAGAACCTTTAGACGCTACTTTGGGAGGCATATTGAGTGTAGGATCGATAATGATACAAATGTATTAAAAATTTTATTTATAAACAAATAGATATATATATTGACCAATGAAAAGCCAATCATTTATCCAATAGGAATTACATATATTATTAACCATACAAATAATTAAATTACTTTGATTGGTTACCTTCAATTAACATTTAAATGTCGATCCAATATGTATCTTATATATACGAGTATATATCATATTATATATCACGAGTATCTTATACATTTCGCTGAAAGTTAAATAGAATAATAAAATCGAATTAGTATGCAAATAATAACAAACGAAACGATTAACTGTCATATATAGATATATATCTATGTAAAAGTTGATACCAGATTTATTATTGCACGTATACATATATGTTTACACTACTCTTCACCTACCTATGCATTCACTCTAAACATATAATATTAAGTAACGTTTTTAAATGGTTAACGGTTAATGTGATAATTATTAAAAATAAAACATATACTAATTAAATAATAATAATCTAAACGTGGTACGATATATATATGTTTGAAATATATATTTCTATCGTATATAACAATACATATACGCACTGATTCATTAATATAATACATTATTATCATATAGTAAATTATTGCATAACTACTAATAAGTTTAATGTATGAATCTATTTTAATAATTTAGGAAATTGGTAGCCAATGTAAATTGTACGTGAATTATATTTAAGTACGATCAATTTAATATTTTACTTAAATAATAGATAAAATAATTGTATAATAATATCTCTAATTTAAAGTATATTATGATAAACAGTTAAACTTGGTAGCTCTAAAAAGGGCTGATTATAAATAATTGAAATGAGAGCATCGATGCGTCAAAGACGAATCCTTCCCGGATTCGGTAGTTTATGAATTGTAGAACTGTATAATTCATAAACTAAATACGTAAAGGGTTCGCCCTTCATGCATCGATGCGTATAAAACATCCTTAGCAGTAACTATATTCATGTATGAATCTATTTTAATAATTTAGGAAATTGGTAGCCAATATAAATTGTACGTGAATTATATTTAAGTACGATCAATTTAATATTTTACTTACATAATAGATAAAATATATATATGAAATTATTCGAGTATTTCTAAAATATAATTTTCTGCGATATTATAAAATACTCAAAACGATTTAATATTACATATTAAAACTTATTATGAGCGTAACTAAATATATCCGAATCGTTTTTAGGAATATATACGGAAAATTAGAAGAGTAATTGCGGAATTCGACAAATAACGAAATAAATCGATTTTAATAAACCGTTAAATTAAATTTTCAAATAATTTTTATTTTAAAACGGTTTTATCGAACAAAATACGACGATTTAGAAGATACGGTTTCTTTAAAAGTATTTGATAAATTAGTAGTGTATTTAGCAGTACTTATTTATAATAAACGATCGCTTGGAAATAAAGAAGTTGTAAAATATTATTGAATTTAACCGGCACTCGTCAAATAACAAATTCCCAACGATTTCTTATTAGTTAATACAATAGTAGATTTTTAAATTGTTATATATAAATATTAAACTATATACCCTTCATTTATGTATATTTTTCTATTTTAATAATATCTACAATCTCGGAGCATGTAGAATATATTAACTACACTAGCTTGCAATATTATGATATAAAACCTAGAATGTAGAATATATGAACTGTTATAGACTGTACTTCTAAATTTTATTTATTCAATAACTTTTGCTTGTTATATATAATATATTTAATTCGAATATACATATATATTTATAAGTCGATTAAATTACATACTACAAATTTAAATAAAGTATATGGTGATAAACAGTTAGATTTGGTAGCCCTAAAAAGGGCTGGTTTGTTAAAAATATATATAATGAGAGCCGATATAATTCATTAACCACCGAATCCGTAAAGGGTTCGTCCTTGTCGTTCGTCAATGCGTATACAACATCCGTAGCAGTAACTGTCTTACTCTTGGCGTGTTCGGTGTAAGATTTATACTCTATAATTTCAAAAAAGAATAAAATGGGATAAAAGATAATATACCTCGACAATAAATCTCAGAACACAAGAATATTGATCTTTGCACATATATATAATTAATAATTGAATATTATATTGTCAACAAATATGAGACATGTTAGAAAATTAAATCTAGATTGTGTAGAATCATTGAATTTATAATTATTTGTCTATACATTATCTATTATTTCTAAAAAAGGATTTAAAATATATAAAGAATTTTTCAATATACAATAATAGGTTTTAATGATACATAATATAAACATTACATATACAACACATCTATTTTTTAATCATAATTGATATTGTAAGTATATTTATACTATTTAAGATATATCATTTAACATACAAATTTAAAGTAATACTCATATAATCTAGATGAATTAATTTGATATATTACAAGATGTAAATATACTTGATAAAAGTGGGTAGCCCTGAAAAGGGCTGATTGGTTATAGTGTATTAGAAATCTATTTGGAACTAGTATATTTGGTAACTGCTTTAGTACCTTCGCTTACGGCATGCTTGGCTAATTCACCGGGAAGTAAAAGACGGACAGCAGTTTGAATTTCGCGGCTAGAGATGGTTGAACGTTTGTTGTAGTGAGCTAAACGAGAAGCTTCGTTAGCGATACGTTCGAACAGGTCATTAACGAAGGAGTTCATGATACTCATAGCTTTGCTGGAAACACCGGTATCGGGATGTACTTGTTTCAATACTTTGTAGATGTAGATAGCATAAGATTCCTTCCTTTTCTTATGACGTTTCTTTCCATCTGTGCGTGTAGTCTTGGTAGTCTTCTGGACGGCCTTCTTAGAACCTTTAGACGCTACTTTGGGAGGCATATTGAGTGTAGGATCGATAATGATACAAATGTATTAAAAATTTTATTTATAAACAAATAGATATATATATTGACCAATGAAAAGCCAATCATTTATCCAATAGGAATTACATATATTATTAACCATACAAATAATTAAATTACTTTGATTGGTTACCTTCAATTAACATTTAAATGTCGATCCAATATGTATCTTATATATACGAGTATATATCATATTATATATCACGAGTATCTTATACATTTCGCTGAAAGTTAAATAGAATAATAAAATCGAATTAGTATGCAAATAATAACAAACGAAACGATTAACTGTCATATATAGATATATATCTATGTAAAAGTTGATACCAGATTTATTATTGCACGTATACATATATGTTTACACTACTCTTCACCTACCTATGCATTCACTCTAAACATATAATATTAAGTAACGTTTTTAAATGGTTAACGGTTAATGTGATAATTATTAAAAATAAAACATATACTAATTAAATAATAATAATCTAAACGTGGTACGATATATATATGTTTGAAATATATATTTCTATCGTATATAACAATACATATACGCACTGATTCATTAATATAATACATTATTATCATATAGTAAATTATTGCATAACTACTAATAAGTTTAATGTATGAATCTATTTTAATAATTTAGGAAATTGGTAGCCAATGTAAATTGTACGTGAATTATATTTAAGTACGATCAATTTAATATTTTACTTAAATAATAGATAAAATAATTGTATAATAATATCTCTAATTTAAAGTATATTATGATAAACAGTTAAACTTGGTAGCTCTAAAAAGGGCTGATTATAAATAATTGAAATGAGAGCATCGATGCGTCAAAGACGAATCCTTCCCGGATTCGGTAGTTTATGAATTGTAGAACTGTATAATTCATAAACTAAATACGTAAAGGGTTCGCCCTTCATGCATCGATGCGTATAAAACATCCTTAGCAGTAACTATATTCATGTATGAATCTATTTTAATAATTTAGGAAATTGGTAGCCAATATAAATTGTACGTGAATTATATTTAAGTACGATCAATTTAATATTTTACTTACATAATAGATAAAATATATATATGAAATTATTCGAGTATTTCTAAAATATAATTTTCTGCGATATTATAAAATACTCAAAACGATTTAATATTACATATTAAAACTTATTATGAGCGTAACTAAATATATCCGAATCGTTTTTAGGAATATATACGGAAAATTAGAAGAGTAATTGCGGAATTCGACAAATAACGAAATAAATCGATTTTAATAAACCGTTAAATTAAATTTTCAAATAATTTTTATTTTAAAACGGTTTTATCGAACAAAATACGACGATTTAGAAGATACGGTTTCTTTAAAAGTATTTGATAAATTAGTAGTGTATTTAGCAGTACTTATTTATAATAAACGATCGCTTGGAAATAAAGAAGTTGTAAAATATTATTGAATTTAACCGGCACTCGTCAAATAACAAATTCCCAACGATTTCTTATTAGTTAATACAATAGTAGATTTTTAAATTGTTATATATAAATATTAAACTATATACCCTTCATTTATGTATATTTTTCTATTTTAATAATATCTACAATCTCGGAGCATGTAGAATATATTAACTACACTAGCTTGCAATATTATGATATAAAACCTAGAATGTAGAATATATGAACTGTTATAGACTGTACTTCTAAATTTTATTTATTCAATAACTTTTGCTTGTTATATATAATATATTTAATTCGAATATACATATATATTTATAAGTCGATTAAATTACATACTACAAATTTAAATAAAGTATATGGTGATAAACAGTTAGATTTGGTAGCCCTAAAAAGGGCTGGTTTGTTAAAAATATATATAATGAGAGCCGATATAATTCATTAACCACCGAATCCGTAAAGGGTTCGTCCTTGTCGTTCGTCAATGCGTATACAACATCCGTAGCAGTAACTGTCTTACTCTTGGCGTGTTCGGTGTAAGATTTATACTCTATAATTTCAAAAAAGAATAAAATGGGATAAAAGATAATATACCTCGACAATAAATCTCAGAACACAAGAATATTGATCTTTGCACATATATATAATTAATAATTGAATATTATATTGTCAACAAATATGAGACATGTTAGAAAATTAAATCTAGATTGTGTAGAATCATTGAATTTATAATTATTTGTCTATACATTATCTATTATTTCTAAAAAAGGATTTAAAATATATAAAGAATTTTTCAATATACAATAATAGGTTTTAATGATACATAATATAAACATTACATATACAACACATCTATTTTTTAATCATAATTGATATTGTAAGTATATTTATACTATTTAAGATATATCATTTAACATACAAATTTAAAGTAATACTCATATAATCTAGATGAATTAATTTGATATATTACAAGATGTAAATATACTTGATAAAAGTGGGTAGCCCTGAAAAGGGCTGATTGGTTATAGTGTATTAGAAATCTATTTGGAACTAGTATATTTGGTAACTGCTTTAGTACCTTCGCTTACGGCATGCTTGGCTAATTCACCGGGAAGTAAAAGACGGACAGCAGTTTGAATTTCGCGGCTAGAGATGGTTGAACGTTTGTTGTAGTGAGCTAAACGAGAAGCTTCGTTAGCGATACGTTCGAACAGGTCATTAACGAAGGAGTTCATGATACTCATAGCTTTGCTGGAAACACCGGTATCGGGATGTACTTGTTTCAATACTTTGTAGATGTAGATAGCATAAGATTCCTTCCTTTTCTTATGACGTTTCTTTCCATCTGTGCGTGTAGTCTTGGTAGTCTTCTGGACGGCCTTCTTAGAACCTTTAGACGCTACTTTGGGAGGCATATTGAGTGTAGGATCGATAATGATACAAATGTATTAAAAATTTTATTTATAAACAAATAGATATATATATTGACCAATGAAAAGCCAATCATTTATCCAATAGGAATTACATATATTATTAACCATACAAATAATTAAATTACTTTGATTGGTTACCTTCAATTAACATTTAAATGTCGATCCAATATGTATCTTATATATACGCATATATATCATATTATATATCACGAGTATCTTATACATTTCGCTGAAAGTTAAATAGAATAATAAAATCGAATTAGTATGCAAATAATAACAAACGAAACGATTAACTGTCATATCTAGATATATATCTATGTAAAAGTTGATACCAGATTTATTATTGCACGTATAAATATATGTTTACACTACTCTTCACCTAACTATGCATTCACTCTAAACATATAATATTAAGTAACGTTTTTAAATGGTTAACGGTTAATGTGATAATTATTAAAAATAAAACATATACTAATTAAATAATAATAATCTAAACGTGGTACGATATATATATGTTTGAAATATATATTTCTATCGTATATAACAATACATATACGCACTGATTCATTAATATAATACATTATTATCATATAGTAAATTATTGCATAACTACTAATAAGTTTAATGTATGAATCTATTTTAATAATTTAGGAAATTGGTAGCTAATGTAAATTGTACGTGAATTATATTTAAGTACGATCAATTTAATATTTTACTTACATAATAGATAAAATAATTGTATAATAATATCTCTAATTTAAAGTATATTATGATAAACAGTTAAACTTGGTAGCTCTAAAAAGGGCTGATTATAAATAATTGAAATGAGAGCATCGATGCGTCAAAGACGAATCCTTCCCGGATTCGGTAGTTTATGAATTGTAGAACTGTATAATTCATAAACTAAATACGTAAAGGGTTCGCCCTTCATGCATCGATGCGTATAAAACATCCTTAGCAGTAACTATATTCATGTATGAATCTATTTTAATAATTTAGGAAATTGGTAGCCAATATAAATTGTACGTGAATTATATTTAAGTACGATCAATTTAATATTTTACTTACATAATAGATAAAATATATATATGAAATTATTCGAGTATTTCTAAAATATAATTTTCTGCGATATTATAAAATACTCAAAACGATTTAATATTACATATTAAAACTTATTATGAGCGTAACTAAATATATCCGAATCGTTTTTAGGAATATATACGGAAAATTAGAAGAGTAATTGCGGAATTCGACAAATAACGAAATAAATCGATTTTAATAAACCGTTAAATTATATTTTCAAATAATTTTCATTTTAAAACGCTTTTATCGAACAAAATACGACGATTTAGAAGTTACGGTTTCTTTAAAAGTATTTGATAAATTATTAGCGTATTTATCAGTGCTTATTTATAATAAACGATCGCTTGGAAATAAAGAAGTTGTAAAATATTATTGAATTTAACCGGCACTCGTCAAATAACAAATTCCCAACGATTTCTTATTAGTTAATACAATAGTAGATTTTTAAATTGTTATATATAAATATTAAACTATATACCCTTCATTTATGTGTATTTTTCTATTTTAATAATATCTACAATCTCGGAGCATGTAGAATATATTAACTACACTAGCTTGCAATATTATGATATAAAACCTAGAATGTAGAATATATGAACTGTTATAGACTGCACTTCTAAATTGTATTTAATTCAATAACTTTTGCTTGTTATATATAATATATTTAATTCGAATATACATATATATTTATAAGTCGATTAAATTACATACTACAAATTTAAATAAAGTATATGGTGATAAACAGTTAGATTTGGTAGCCCTAAAAAGGGCTGGTTTGTTAAAAATATATATAATGAGAGCCTATATAATTCATTAACCACCGAATCCGTAAAGGGTTCGTCCTTGTCGTTCGTCAATGCGTATACAACATCCGTAGCAGTAACTGTCTTACTTTTGGCGTGTTCGGTGCAAGATTTATACTCTATAATTTCAAAAAAGAATAAAATGGGATAAAAGATAATATACCTCGACAATAAATCTCAGAACACAAGAATATTGATCTTTGCACATATATATAATTAATAATTGAATATTATATTGTCAAAAAATATGAGACATGTTAGAAAATTAAATCTAGATTGTGTAGAATCATTGAATTTATAATTATTTGTCTATACATTATCTATTATTTCTAAAAAAGGATTTAAAATATATAAAGAATTTTTCAATATACAATAATAGGTTTTAATGATACATAATATAAACATTACATATACAACACATCTATTTTTTAATCATAATTGATATTGTAAGTATATTTATACTATTTAAGATATATCATTTAACATACAAATTTAAAGTAATACTCATATAATCTAGATGAATTAATTTGATATATTACAAGATGTAAATATACTTGATAAAAGTGGGTAGCCCTGAAAAGGGCTGATTGGTTATAGTGTATTAGAAATCTATTTGGAACTAGTATATTTGGTAACTGCTTTAGTACCTTCGCTTACGGCATGCTTGGCTAATTCACCGGGAAGTAAAAGACGGACAGCAGTTTGAATTTCGCGGCTAGAGATGGTTGAACGTTTGTTGTAGTGAGCTAAACGAGAAGCTTCGTTAGCGATACGTTCGAACAGGTCATTAACGAAGGAGTTCATGATACTCATAGCTTTGCTGGAAACACCGGTATCGGGATGTACTTGTTTCAATACTTTGTAGATGTAGATAGCATAAGATTCCTTCCTTTTCTTATGACGTTTCTTTCCATCTGTGCGTGTAGTCTTGGTAGTCTTCTGGACGGCCTTCTTAGAACCTTTAGACGCTACTTTGGGAGGCATATTGAGTGTAGGATCGATAATGATACAAATGTATTAAAAATTTTATTTATAAACAAATAGATATATATATTGACCAATGAAAAGTCAATCATTTATCCAATAGGAATTACATATATTATTAACCATACAAATAATTAAATTACTTTGATTGGTTACCTTCAATTAACATTTAAATGTCGATCCAATATGTATCTTATATATACGAGTATATATCATATTATATATCACGAGTATCTTATACATTTCGCTGAAAGTTAAATAGAATAATAAAATCGAATTAGTATGCAAATAATAACAAACGAAACGATTAACTGTCATATATAGATATATATCTATGTAAAAGTTGATACCAGATTTATTATTGCACGTATACATATATGTTTACACTACTCTTCACCTACCTATGCATTCACTCTAAACATATAATATTAAGTAACGTTTTTAAATGGTTAACGGTTAATGTGATAATTATTAAAAATAAAACATATACTAATTAAATAATAATAATCTAAACGTGGTACGATATATATATGTTTGAAATATATATTTCTATCGTATATAACAATACATATACGCACTGATTCATTAATATAATACATTATTATCATATAGTAAATTATTGCATAACTACTAATAAGTTTAATGTATGAATCTATTTTAATAATTTAGGAAATTGGTAGCCAATGTAAATTGTACGTGAATTATATTTAAGTACGATCAATTTAATATTTTACTTAAATAATAGATAAAATAATTGTATAATAATATCTCTAATTTAAAGTATATTATGATAAACAGTTAAACTTGGTAGCTCTAAAAAGGGCTGATTATAAATAATTGAAATGAGAGCATCGATGCGTCAAAGACGAATCCTTCCCGGATTCGGTAGTTTATGAATTGTAGAACTGTATAATTCATAAACTAAATACGTAAAGGGTTCGCCCTTCATGCATCGATGCGTATAAAACATCCTTAGCAGTAACTATATTCATGTATGAATCTATTTTAATAATTTAGGAAATTGGTAGCCAATATAAATTGTACGTGAATTATATTTAAGTACGATCAATTTAATATTTTACTTACATAATAGATAAAATATATATATGAAATTATTCGAGTATTTCTAAAATATAATTTTCTGCGATATTATAAAATACTCAAAACGATTTAATATTACATATTAAAACTTATTATGAGCGTAACTAAATATATCCGAATCGTTTTTAGGAATATATACGGAAAATTAGAAGAGTAATTGCGGAATTCGACAAATAACGAAATAAATCGATTTTAATAAACCGTTAAATTAAATTTTCAAATAATTTTTATTTTAAAACGGTTTTATCGAACAAAATACGACGATTTAGAAGATACGGTTTCTTTAAAAGTATTTGATAAATTAGTAGTGTATTTAGCAGTACTTATTTATAATAAACGATCGCTTGGAAATAAAGAAGTTGTAAAATATTATTGAATTTAACCGGCACTCGTCAAATAACAAATTCCCAACGATTTCTTATTAGTTAATACAATAGTAGATTTTTAAATTGTTATATATAAATATTAAACTATATACCCTTCATTTATGTATATTTTTCTATTTTAATAATATCTACAATCTCGGAGCATGTAGAATATATTAACTACACTAGCTTGCAATATTATGATATAAAACCTAGAATGTAGAATATATGAACTGTTATAGACTGTACTTCTAAATTTTATTTATTCAATAACTTTTGCTTGTTATATATAATATATTTAATTCGAATATACATATATATTTATAAGTCGATTAAATTACATACTACAAATTTAAATAAAGTATATGGTGATAAACAGTTAGATTTGGTAGCCCTAAAAAGGGCTGGTTTGTTAAAAATATATATAATGAGAGCCGATATAATTCATTAACCACCGAATCCGTAAAGGGTTCGTCCTTGTCGTTCGTCAATGCGTATACAACATCCGTAGCAATAACTGTCTTACTCTTGGCGTGTTCGGTGTAAGATTTATACTCTATAATTTCAAAAAAGAATAAAATGGGATAAAAGATAATATACCTCGACAATAAATCTCAGAACACAAGAATATTGATCTTTGCACATATATATAATTAATAATTGAATATTATATTGTCAACAAATATGAGACATGTTAGAAAATTAAATCTAGATTGTGTAGAATCATTGAATTTATAATTATTTGTCTATACATTATCTATTATTTCTAAAAAAGGATTTAAAATATATAAAGAATTTTTCAATATACAATAATAGGTTTTAATGATACATAATATAAACATTACATATACAACACATCTATTTTTTAATCATAATTGATATTGTAAGTATATTTATACTATTTAAGATATATCATTTAACATACAAATTTAAAGTAATACTCATATAATCTAGATGAATTAATTTGATATATTACAAGATGTAAATATACTTGATAAAAGTGGGTAGCCCTGAAAAGGGCTGATTGGTTATAGTGTATTAGAAATCTATTTGGAACTAGTATATTTGGTAACTGCTTTAGTACCTTCGCTTACGGCATGCTTGGCTAATTCACCGGGAAGTAAAAGACGGACAGCAGTTTGAATTTCGCGGCTAGAGATGGTTGAACGTTTGTTGTAGTGAGCTAAACGAGAAGCTTCGTTAGCGATACGTTCGAACAGGTCATTAACGAAGGAGTTCATGATACTCATAGCTTTGCTGGAAACACCGGTATCGGGATGTACTTGTTTCAATACTTTGTAGATGTAGATAGCATAAGATTCCTTCCTTTTCTTATGACGTTTCTTTCCATCTGTGCGTGTAGTCTTGGTAGTCTTCTGGACGGCCTTCTTAGAACCTTTAGACGCTACTTTGGGAGGCATATTGAGTGTAGTATCGATAATGATACAAATGTATTAAAATTTTTATTTATAAACAAATAGATATATATATTGACCAATGAAAAGCCAATCATTTATCCAATAGGAATTACATATATTATTAACCATACAAATAATTAAATTACTTTGATTGGTTACCTTCAATTAACATTTAAATGTCGATCCAATACGTATCTTATATATACGAGTATATATCATATTATATATCACGAGTATCTTATACATTTCGCTGAAAGTTAAATAGAATAATAAAATCGAATCAGTATGCAAATAATAACAAACGAAACGATTAACTGTCATATCTAGATATATATCTATGTAAAAGTTGATACCAGATTTATTATTGCACGTATAAATATATGTTTACACTACTCTTCACCTAACTATGCATTCACTCTAAACATATAATATTAAGTAACGTTTTTAAATGGTTAACGGTTAATGTGATAATTATTAAAAATAAAACATATACTAATTAAATAATAATAATCTAAACGTGGTACGATATATATATGTTTGAAATATATATTTCTATCGTATATAACAATACATATACGCACTGATTCATTAATATAATACATTATTATCATATAGTAAATTATTGCATAACTACTAATAAGTTTAATGTATGAATCTATTTTAATAATTTAGGAAATTGGTAGCTAATGTAAATTGTACGTGAATTATATTTAAGTACGATCAATTTAATATTTTACTTACATAATAGATAAAATAATTGTATAATAATATCTCTAATTTAAAGTATATTATGATAAACAGTTAAACTTGGTAGCTCTAAAAAGGGCTGATTATAAATAATTGAAATGAGAGCATCGATGCGTCAAAGACGAATCCTTCCCGGATTCGGTAGTTTATGAATTGTAGAACTGTATAATTCATAAACTAAATACGTAAAGGGTTCGCCCTTCATGCATCGATGCGTATAAAACATCCTTAGCAGTAACTATATTCATGTATGAATCTATTTTAATAATTTAGGAAATTGGTAGCCAATATAAATTGTACGTGAATTATATTTAAGTACGATCAATTTAATATTTTACTTACATAATAGATAAAATATATATATGAAATTATTCGAGTATTTCTAAAATATAATTTTCTGCGATATTATAAAATACTCAAAACGATTTAATATTACATATTAAAACTTATTATGAGCGTAACTAAATATATCCGAATCGTTTTTAGGAATATATACGGAAAATTAGAAGAGTAATTGCGGAATTCGACAAATAACGAAATAAATCGATTTTAATAAACCGTTAAATTATATTTTCAAATAATTTTCATTTTAAAACGCTTTTATCGAACAAAATACGACGATTTAGAAGTTACGGTTTCTTTAAAAGTATTTGATAAATTATTAGCGTATTTATCAGTGCTTATTTATAATAAACGATCGCTTGGAAATAAAGAAGTTGTAAAATATTATTGAATTTAACCGGCACTCGTCAAATAACAAATTCCCAACGATTTCTTATTAGTTAATACAATAGTAGATTTTTAAATTGTTATATATAAATATTAAACTATATACCCTTCATTTATGTGTATTTTTCTATTTTAATAATATCTACAATCTCGGAGCATGTAGAATATATTAACTACACTAGCTTGCAATATTATGATATAAAACCTAGAATGTAGAATATATGAACTGTTATAGACTGCACTTCTAAATTGTATTTAATTCAATAACTTTTGCTTGTTATATATAATATATTTAATTCGAATATACATATATATTTATAAGTCGATTAAATTACATACTACAAATTTAAATAAAGTATATGGTGATAAACAGTTAGATTTGGTAGCCCTAAAAAGGGCTGGTTTGTTAAAAATATATATAATGAGAGCCTATATAATTCATTAACCACCGAATCCGTAAAGGGTTCGTCCTTGTCGTTCGTCAATGCGTATACAACATCCGTAGCAGTAACTGTCTTACTTTTGGCGTGTTCGGTGCAAGATTTATACTCTATAATTTCAAAAAAGAATAAAATGGGATAAAAGATAATATACCTCGACAATAAATCTCAGAACACAAGAATATTGATCTTTGCACATATATATAATTAATAATTGAATATTATATTGTCAACAAATATGAGACATGTTAGAAAATTAAATCTAGATTGTGTAGAATCATTGAATTTATAATTATTTGTCTATACATTATCTATTATTTCTAAAAAAGGATTTAAAATATATAAAGAATTTTTCAATATACAATAATAGGTTTTAATGATACATAATATAAACATTACATATACAACACATCTATTTTTTAATCATAATTGATATTGTAAGTATATTTATACTATTTAAGATATATCATTTAACATACAAATTTAAAGTAATACTCATATAATCTAGATGAATTAATTTGATATATTACAAGATGTAAATATACTTGATAAAAGTGGGTAGCCCTGAAAAGGGCTGATTGGTTATAGTGTATTAGAAATCTATTTGGAACTAGTATATTTGGTAACTGCTTTAGTACCTTCGCTTACGGCATGCTTGGCTAATTCACCGGGAAGTAAAAGACGGACAGCAGTTTGAATTTCGCGGCTAGAGATGGTTGAACGTTTGTTGTAGTGAGCTAAACGAGAAGCTTCGTTAGCGATACGTTCGAACAGGTCATTAACGAAGGAGTTCATGATACTCATAGCTTTGCTGGAAACACCGGTATCGGGATGTACTTGTTTCAATACTTTGTAGATGTAGATAGCATAAGATTCCTTCCTTTTCTTATGACGTTTCTTTCCATCTGTGCGTGTAGTCTTGGTAGTCTTCTGGACGGCCTTCTTAGAACCTTTAGACGCTACTTTGGGAGGCATATTGAGTGTAGGATCGATAATGATACAAATGTATTAAAAATTTTATTTATAAACAAATAGATATATATATTGACCAATGAAAAGTCAATCATTTATCCAATAGGAATTACATATATTATTAACCATACAAATAATTAAATTACTTTGATTGGTTACCTTCAATTAACATTTAAATGTCGATCCAATATGTATCTTATATATACGAGTATATATCATATTATATATCACGAGTATCTTATACATTTCGCTGAAAGTTAAATAGAATAATAAAATCGAATTAGTATGCAAATAATAACAAACGAAACGATTAACTGTCATATATAGATATATATCTATGTAAAAGTTGATACCAGATTTATTATTGCACGTATACATATATGTTTACACTACTCTTCACCTACCTATGCATTCACTCTAAACATATAATATTAAGTAACGTTTTTAAATGGTTAACGGTTAATGTGATAATTATTAAAAATAAAACATATACTAATTAAATAATAATAATCTAAACGTGGTACGATATATATATGTTTGAAATATATATTTCTATCGTATATAACAATACATATACGCACTGATTCATTAATATAATACATTATTATCATATAGTAAATTATTGCATAACTACTAATAAGTTTAATGTATGAATCTATTTTAATAATTTAGGAAATTGGTAGCCAATGTAAATTGTACGTGAATTATATTTAAGTACGATCAATTTAATATTTTACTTAAATAATAGATAAAATAATTGTATAATAATATCTCTAATTTAAAGTATATTATGATAAACAGTTAAACTTGGTAGCTCTAAAAAGGGCTGATTATAAATAATTGAAATGAGAGCATCGATGCGTCAAAGACGAATCCTTCCCGGATTCGGTAGTTTATGAATTGTAGAACTGTATAATTCATAAACTAAATACGTAAAGGGTTCGCCCTTCATGCATCGATGCGTATAAAACATCCTTAGCAGTAACTATATTCATGTATGAATCTATTTTAATAATTTAGGAAATTGGTAGCCAATATAAATTGTACGTGAATTATATTTAAGTACGATCAATTTAATATTTTACTTACATAATAGATAAAATATATATATGAAATTATTCGAGTATTTCTAAAATATAATTTTCTGCGATATTATAAAATACTCAAAACGATTTAATATTACATATTAAAACTTATTATGAGCGTAACTAAATATATCCGAATCGTTTTTAGGAATATATACGGAAAATTAGAAGAGTAATTGCGGAATTCGACAAATAACGAAATAAATCGATTTTAATAAACCGTTAAATTAAATTTTCAAATAATTTTTATTTTAAAACGGTTTTATCGAACAAAATACGACGATTTAGAAGATACGGTTTCTTTAAAAGTATTTGATAAATTAGTAGTGTATTTAGCAGTACTTATTTATAATAAACGATCGCTTGGAAATAAAGAAGTTGTAAAATATTATTGAATTTAACCGGCACTCGTCAAATAACAAATTCCCAACGATTTCTTATTAGTTAATACAATAGTAGATTTTTAAATTGTTATATATAAATATTAAACTATATACCCTTCATTTATGTATATTTTTCTATTTTAATAATATCTACAATCTCGGAGCATGTAGAATATATTAACTACACTAGCTTGCAATATTATGATATAAAACCTAGAATGTAGAATATATGAACTGTTATAGACTGTACTTCTAAATTTTATTTATTCAATAACTTTTGCTTGTTATATATAATATATTTAATTCGAATATACATATATATTTATAAGTCGATTAAATTACATACTACAAATTTAAATAAAGTATATGGTGATAAACAGTTAGATTTGGTAGCCCTAAAAAGGGCTGGTTTGTTAAAAATATATATAATGAGAGCCTATATAATTCATTAACCACCGAATCCGTAAAGGGTTCGTCCTTGTCGTTCGTCAATGCGTATACAACATCCGTAGCAGTAACTGTCTTACTTTTGGCGTGTTCGGTGCAAGATTTATACTCTATAATTTCAAAAAAGAATAAAATGGGATAAAAGATAATATACCTCGACAATAAATCTCAGAACACAAGAATATTGATCTTTGCACATATATATAATTAATAATTGAATATTATATTGTCAACAAATATGAGACATGTTAGAAAATTAAATCTAGATTGTGTAGAATCATTGAATTTATAATTATTTGTCTATACATTATCTATTATTTCTAAAAAAGGATTTAAAATATATAAAGAATTTTTCAATATACAATAATAGGTTTTAATGATACATAATATAAACATTACATATACAACACATCTATTTTTTAATCATAATTGATATTGTAAGTATATTTATACTATTTAAGATATATCATTTAACATACAAATTTAAAGTAATACTCATATAATCTAGATGAATTAATTTGATATATTACAAGATGTAAATATACTTGATAAAAGTGGGTAGCCCTGAAAAGGGCTGATTGGTTATAGTGTATTAGAAATCTATTTGGAACTAGTATATTTGGTAACTGCTTTAGTACCTTCGCTTACGGCATGCTTGGCTAATTCACCGGGAAGTAAAAGACGGACAGCAGTTTGAATTTCGCGGCTAGAGATGGTTGAACGTTTGTTGTAGTGAGCTAAACGAGAAGCTTCGTTAGCGATACGTTCGAACAGGTCATTAACGAAGGAGTTCATGATACTCATAGCTTTGCTGGAAACACCGGTATCGGGATGTACTTGTTTCAATACTTTGTAGATGTAGATAGCATAAGATTCCTTCCTTTTCTTATGACGTTTCTTTCCATCTGTGCGTGTAGTCTTGGTAGTCTTCTGGACGGCCTTCTTAGAACCTTTAGACGCTACTTTGGGAGGCATATTGAGTGTAGGATCGATAATGATACAAATGTATTAAAAATTTTATTTATAAACAAATAGATATATATATTGACCAATGAAAAGTCAATCATTTATCCAATAGGAATTACATATATTATTAACCATACAAATAATTAAATTACTTTGATTGGTTACCTTCAATTAACATTTAAATGTCGATCCAATATGTATCTTATATATACGAGTATATATCATATTATATATCACGAGTATCTTATACATTTCGCTGAAAGTTAAATAGAATAATAAAATCGAATTAGTATGCAAATAATAACAAACGAAACGATTAACTGTCATATATAGATATATATCTATGTAAAAGTTGATACCAGATTTATTATTGCACGTATACATATATGTTTACACTACTCTTCACCTACCTATGCATTCACTCTAAACATATAATATTAAGTAACGTTTTTAAATGGTTAACGGTTAATGTGATAATTATTAAAAATAAAACATATACTAATTAAATAATAATAATCTAAACGTGGTACGATATATATATGTTTGAAATATATATTTCTATCGTATATAACAATACATATACGCACTGATTCATTAATATAATACATTATTATCATATAGTAAATTATTGCATAACTACTAATAAGTTTAATGTATGAATCTATTTTAATAATTTAGGAAATTGGTAGCCAATGTAAATTGTACGTGAATTATATTTAAGTACGATCAATTTAATATTTTACTTAAATAATAGATAAAATAATTGTATAATAATATCTCTAATTTAAAGTATATTATGATAAACAGTTAAACTTGGTAGCTCTAAAAAGGGCTGATTATAAATAATTGAAATGAGAGCATCGATGCGTCAAAGACGAATCCTTCCCGGATTCGGTAGTTTATGAATTGTAGAACTGTATAATTCATAAACTAAATACGTAAAGGGTTCGCCCTTCATGCATCGATGCGTATAAAACATCCTTAGCAGTAACTATATTCATGTATGAATCTATTTTAATAATTTAGGAAATTGGTAGCCAATATAAATTGTACGTGAATTATATTTAAGTACGATCAATTTAATATTTTACTTACATAATAGATAAAATATATATATGAAATTATTCGAGTATTTCTAAAATATAATTTTCTGCGATATTATAAAATACTCAAAACGATTTAATATTACATATTAAAACTTATTATGAGCGTAACTAAATATATCCGAATCGTTTTTAGGAATATATACGGAAAATTAGAAGAGTAATTGCGGAATTCGACAAATAACGAAATAAATCGATTTTAATAAACCGTTAAATTAAATTTTCAAATAATTTTTATTTTAAAACGGTTTTATCGAACAAAATACGACGATTTAGAAGATACGGTTTCTTTAAAAGTATTTGATAAATTAGTAGTGTATTTAGCAGTACTTATTTATAATAAACGATCGCTTGGAAATAAAGAAGTTGTAAAATATTATTGAATTTAACCGGCACTCGTCAAATAACAAATTCCCAACGATTTCTTATTAGTTAATACAATAGTAGATTTTTAAATTGTTATATATAAATATTAAACTATATACCCTTCATTTATGTATATTTTTCTATTTTAATAATATCTACAATCTCGGAGCATGTAGAATATATTAACTACACTAGCTTGCAATATTATGATATAAAACCTAGAATGTAGAATATATGAACTGTTATAGACTGTACTTCTAAATTTTATTTATTCAATAACTTTTGCTTGTTATATATAATATATTTAATTCGAATATACATATATATTTATAAGTCGATTAAATTACATACTACAAATTTAAATAAAGTATATGGTGATAAACAGTTAGATTTGGTAGCCCTAAAAAGGGCTGGTTTGTTAAAAATATATATAATGAGAGCCGATATAATTCATTAACCACCGAATCCGTAAAGGGTTCGTCCTTGTCGTTCGTCAATGCGTATACAACATCCGTAGCAGTAACTGTCTTACTCTTGGCGTGTTCGGTGTAAGATTTATACTCTATAATTTCAAAAAAGAATAAAATGGGATAAAAGATAATATACCTCGACAATAAATCTCAGAACACAAGAATATTGATCTTTGCACATATATATAATTAATAATTGAATATTATATTGTCAACAAATATGAGACATGTTAGAAAATTAAATCTAGATTGTGTAGAATCATTGAATTTATAATTATTTGTCTATACATTATCTATTATTTCTAAAAAAGGATTTAAAATATATAAAGAATTTTTCAATATACAATAATAGGTTTTAATGATACATAATATAAACATTACATATACAACACATCTATTTTTTAATCATAATTGATATTGTAAGTATATTTATACTATTTAAGATATATCATTTAACATACAAATTTAAAGTAATACTCATATAATCTAGATGAATTAATTTGATATATTACAAGATGTAAATATACTTGATAAAAGTGGGTAGCCCTGAAGAGGGCTGATTGGTTATAGTGTATTAGAAATCTATTTGGAACTAGTATATTTGGTAACTGCTTTAGTACCTTCGCTTACGGCATGCTTGGCTAATTCACCGGGAAGTAAAAGACGGACAGCAGTTTGAATTTCGCGGCTAGAGATGGTTGAACGTTTGTTGTAGTGAGCTAAACGAGAAGCTTCGTTAGCGATACGTTCGAACAGGTCATTAACGAAGGAGTTCATGATACTCATAGCTTTGCTGGAAACACCGGTATCGGGATGTACTTGTTTCAATACTTTGTAGATGTAGATAGCATAAGATTCCTTCCTTTTCTTATGACGTTTCTTTCCATCTGTGCGTGTAGTCTTGGTAGTCTTCTGGACGGCCTTCTTAGAACCTTTAGACGCTACTTTGGGAGGCATATTGAGTGTAGTATCGATAATGATACAAATGTATTAAAAATTTTATTTATAAACAAATAGATATATATATTGACCAATGAAAAGCCAATCATTTATCCAATAGGAATTACATATATTATTAACCATACAAATAATTAAATTACTTTGATTGGTTACCTTCAATTAACATTTAAATGTCGATCCAATACGTATCTTATATATACGAGTATATATCATATTATATATCACGAGTATCTTATACATTTCGCTGAAAGTTAAATAGAATAATAAAATCGAATCAGTATGCAAATAATAACAAACGAAACGATTAACTGTCATATCTAGATATATATCTATGTAAAAGTTGATACCAGATTTATTATTGCACGTATAAATATATGTTTACACTACTCTTCACCTAACTATGCATTCACTCTAAACATATAATATTAAGTAACGTTTTTAAATGGTTAACGGTTAATGTGATAATTATTAAAAATAAAACATATACTAATTAAATAATAATAATCTAAACGTGGTACGATATATATATGTTTGAAATATATATTTCTATCGTATATAACAATACATATACGCACTGATTCATTAATATAATACATTATTATCATATAGTAAATTATTGCATAACTACTAATAAGTTTAATGTATGAATCTATTTTAATAATTTAGGAAATTGGTAGCTAATGTAAATTGTACGTGAATTATATTTAAGTACGATCAATTTAATATTTTACTTACATAATAGATAAAATAATTGTATAATAATATCTCTAATTTAAAGTATATTATGATAAACAGTTAAACTTGGTAGCTCTAAAAAGGGCTGATTATAAATAATTGAAATGAGAGCATCGATGCGTCAAAGACGAATCCTTCCCGGATTCGGTAGTTTATGAATTGTAGAACTGTATAATTCATAAACTAAATACGTAAAGGGTTCGCCCTTCATGCATCGATGCGTATAAAACATCCTTAGCAGTAACTATATTCATGTATGAATCTATTTTAATAATTTAGGAAATTGGTAGCCAATATAAATTGTACGTGAATTATATTTAAGTACGATCAATTTAATATTTTACTTACATAATAGATAAAATATATATATGAAATTATTCGAGTATTTCTAAAATATAATTTTCTGCGATATTATAAAATACTCAAAACGATTTAATATTACATATTAAAACTTATTATGAGCGTAACTAAATATATCCGAATCGTTTTTAGGAATATATACGGAAAATTAGAAGAGTAATTGCGGAATTCGACAAATAACGAAATAAATCGATTTTAATAAACCGTTAAATTAAATTTTCAAATAATTTTTATTTTAAAACGGTTTTATCGAACAAAATACGACGATTTAGAAGATACGGTTTCTTTAAAAGTATTTGATAAATTAGTAGTGTATTTAGCAGTACTTATTTATAATAAACGATCGCTTGGAAATAAAGAAGTTGTAAAATATTATTGAATTTAACCGGCACTCGTCAAATAACAAATTCCCAACGATTTCTTATTAGTTAATACAATAGTAGATTTTTAAATTGTTATATATAAATATTAAACTATATACCCTTCATTTATGTATATTTTTCTATTTTAATAATATCTACAATCTCGGAGCATGTAGAATATATTAACTACACTAGCTTGCAATATTATGATATAAAACCTAGAATGTAGAATATATGAACTGTTATAGACTGTACTTCTAAATTTTATTTATTCAATAACTTTTGCTTGTTATATATAATATATTTAATTCGAATATACATATATATTTATAAGTCGATTAAATTACATACTACAAATTTAAATAAAGTATATGGTGATAAACAGTTAGATTTGGTAGCCCTAAAAAGGGCTGGTTTGTTAAAAATATATATAATGAGAGCCGATATAATTCATTAACCACCGAATCCGTAAAGGGTTCGTCCTTGTCGTTCGTCAATGCGTATACAACATCCGTAGCAGTAACTGTCTTACTCTTGGCGTGTTCGGTGTAAGATTTATACTCTATAATTTCAAAAAAGAATAAAATGGGATAAAAGATAATATACCTCGACAATAAATCTCAGAACACAAGAATATTGATCTTTGCACATATATATAATTAATAATTGAATATTATATTGTCAACAAATATGAGACATGTTAGAAAATTAAATCTAGATTGTGTAGAATCATTGAATTTATAATTATTTGTCTATACATTATCTATTATTTCTAAAAAAGGATTTAAAATATATAAAGAATTTTTCAATATACAATAATAGGTTTTAATGATACATAATATAAACATTACATATACAACACATCTATTTTTTAATCATAATTGATATTGTAAGTATATTTATACTATTTAAGATATATCATTTAACATACAAATTTAAAGTAATACTCATATAATCTAGATGAATTAATTTGATATATTACAAGATGTAAATATACTTGATAAAAGTGGGTAGCCCTGAAGAGGGCTGATTGGTTATAGTGTATTAGAAATCTATTTGGAACTAGTATATTTGGTAACTGCTTTAGTACCTTCGCTTACGGCATGCTTGGCTAATTCACCGGGAAGTAAAAGACGGACAGCAGTTTGAATTTCGCGGCTAGAGATGGTTGAACGTTTGTTGTAGTGAGCTAAACGAGAAGCTTCGTTAGCGATACGTTCGAACAGGTCATTAACGAAGGAGTTCATGATACTCATAGCTTTGCTGGAAACACCGGTATCGGGATGTACTTGTTTCAATACTTTGTAGATGTAGATAGCATAAGATTCCTTCCTTTTCTTATGACGTTTCTTTCCATCTGTGCGTGTAGTCTTGGTAGTCTTCTGGACGGCCTTCTTAGAACCTTTAGACGCTACTTTGGGAGGCATATTGAGTGTAGTATCGATAATGATACAAATGTATTAAAAATTTTATTTATAAACAAATAGATATATATATTGACCAATGAAAAGCCAATCATTTATCCAATAGGAATTACATATATTATTAACCATACAAATAATTAAATTACTTTGATTGGTTACCTTCAATTAACATTTAAATGTCGATCCAATACGTATCTTATATATACGAGTATATATCATATTATATATCACGAGTATCTTATACATTTCGCTGAAAGTTAAATAGAATAATAAAATCGAATCAGTATGCAAATAATAACAAACGAAACGATTAACTGTCATATCTAGATATATATCTATGTAAAAGTTGATACCAGATTTATTATTGCACGTATAAATATATGTTTACACTACTCTTCACCTAACTATGCATTCACTCTAAACATATAATATTAAGTAACGTTTTTAAATGGTTAACGGTTAATGTGATAATTATTAAAAATAAAACATATACTAATTAAATAATAATAATCTAAACGTGGTACGATATATATATGTTTGAAATATATATTTCTATCGTATATAACAATACATATACGCACTGATTCATTAATATAATACATTATTATCATATAGTAAATTATTGCATAACTACTAATAAGTTTAATGTATGAATCTATTTTAATAATTTAGGAAATTGGTAGCTAATGTAAATTGTACGTGAATTATATTTAAGTACGATCAATTTAATATTTTACTTACATAATAGATAAAATAATTGTATAATAATATCTCTAATTTAAAGTATATTATGATAAACAGTTAAACTTGGTAGCTCTAAAAAGGGCTGATTATAAATAATTGAAATGAGAGCATCGATGCGTCAAAGACGAATCCTTCCCGGATTCGGTAGTTTATGAATTGTAGAACTGTATAATTCATAAACTAAATACGTAAAGGGTTCGCCCTTCATGCATCGATGCGTATAAAACATCCTTAGCAGTAACTATATTCATGTATGAATCTATTTTAATAATTTAGGAAATTGGTAGCCAATATAAATTGTACGTGAATTATATTTAAGTACGATCAATTTAATATTTTACTTACATAATAGATAAAATATATATATGAAATTATTCGAGTATTTCTAAAATATAATTTTCTGCGATATTATAAAATACTCAAAACGATTTAATATTACATATTAAAACTTATTATGAGCGTAACTAAATATATCCGAATCGTTTTTAGGAATATATACGGAAAATTAGAAGAGTAATTGCGGAATTCGACAAATAACGAAATAAATCGATTTTAATAAACCGTTAAATTATATTTTCAAATAATTTTCATTTTAAAACGCTTTTATCGAACAAAATACGACGATTTAGAAGTTACGGTTTCTTTAAAAGTATTTGATAAATTATTAGCGTATTTATCAGTGCTTATTTATAATAAACGATCGCTTGGAAATAAAGAAGTTGTAAAATATTATTGAATTTAACCGGCACTCGTCAAATAACAAATTCCCAACGATTTCTTATTAGTTAATACAATAGTAGATTTTTAAATTGTTATATATAAATATTAAACTATATACCCTTCATTTATGTGTATTTTTCTATTTTAATAATATCTACAATCTCGGAGCATGTAGAATATATTAACTACACTAGCTTGCAATATTATGATATAAAACCTAGAATGTAGAATATATGAACTGTTATAGACTGCACTTCTAAATTGTATTTAATTCAATAACTTTTGCTTGTTATATATAATATATTTAATTCGAATATACATATATATTTATAAGTCGATTAAATTACATACTACAAATTTAAATAAAGTATATGGTGATAAACAGTTAGATTTGGTAGCCCTAAAAAGGGCTGGTTTGTTAAAAATATATATAATGAGAGCCTATATAATTCATTAACCACCGAATCCGTAAAGGGTTCGTCCTTGTTCGTCAATGCGTATACAACATCCGTAGCAGTAACTGTCTTACTTTTGGCGTGTTCGGTGCAAGATTTATACTCTATAATTTCAAAAAAGAATAAAATGGGATAAAAGATAATATACCTCGACAATAAATCTCAGAACACAAGAATATTGATCTTTGCACATATATATAATTAATAATTGAATATTATATTGTCAACAAATATGAGACATGTTAGAAAATTAAATCTAGATTGTGTAGAATCATTGAATTTATAATTATTTGTCTATACATTATCTATTATTTCTAAAAAAGGATTTAAAATATATAAAGAATTTTTCAATATACAATAATAGGTTTTAATGATACATAATATAAACATTACATATACAACACATCTATTTTTTAATCATAATTGATATTGTAAGTATATTTATACTATTTAAGATATATCATTTAACATACAAATTTAAAGTAATACTCATATAATCTAGATGAATTAATTTGATATATTACAAGATGTAAATATACTTGATAAAAGTGGGTAGCCCTGAAAAGGGCTGATTGGTTATAGTGTATTAGAAATCTATTTGGAACTAGTATATTTGGTAACTGCTTTAGTACCTTCGCTTACGGCATGCTTGGCTAATTCACCGGGAAGTAAAAGACGGACAGCAGTTTGAATTTCGCGGCTAGAGATGGTTGAACGTTTGTTGTAGTGAGCTAAACGAGAAGCTTCGTTAGCGATACGTTCGAACAGGTCATTAACGAAGGAGTTCATGATACTCATAGCTTTGCTGGAAACACCGGTATCGGGATGTACTTGTTTCAATACTTTGTAGATGTAGATAGCATAAGATTCCTTCCTTTTCTTATGACGTTTCTTTCCATCTGTGCGTGTAGTCTTGGTAGTCTTCTGGACGGCCTTCTTAGAACCTTTAGACGCTACTTTGGGAGGCATATTGAGTGTAGGATCGATAATGATACAAATGTATTAAAATTTTTATTTATAAACAAATAGATATATATATTGACCAATGAAAAGCCAATCATTTATCCAATAGGAATTACATATATTATTAACCATACAAATAATTAAATTACTTTGATTGGTTACCTTCAATTAACATTTAAATGTCGATCCAATACGTATCTTATATATACGAGTATATATCATATTATATATCACGAGTATCTTATACATTTCGCTGAAAGTTAAATAGAATAATAAAATCGAATCAGTATGCAAATAATAACAAACGAAACGATTAACTGTCATATCTAGATATATATCTATGTAAAAGTTGATACCAGATTTATTATTGCACGTATAAATATATGTTTACACTACTCTTCACCTAACTATGCATTCACTCTAAACATATAATATTAAGTAACGTTTTTAAATGGTTAACGGTTAATGTGATAATTATTAAAAATAAAACATATACTAATTAAATAATAATAATCTAAACGTGGTACGATATATATATGTTTGAAATATATATTTCTATCGTATATAACAATACATATACGCACTGATTCATTAATATAATACATTATTATCATATAGTAAATTATTGCATAACTACTAATAAGTTTAATGTATGAATCTATTTTAATAATTTAGGAAATTGGTAGCTAATGTAAATTGTACGTGAATTATATTTAAGTACGATCAATTTAATATTTTACTTACATAATAGATAAAATAATTGTATAATAATATCTCTAATTTAAAGTATATTATGATAAACAGTTAAACTTGGTAGCTCTAAAAAGGGCTGATTATAAATAATTGAAATGAGAGCATCGATGCGTCAAAGACGAATCCTTCCCGGATTCGGTAGTTTATGAATTGTAGAACTGTATAATTCATAAACTAAATACGTAAAGGGTTCGCCCTTCATGCATCGATGCGTATAAAACATCCTTAGCAGTAACTATATTCATGTATGAATCTATTTTAATAATTTAGGAAATTGGTAGCCAATATAAATTGTACGTGAATTATATTTAAGTACGATCAATTTAATATTTTACTTACATAATAGATAAAATATATATATGAAATTATTCGAGTATTTCTAAAATATAATTTTCTGCGATATTATAAAATACTCAAAACGATTTAATATTACATATTAAAACTTATTATGAGCGTAACTAAATATATCCGAATCGTTTTTAGGAATATATACGGAAAATTAGAAGAGTAATTGCGGAATTCGACAAATAACGAAATAAATCGATTTTAATAAACCGTTAAATTAAATTTTCAAATAATTTTACATAATAGATAAAATAATTGTATAATAATATCTCTAATTTAAAGTATATTATGATAAACAGTTAAACTTGGTAGCTCTAAAAAGGGCTGATTATAAATAATTGAAATGAGAAATGTTTAGAGAAATATAAAACAATAGTCTTATTGACAATATAAAGACGTTTATTCTTAGCCTCATTCCATAAAGTATTATTTTAATATAAATAGTTCGGATCATTTTTTGATCAATATATTATACAATTATTATAAATTCTAATCTATTGTACGAGTTTCCAACGCCATTAATATTCTAATATATCCTAATCTCGGTTTCTATGAATAAAAACGTGAAATTCTCAATCATAACATATCTACAATCTTTGATTTTATTTGTATTTTAAAATGAAATTATTAATATTTCTCATACATTTTACTAAAATTTAATTATAAATTTACCTTTTTCCATAATATTAATATATGAATTTAATACTAATAATTAATCGGGTATTATTTAAAGTTTGTATATAAAGGATATATATATATTCTGTGAATATATCTATATTGCAAACGTAATTTATAAGATTTGTTTACGATATTTTATAATTACTTATATTTGTTTTCATAAAGTTTATTATTTTGCAGAGGTAAAATTATTTTCTTATTCTAAATCTAGGGGTTTACATTTATAGCATGCAGTTAACTAGATAATTATAGTCCAATCACAATATTACGCTAATAAATTATTCTACCCAGAGTATTCTTAGAATCATAATTAATTGAATTTGAAAATAAAGTCATATTTATTTATATTTTGCAAATATGTTAAATACTGTATAACTCTTATTAGTAATTTGATATATTCATCAATGGTTGTTATTAATTTAAGTGTATTATTATTTAATATAAATATGATGTTAACTATATATAAATTATTTATAATTCTGAATGAAGAACTAGATAACCAGATATTCTTAGTTAACTCCATTGACTAAATAACATACTATCTACACATCATAACTACTATACAGCATAATCATATGTATAAATCATCATTTACTATGAATTAATTTGCGTATATTGTTTACCAATATATAAGCATGTTCCGTTGAATTATATAACTATATCTATCAATACTCGCAGATGGATTGATATATTTATTTCATAGGACATCGATCTTATGCTCTAAACACTTTTAAATGAAACCTCGTTGAGCAATATTCAACAGCCAGAATTTTCGTTGTACAATCATTCAGATATCAAAAAGGTATGTTCAAAATGATCTTATAAGTTATTGAATAAGTAAAATGCAGTAAAAAGGCTGTATCTGATAAGATATAGAATTTTAAAATATAACATAACAACTTATAAGTATGATATATATAGTTACACATTATTTATTTTATTTTCTAAAATAACTTAATTTTGTATCTAATTCTAAATTGTAATATTTTACTCTTATTCTATATATTAGATACACAAATAACCTAAATACAAACTTATTATAAATTTTTTAGTTTAATTAATCTTTACAATATATTATATAACTCCATATATTATTAGCATGACTACATTTATAGAAAAAGGATATAAAATACTATAAACTAATAAAAGTAATTTCCAACAACATTTTTACATTAACTTATTTTGATCATTTATTTAAAACTATTATTCCTAACGCATTTGTGCTTATATAGAATATCCAAGGATAAGATGTCGCATACAAACCTGCAATTCTAATAAATCATCGAATTCTACTGTTAGCATCGAAGGTAGAATCTAATTGTTTGAAAATAGTTTAGTTAATAAATATTATATAATTATTTGAAAGTGTATGCACTTAATAATATTAAAACTAATTTTGGTTATAATTAAATGAAATTAGATGATCTGTTAAACATGAAAACTGATTTTATTTATAGAATATGTTTTCTTTAATAAATATTTAACTCGTTAAACATTAATTAAATCACATTTTATTTATTTATCATATACATTATTTCTAAATGATATACAAGGTCACCGTATAAAAGACGACCAACTTTATCTTGAAGTGAACTGGTGATCGAGCGAGATCTCAAAGTTATTGCGTTAAGGTATCTCTAGTCACCTTAGAGATTTCGCTGTACATCTACTCCGCTGACACCAGGGATATAGATCTAAAGACATCGAGCAATGTATTCGAAGTCTCAATTTTAATTTCCAGTTTATAACCTCATACCTCCTATTCTAGTACTTTAGTATTGCTAGTGTAATGCTACTGTCATTTGAATTTAATATCGTAATAATAAATATATGATATACAATAATTTCCAATATAGTGATAAGGATCTCTAACTATGTGTTTGGGTAATTTGAAATAAATAAATCATTAAATGACGAATAATTAATTATCTAAACAATGCCTAACAGGATTAGGTGTATGTAGAACTGGCAATGATCATCACATATACATCTCGAATACATCTACAGAATATCTACTGTTTTCTTGTATAAGGTATATTTCATAATATTATATTATATAAGGTATATTCATACACTTTAATATATTTATACCAATTGTCCAATCCAATATAAACGTCTAATTTTTATAATTTATATAATTCACGAGATTATTATATTTGAGAAATTATACAGATTTACATAAACATCACTAGACCACCGTATATTGTTTTCTAATTTATCTTACATTATATATAGATTTCTAGGTGTGGGTCAAATGTATATATACCCTATATTGTTTTCTAATTTATCTTACATTATATATAGATTTCTAGGCGTGGATCAAATATATATATACATTATTTATGTTCATTGCTTAGCTAATATTACAACTTTGTAACATTAAAAGAAAATGAAATATTTTAATAATAAAATTCTAATTTCTCAATAACTGGCATGTTGTTAATTAAATAAATTTATGAAATTTAATAAATTGAACTCTAAATATATTTATTTCTATCTGATGTGTTTTATCATAGATGTTTATAGTAATCTCTCTTCACAGTAGATATAAATCTAAATAATTATTTCTATATTAAAGTGATGATAGAATTAAGTAATAATTTTATATAATTAAATTACCTGCATCATATAAATAGTTATCATTTATACTATCAATAATTATTTCTACAGGTTATTTAATAATACTTATATACATATTATTAATATCATAACTTATAACAAAGTTGATTAGAATGCTTCTAATATATATACACATAATTAGATAACATAATATTATTAAAATCATCTATTGATAATCAACACCGAGTTATAGTCAGTTTTATTTTCGTAAATATAGATTGACAAATTTATACATATATATATCAACAATCAATTGAATGTTTATTGTTAATTCTATTGTACGAAAAAACATATAATTTTGTAAATATTTTGAAATTTACTGTTTTCATATTAATTATAAATTGGTTCGTAATATTCTAATAATATTGTCTTTTTAATCTGATAGTTCTATAAATAATAACACTCTTTGGATAGATTCCTTTTGGACTATGAAGAGGTTGTAACAACAGGGTAGGAATGCATCATGGAGCCAAAGAACCCACTTGTCCAGATGTCATTCCGTTTGGCCTATTTAGTGCAGGTTGTAATATCGTTGGCATATTGCTAGGTTGTATATCTGCTAAGATTTCAAACAATTATACTATTCTCAGATAACAAGTTAGCTAAAAAGTCAGGATAATGGATTAATAATATTATTGATTATTTGTTTTCAATATTATGTTCAAGCCATTCTATACATGTATACCTGTAGAATAACCAGAAGATCAAAATAATAACATTTAAAGTATAGAATACTTGAAGCTGTATATCAATATTAACTTAAAATATAAACTTACATATACATTTATTTAGTCTAACTATTATAAAAGTAATTTTCTGTAGTGTTATTTTATTATATTAAATTAAATATTATCACTAATTTAAGAATTTTAATGTTCAGGGCATCGGGGTATCTTTGCTAAGAGGCACCGGCAGTCAGTTCACGAGAAACTTGCATCGTATTCATCAGCTATTACATAATTGCCCTTACTCCCGGCATTCCGTTACATTTGCTACCAACCTGAATCTAAAGGTAATTTTCCTAGATATATAGATCTCTATTATATTTAAAAAATGATCCTAAATCAATAAATCTACTTTATTGTATTATAAGAAATTATCCTAAATCTGTAGATATTTATTATATTTGAATACATCCTTAATGATGTTGTACTTTATTATATTTATCCAAAAACTTAAAAATGAACACAAATAACATTTTATATATTAAAATAAACTATATATTTATGAATGGTGAATGTGAGATGAAATTTACCGATTCATAGGTTTTATTTTATTTAAATTATTAAAATGAGTATATTTATAAGACATAATCTATTAATATATACAATTATAATACCGGTGTATAGTACACCTGTGATGGTATAAATGCAGTTATAATATTGTATATTTACCATTACCAGTAAACGTGCAGTAGGGTGGGGCGTAAATGACTTTTTATGATTAAACTCTTAGTTTCAAAAACGTATATCAAGTTATGATCATATCTAACAACTTTGTCAAAAAAAAATTGAAATTGATCAAGTAGATTTCTATCGATAGTGCCTAGAAGTTTAACATGGGCTAGATAGAAAAATTTACATTAAGGGAATAGGAAGCCAATTCAAAATGATTTTATATATAGTAATTGTGTAAATATTAATATGAAAATTTTATGTATTATTAATAATATAACTAGTGATTGGAATATATTTTTAAAATATATATTAAATATTTAAGTTTGGTTAATTATAGAAATTTCTAGGAATATTTTTTTAATATATTTTATAAAATAATGTCACCTTTTATTGAATCAGTTGGATAGAACTATTAATTTAATCCATCCGAAATTCATTCAAATATAATAATATAATACATTTATATATATTTTTATTACAAAAAGTTAATTATTGCGCATAAAAATATGAAATTCTCTTAAATGATATATTTATAATAAATAAATTATGTTGATTTTTTAAAAAAAATATTGTTTGTAATTAGTTAAAAAAAATTTTGTAGGAATAATTTGTTATATTATTTTATTTGATACTTACCGAATATATGTCTCGAAACTGTATGACAAATTTTATAAAATATAAATTCATATTAATAATTTTAAAAATTAATTTAAATATGTATAATTATTTTTTTAATATAATTTTATATTATTCATAATATACAAAATAAAAAGCAGCATATTAATAGTATATTTCAGTAATAAATGAATATAAATTTATTATTTTAAAAATACCTTTTTCCATAATATTAATATATGAATTTAATACTAATAATTAATCGGGTATTATTTAAAGTTTGTATATAAAGGATGTATATATATTCTGTGAATATATCTATATTGCAAACGTAATTTATAAGATTTGTTTACGATATTTTATAATTACTTATATTTGTTTTCATAAAGTTTATTATTTTGCAGAGGTAAAATTATTTTCTTATTCTAAATCTAGGGGTTTACATTTATAGCATGCAGTTAACTAGATAATTATAGTCCAATCACAATATTACGCTAATAAATTATTCTACCCAGAGTATTCTTAGAATCATAATTAATTGAATTTGAAAATAAAGTCATATTTATTTATATTTTGCAAATATGTTAAATACTGTATAACTCTTATTAGTAATTTGATATATTCATCAATGGTTGTTATTAATTTAAGTGTATTATTATTTAATATAAATATGATGTTAACTATATATAAATTATTTATAATTCTGAATGAAGAACTAGATAACCAGATATTCTTAGTTAACTCCATTGACTAAATAACATACTATCTACACATCATAACTACTATACAGCATAATCATATGTATAAATCATCATTTACTATGAATTAATTTGCGTATATTGTTTACCAATATATAAGCATGTTCCGTTGAATTATATAACTATATCTATCAATACTCGCAGATGGATTGATATATTTATTTCATAGGACATCAATCTTATGCTCTAAACACTTTTAAATGAAACCTCGTTGAGCAATATTCAACAGCCAGAATTTTCGTTGTACAATCATTCAGATATCAAAAAGGTATGTTCAAAATGATCTTATAAGTTATTGAATAAGTAAAATGCAGTAAAAAGGCTATATCTGATAAGATATAGAATTTTAAAATATAACATAACAACTTATAAGTATGATATATATAGTTACACATTATTTATTTTATTTTCTAAAATAACTTAATTTTGTATCTAATTCTAAATTGTAATATTTTACTCTTATTCTATATATTAGATACACAAATAACCTAAATACAAACTTATTATAAATTTTTTAGTTTAATTAATCTTTACAATATATTATATAACTCCATATATTATTAGCATGACTACATTTATAAAAAAGGATATAAAATACTATAAACTAATAAAAGTAATTTCCAACAACATTTTTACATTAACTTATTTTGATCATTTATTTAAAACTATTATTCCTAACGCATTTGTGCTTATATAGAATATCCAAGGATAAGATGTCGCATACAAACCTGCAATTCTAATAAATCATCGAATTCTACTGTTAGCATCGAAGGTAGAATCTAATTGTTTGAAAATAGTTTAGTTAATAAATATTATATAATTATATGAAAGTGAAACTATTATGCACTTAATAATATTAAAACTAATTTTGGTTATAATTAAATGAAATTAGATGATCTGTTAAACATGAAAACTGATTTTATTTATAGAATATGTTTTCTTTAATAAATATTTAACTCGTTAAACATTAATTAAATCACATTTTATTTATTTATCATATACATTATTTCTAAATGATATACAAGGTCACCGTATAAAAGACGACCAACTTTATCTTGAAGTGAACTGGTGATCGAGCGAGATCTCAAAGTTATTGCGTTAAGGTATCTCTAGTCACCTTAGAGATTTCGCTGTACATCTACTCCGCTGACACCAGGGATATAGATCTAAAGACATCGAGCAATGTATTCGAAGTCTCAATTTTAATTTCCAGTTTATAACCTCATACCTCCTATTCTAGTACTTTAGTATTGCTAGTGTAATGCTACTGTCATTTGAATTTAATATCGTAATAATAAATATATGATATACAATAATTTCCAATATAGTGATAAGGATCTCTAACTATGTGTTTGGGTAATTTGAAATAAATAAATCATTAAATGACGAATAATTAATTATCTAAACAATGCCTAACAGGATTAGGTGTATGTAGAACTGGCAATGATCATCACATATACATCTCGAATACATCTACAGAATATCTACTGTTTTCTTGTATAAGGTATATTTCATAATATTATATTATATAAGGTATATTCATACACTTTAATATATTTATACCAATTGTCCAATCCAATATAAACGTCTAATTTTTATAATTTATATAATTCACGAGATTATTATATTTGAGAAATTATACAGATTTACATAAACATCACTAGACCACCGTATATTGTTTTCTAATTTATCTTACATTATATATAGATTTCTAGGTGTGGGTCAAATGTATATATACCCTATATTGTTTTCTAATTTATCTTACATTATATATAGATTTCTAGGCGTGGATCAAATATATATATACATTATTTATGTTCATTGCTTAGCTAATATTACAACTTTGTAACATTAAAAGAAAATGAAATATTTTAATAATAAAATTCTAATTTCTCAATAACTGGCATAATGTTAATTAAATAAATTTTGAAATTTAATAAATTTAACTCTAAATATATTTATTTCTATCTAATGTGTTTTTATCATAGATGTTTATAGTAATCTCTCTTCACAGTAGATATAAATCTAAATAATTATTTCTATATTAAAGTGATGATAGAATTAAGGAATAATTTTATATAATTAAATTACCTGCATCATATAAATAGTTATCATTTATACTATCAATAATTATTTCTACAGGTTATTTAATAATACTTATATACATATTATTAATATCATAACTTATAACAAAGTTGATTAGAATGCTTCTAATATATATACACATAATTAGATAACATAATATTATTAAAATCATCTATTGATAATCAACACCGAGTTATAGTCAGTTTTATTTTCGTAAATATAGATTGACAAATTTATACATATATATATCAACAATCAATTGAATGTTTATTGTTAATTCTATTGTACGAAAAAACATATAATTTTGTAAATATTTTGAAATTTACTGTTTTCATATTAATTATAAATTGGTTCGTAATATTCTAATAATATTGTCTTTTTAATCTGATAGTTATATAAATAATAACACTCTTTGGATAGATTCCTTTTGGACTATGAAGAGGTTGTAACAACAGGGTAGGAATGCATCATGGAGCCAAAGAACCCACTTGCCCAGATGTCATTCCGTTTGGCCTATTTAGTACAGGTTGTAATATCGTTGGCATATTGCTAGGTTGTATATCTGCTAAGATTTCAAACAATTATACTATTCTCAGATAACAAGTTAGCTAAAAAGTCAGAATAATGGATTAATAATATTATTGATTATTTGTTTTCAATATTATGTTCAAGCCATTCTATACATGTATACTTGTAGAATAACCAGAAGATCAAAATAATAACATTTAAAGTATAGAATACTTGAAGCTGTATATCAATATTAACTTAAAATATAAACTTACATATACATTTATTTAGTCTAACTATTATAAAAGTAATTTTCTGTAGTGTTATTTTATTATATTAAATTAAATATTATCACTAATTTAAGAATTTTAATGTTCAGGGCATCGTGGTATCTTTGCTAAGAGGCACCGGCAGTCAGTTCACGAGAAACTTGCATCGTATTCATCAGCTATTACATAATTGCCCTTACTCCCGGCATTCCGTTACATTTGCTACCAACCTGAATCTAAAGGTAATTTTCCTAGATATATAGATCTCTATTATATTTAAAAAATGATCCTAAATCAATAAATCTACTTTATTGTATTATAAGAAATTATCCTAAATCTGTAGATCTTTATTATATTTTAATACATCCTCAACCTTTTACAACCTGAAGTCATTTACTAAAATTCTCTTGAAAACCGGCAATATAATTTTTACACAAAGTGCATAAAAAATTTTCAATGCATTATTTATTATCGTAAAATACTCTATGATTCATTAATATTTTCTACAGACAAGTTGACTTAATATTATGTATAATTTAAAAGTATTCAATATAAAATACTAATAAATTAATAAAATATAATATTGAAATAGCTATAATAATAAATATAATTATAAATTTTGATAAATCCTATTATAAATTACATATATTCGTAATACGATTAAATAATATTAATTATTCCTAAAAAAGATTAAAATCAATATAGATTGTGTAAATAAATAATGTATAATATATAAAAAATATATTACAAGTTAAATTATCATCAATATAATTAATTATAAATAGTTATATAATGAACATTAAAATATTATTATTTTTATTATTTTCAACTATATACTATACATAAGTATACTTTTCTTATGTAGATATTAATAATTATATATTACAAGTTAACTTATTATTGAAGACATTGAAATTATATTTAATAATTTTAAAAAAAATTAATAAAATAAATAATAATTAATTAGATAATGATTAATTAATTAAAATTTAAATAAAAAAAGTAACAAATATAATTTTAAAATAATTAATAATATTAGATACTTACAATTTTCTTAAATAAATAATGATAATGTTATATTAGTGGTTAAGTTATTATTAAAGGTATTGAAAATATCTATAAAGTATAAAAAAGCAAAATATTTGGATTTTGAATATATGTGCATATTTATTAAATATAATAAAAAATAATATTTACAATAAATATATAAAAAATAAAATATATACAAAAGTAAATATATATAAAGTCGACACATAACATACAATAATATAAAGTAGTCAAATATAATTATATATATACAGAAGTACTTATGGAAGTGTTGATATTTATTATAACAATTTTTTCTCTTGCACAGATGATACATTACATAATTTACAATGAAAAATAGTTTTAATTTAATAATCTGACATAAATTACATATATTATAAGTAAATCCTTCTCATGATACTTCGTTCTTCGTAACCGGAATAAATATGAAGTTCCAAGCAGTATCCCGTGATGCTATCACATAGAGCATAGAATTTGATGCCATGTTTCACAGGTTTAGCAGGCATATACTGTTTGAAAGATAGCCGCCGATTGAAACTTATCATTCCTTCATCGATAGATACGTGTTTTCCAGGTTTAAAACTTTCTCCAAAGGTGTTGTTTACCGTATTTATTAACTTGCGAACCTTTGTAAACAAAATATTAAAAATTGAAATACATTTTTGTTAGTTATGATTAATTAATCTTAAATTAAGAGATTATTTTGTAATAGAGTTACATTTTAAATTAAACTTACTTTGTGTAGTTTATCATTTGCCGAATCTGCAACCTGCATATGCAAATATTTAGTTATTTGCAGGTATCTATCTCTGGAAATTCTTTTTGCCATAAACGGGTTATAAAAGTCTTCTTCCATATTCCAATAATTTATTACTTGGGGTAGACAAACTACTCCCATGTAAACCGTTGAACCTAGGTAGAAGATTATTTCATCTTCATAGGTTTTGAAATCAGATCCTATTGGAATAAGTATTGATTTTATAAAAAGTAATTAAAATTTAAATATAATTAAAATATGTGTATATAATTAAAAATGTAACCTTTACTGCTAGCATATTCATTTGTGCCCATCACTAAATCTGTAATGAAAGTAGATCCTAGTAAATGTAATAGTATCATCATCGGTTCAAGTCCAAACATATTTGCACTTGGTCCAGTCGCTTCTATAAATTCATTTTCTTTTCGATTAGGAATAGCATAACTCCAACCATTTGGTGGAAACGAATCATTTACCTGAAATATTCAATATTTTTTTACAATAAATATAATATATTATACACTACTAGAACATATAAATAATATAAATATGATTATATATAATAAAAAACATGTTTCTAAAATACAATATTATAATTTGATAATATCAAACCAAGTGTATACTAACTCTTTTCATTACATTGCGTTGCATTCCAAACCTTCTCCTACCTGATCGTGTACGCGAGTAAAATGGTTGCTATAAATTTATTAAAATTATATATACATAATATATAATAAAATAGAAACCGAGATATCAGCACCATCATTTTCATCGGATATATTAGGATCAAATATCTCCTAAATTTAATTTATGAAATTGACATTAGAAACCAAAAATAACAAAATGATCTCATAATTTGAAATATAATATGATAAAAAGATATGTATTTGAAGTATTTATATTTTTATAAATGAAATCAATATATATGTAGTACATATTTATTTAGAATTAGGTAATAATAAATAATCTATATACTTATTTTAGACAAAATAATAAACTATATCGATAATAAAATATAAACTTTAAAAAAAAATATACATTTTATAAAAGTCTTTTATTGATTATATTAGACAGAATTTTATGTCGAAATTGTAAATTATTATAAATAATATAATATACTAACAGGTATACTAGTATCAGATCCTGTAGAATCATCGGAACTTTCCAAATTCATAAAAATATCTAAAGATTGCAATGCAGTATAGCGTCTTTCAGCCATTTTAAAAATAATTGAGTCGACGGTTTGACGCTCATTATCTCAAAAAGTATAATGGCAAATGCTTAATACCAAATTTGAAATTTATTTAGTATATAATTGTGTTTAATATACTGTAAATATTATTAATTTTGATCCAATATGTTTTGAAATATAACCAATTAAATATTCTTATTTATTATTTACTTTTTAATTGTTTTTGAAAAATTTGTATGTTATAAAAACTAATTTTTATACATTAATATTTATCAAGGTGTATTAAAAATTTTAGATTCTAATTGAATTATTATATTTGTAAACAATGCATTCAAAATTTTAGAATTTAAAATATTATAAATTGTAAGAAAACATTATTATTAATATAACACTAATTTATTTATTCATTTAATATTTAAGATTATTTCTAAAATTTATTTTCTATATAATGTTTTATAACTTTTAATTTCGAATATAAATATTATCTGATTAAGGTAGTTTTATTAAAGTTAAATATCAATCTTATAAAGTCATATAATTTTATTAAATAATACTTTATTATAATAGCTCAATTTTACATTTATTTACACATCGAAATTTAATTGACGCTAATGTTTATCGGGTTTTCAGCAAAATGACGTTAATGTATATAGGGTTTAAAGGTTAATGATGTTGTACTTTATTATATTTATCCAAAAACTTAAAAATGAACACAAATAACATTTTATATATTAAAATAAACTATATATTTATGAATAGTGAATGTGAGATGAAATTTACCAACTCATAAGTTTTATTTTATGTAAATTATTAAAATGAGTATATTTATAAGACATAATATATTAATATATACAATTATAATACCAGTGTATAGTACACCTATGATGGTATAAATGCAGTTATAATATTGTATATCTACCATTACCAGTAAACGTGCAGTCATAAATTTTTATAACTACACAGCATATTGGTATTAGTTATTGTGTACAGTACATTATTAGTATTTACTTATCAATGCCTTAAAAAGAAATATTTAATAATGTTTGATATTTCTTTTGCCAGAATATTCATCGGCTATATTTCTGGAATTATAGTTCAAAACATTTGCTTGATAATTGTTTCTCTTAAACTAAATTAGCAATTGGAATCAGAAAAGGTTAAGTATATTAGATTAATTAATTAATGTTTAATTCACTATGCCTTAATAATTAGGATAATTTAACTGGCGGTCTATTTTTTAATTCATTATTAGTTTGTGTAATTTATGTTATTTAGAGATAATATAGGTAATAATATTATGCAAAGCAAACTAATAAATAATTATTTATACTGCATATAAATAACACGTATAAACACAAGAGTGTTACGTTAAAATAAATTAAAATAAAATCTTTGAAGATAATAAAATGGATTATTTTAAGGTTTATAGTTTTTAGGTTTATAGTTTAAATAGTAGTTAATATATATATATTTATATGTGTACATATATTTGAATTCAAATATAATCTTCCTGAATATTTACATTGCAGGTGAATCTAACGATACAATTGCTCACGAAGATACAGTGGCAGTTGCATTATGTTTTCTAACAACACTCGTTCTCGGCTGCGAGTTCCTAGTTGCGGGTACCTCTGTACCCGGCCGACAGCGATGGACTTCTCTTGGCGTGCCGGGTAATACGGTATGGGTGACATTGCCCGGATGTATTAACGATACCTCTCCATTTGCTGTGATTTACTATATACCGTATGCTTAGCATAACTGTCGGCGTTGTTATTAATCTTAAGTTGTAGATAGAATAATTGATACGTCCTTGATATCAATTGTATTACTTATACATTTGAAACAGTTTATAAAGAAGATACTATTTTATTATCAATCTTGAAATATATTTTATTTTAAGCTCACATTGTCTTGCCTTCGGAGATTAGTGATTTAATTTTATAATCGCATTCTATATAGTTTCACTATTTAATCTGAATATTTATAATATTGTTAATATATATAATATTATCTGGTATAATACAAATATGCACAGTGTAAGTTGTAAACATATCTATTATTATTAACGACATTGTTATCTGTTGTATATTACGATTCTATTTATATTGCATAAATCTTTCGAGAAATATATTAAATTTAATAAGGAAAATATATTGTCATTTAAAATATAAATTTAATAATACAATTAGATTATATTATATATATATCATGTAGACCAATAATAATTATTAAATTCAATAGTATTATATTGTTATATTCAAAAGTCTCTATATTAATGATAAGATATAATTGCAACTGAATATGCTGTTAATTACCTGCTATTAACTGCAATAACTCTATCTCATCGTTTGAACAAATGTATTACTTATCTTAACTAATGGTTCTAGAGAATTTGCAAATTATTTGTATTCATCAGAATAAACATCATTCAGTTCTATTCAGTGAATTATATTTAAGTACGATCAATTTAATATTTTACTTACATAATAGATAAAATATATATATGAAATTATTCGAGTATTTCCAAAATATAATTGTATGCGAAATTATAAAATACTCAAAACGATCCCTTATTACATATTAAAACTTATTATGAGCGTAACTAAATATTTCAGAATCGTTCTTAGGAATATATACGGAAAATTAGAAGAGTAATTGCGGAATTCGACAAATAACGAAATAAATCGATTTTAATAAACCGTTAAATTAAATTTTCAAATAATTTTTATTTTAAAACGCTTTTATCGTACAAAATACGACGATTTAGAAGTTACGGTTTCTTTAAAAGTATTTGATAAATTATTAGTGTATTTAGCAGTACTTATTTATAATAAACGATCGCTTGGAAATAAAGAAGTTGTAAAATATTATTGAATTTAACCGGCACTCGTCAAATAACAAATTCCCAACGATTTCTTATTAGTTAATACAATAGTAGATTTTAAAATTATTATATATAAATATTAAACTATATACCCTTCATTTATGTATATTTTTCTATTTTAATAATATCTACAATCTCGGAGCATGTAGAATATATTAACTACACTAGCTTGCAATATTATGATATAAAACCTAGAATATATCATCTGTTATAGACTGCACTTCTAAATTGTATTTAATTAAATAACTTTTGCTTGTTATATATAATATATTTAATTCGAATATATATATATATTTATAAGTCGATTAAATTACATAATTCAAATTTAAATAAAGTATATGGTGATAAACAGTTAGATTTGGTAGCCCTAAAAAGGGCTGGTTTGTTAAAAATATATATAATGAGAGCCGATATAATTCATTAACCACCGAATCCGTAAAGGGTTCGTCCTTGTCGTTCGTCAATGCGTATACAACATCCGTAGCAGTAACTGTCTTACTCTTGGCGTGTTGGGTGTAAGATTTATACTCTATAATTTCAAAAAAGAATAAAATGGGATAAAAGATAATATACCTCGACAATAAATCTCAGAACATAAGAATATTGAGCTTTGCACATATATATAATTAATAATTGAATATTATATTGTCAACAAATATGAGACATGTTAGAAAATTAAATCTAGATTGTGTAGAATCATTGAATTTATAATTATTTGTCTATATATTATTTATTATTTTATATTTCTAAAAATGACTTAAAATATATAAAGAATTTTTCAATATACAATAATAGGTTTTAATACATAATCATTACATATACAACAAATCTATTTTTTAATCATAATTGATATTGTAATACATAAATTATTGTAAGTATATTTATACTATTTAAGATATATCATTTAACATACAAATTTAAGGTAATACTCATATAATCTAGATGAATTAATTTGATATATTACAAGATGTAAATATACTTGATAAAAGTGGGTAGCCCTGAAAAGGGCTGATTGGTTATAGTTTATTAGAAATCTATTTGGAACTAGTATATTTGGTAACTGCTTTAGTACCTTCGCTTACGGCATGTTTGGCTAATTCACCGGGAAGTAAAAGACGGACAGCAGTTTGAATTTCGCGGCTAGAGATGGTTGAACGTTTGTTGTAGTGAGCTAAACGAGAAGCTTCGTTAGCGATACGTTCGAACAGGTCATTAACGAAGGAGTTCATGATACTCATAGCTTTGCTGGAAACACCGGTATCGGGATGTACTTGTTTCAATACTTTGTAGATGTAGATAGCATAAGATTCCTTCCTTTTCTTATGACGTTTCTTTCCATCTGTGCGTGTAGTCTTGGTAGTCTTCTGGACGGCTTTCTTAGAACCTTTAGACGCTACTTTGGGAGGCATATTGAGTGTAGGATCGATAATGATATAAATGTATTTAAATTTTTATTTATAAACAAATAGATATATATATTGACCAATGAAAAGCATATCATTTATCCAATCGGAATTACATTATATTATTAACCATACAAATAATTAAATTACTTTGATTGGTTACCTTCAATTAACATTTAAATGTCGTTCCAGCACGTATCTTATATATACGAGTATATATCATATTATATATCACGAGTATCTTATACATTTCGCTGAAAGTTAAATAGAATAATAAAATCGAATTAGTATGCAAATACTAACAAACGAAACGATAAACTGTCATATATAGATATATATCTATGTAAAAGTTGATATCAGATTTATTAGTGCACGTATACATATATGTTTACACTACTCTTCACCTACCTATGCATTCACTCTAAACATATAAACATAATATAATAATCTAAACGTGGTACGATATATATATGTTTGAAATATATATTTCTATCGTATATAACAATACATATACGCACTGATTCATTAATATAATACAGTATTATCATATAGTAAATTCTTGCATAACTATTAATAAGTTTAATGTATGAATCTATTTTAATAATTTAGGAAATTGGTAGCCAATATAAATTGTACGATCAATTTAATATTTTACTTACATAATAGATAAAATAATTGTATAATAATATCTCTAATTTAAAGTATATTATGATAAACAGTTAAACTTGGTAGCTCTAAAAAGGGCTGATTATAAATAATTGAAATGATAGCATCGATGCGTCAAAGACGAATCCTTCCCGGATTCGCTAGTTTATGAATTGTAGAACTGTATAATTCATAAACTAAATACGTAAATGGTTCGCCCTTTATGCATCGATGCGTATAAAACATCCTTAGCAGTAACTATCTTCATCTTGACGTATACAATCATATAATATTTTAGGATTGTAATATACTAAAAATTAGAACTTTTGTATTCTCCCAATTGATATTATTTTGAATGAAAAATACAATAATCGATGAGAACGAAGATAAAAGAACCGATGCTAAAAAACCTTCGTTCAAAAAAAACAAATCTAGGAGAATGAACAAATTGGAATTATTTATAAATCCTATTATTATTCGATAATGTAGTATTTGTTTGCATTATGGCTAAATCTCCGAAAGGTTTCGAAATGCCTAATGAATATTTCGTTAATTGTACATTCGAGATATACGTAACGCAGAAACATTATTCGAGTATATATAATTTACTGCGATATTATAAAATACTCAAAACGATCCCTTATTACATATTAAAACTTATTCCGAGCGTAACTAAATATTTCCGAATCGTTTTTAGGAATATATACGGAAATTAGAAGAGTAATTGCGGAATTCGACAAATAACGAAATAAATCGATTTTAATAAACCGTTAAATTATATTTTCAAATAATTTTCATTTTAAAACGCTTTTATCGAACAAAATACGACGATTTAGAAGTTACTGTTTCTTTAAAAGTGTTTGATAAATTATTAGCGTATTTAGCAGTACTTATTTATAATAATCGATCGCTTGGAAATAAAGGAGTTGTAAAATATTATTGAATTTAACCGGCACTCGTCAAATAACATATTCCCAACGATTTCTTATTAGCGAATAAAATAGTAGATTTTTAAAATTGTTATATATAAATATTCAACTGTATACCCTACATTTATATATATTTTTCTATATGTATTTTAATAATATCTATTATCTCAGTGGGACGAAGCATCGATGTTAAATTTTAATATTTCGTTTATAAAATTCAATAGTGATTATTATAAATCACCGTTTACATATTCGCAGTATGCTATTTTCTCTTATAAAATTAGTCCATTATGACATTATTCTCTGGTATCCAAATTACCAAAGTAAATATTGGCTAGTATATTAAATTATTTTTTTAAACTTTCTAAAAATAAAATATAAGTATTATAAATTAACTATGTACTATTTCAATTTCTCTATTCAACTAGAAAAGTTTAAAAAAGGTATAACATTTTCAATGTATACATCCTACTATATATGAGTTGGTTCTACACAATGACTCTAAAGAACGAAGTGAGTATAACATCCGGCGTGTACATTATCTGAACTAAACTAGAATGCAATACACTAACATCTAGCTTATTGAATATGAACTGCAACAAGATGCAATACTATGACAATAACCAAAGCATGTATTAACTACACTAGTTGTAATATTATATTATAAAACGCTAACATGTAGAATATTTGATCTGTAATAGGCTTGAATAATATTGCACTACTCAATTTGTTTTATATATTTTATTATTTATTTAAGTTTAAAATAAAATTTTCAAATATTTTCTTATTTTTAATACTTTTTTTTCCGAAATAGATGCGGCGATTTCGAAGGTACTTATTATTTTTAAAGTATTTGATATAAAATTATCGTATTTAGCAGTACTTATTTATAATAAACAATAGCTTGGAATTAAATACGTTTTAATATTATCCAAGATTAATATTATTTAATATTATCCTAGATTACCTAATCTTGGATATTATCTTGAATATTATTGTTTTTATCCGTCACCCGTTATAGTGTCCCAGAATCATAGATTTCTATTTTAAATATTTCTATTTGTAAATATATGCCTAGAATGGAAACTGTGCCCGAATAGAGCCTACACGTATAATAAGCTTTTTAAAGTTTGGTTTAACAATAAATTAATTTTGATTAATTTCAAATAAATAAGAATATACTTTAATATGATTAAAATACATGCGAGTAAATTATTTTATAGAAATGAAATGACAAATACTATAACTAATCCATATATTATCATTTATACTGATTAAAATAAATTCTTATAGAGATGCCGTATATGTCAAATAATTGATAAATAAACATGACAATCAAAGAAATATAAATATTGAATTTTAGAATTATAAATATATATATAAAGATAATAAGTTTGAATTTTATATATTATATAAAATTTATATATATAATTTAAATTTCTATTTTAAAGTGGATATATAATCTATTTAGAATTTATATCGACACATTTAAATACTACTTTTTATAGAGATACTACCATTATATTCTTAAATATATTCTCGGATAGTATATTTAGAATAGATGTGTGATGTCATATACTCTATCTTAACTGTACATAGAATGCAATACTATGTCACTAACTCTCATGTGTTAAATATGAACTGCGCCAAGATGCAATACTATGAATATAATATATACTCTAGAATATAATAACTGCACTAGTTTGCAATATTATGATATAAAACGTTTTATATCATGCTAGAGTACCCTAGCATGTAGAATATATAAACTGCTACAGGGTGTCCTAATCAATTTTTTTTATATATTTTATTTTTTATATCGCTTAAAATTATTTAAATTAACTCTGCAATATATATACATCGGCAATAATTTTCACGTATTGTATATAATATATTTAATTTGAATATAAATATATTCGTCTTAAGTATAAACATATATTTCATTATGCAATATTACAAATTTAAATAACTTAAACATACAGTTCCATCAAATTTTAAATATTAATGTTTTAGATTTTATTTTATGTTAGATATATACCATAGCTGCAAATTAAAATGTTCTATCTCATAACATTATCCGATATATATCAAATTGTCTAAAAATGAATCTAAGAATTTATAAAAAAGTATGAAGAACCCTATCATCTAGTGATATAATTTCGAATATATAATCGGTAACATTTCAAAAATTAAATTATCTATGTAAAATGAGTATATTTGATACATTATTATTTTACCGATTAACATAAAAGACATGCAAAGATTATAACTCTTATTTACTATATATATTTTTATTTTATATTACCATATTTATTATTTAATATTTATACAAATTTCATTTCCTATAGATAACTACATTTTTTATTATATTTTAATATATGTAAAATATTGTCATTATTGTTCATTTTTTAAATCTATAACTTATCATTATTTATTATATAACATATTCATTCGATTTCAAAGTAATTTATATCAGTAAGATGCATACAACTGTGGAGTAAATTTTGGTGAGTATTGATACTAGTATAGGATGTTAGAATATTATTACAATAGTATCCCATCTTTTTAATATCTATATTTAACATAGATTTATAATGTGTAAATCTATGATTATAAATATTAAACCATAGATATTAAATACAATTTCCCCCTATATTTTCATTGTTAATTATCAGTCAATCAAATATTCATTAGTTTGGGTTGAAATAATTTTTATAATTAATAATATATAAAATATATTTGTTATAACATGCCTTCTGAGACTAAGTTATACATCGGTAATTTGCCTCCGGATATTAGAAATAAAGATATAGAAGATTTGTTCTATAAATATGGAACTATAGTTAATATCGATTTAAAAAATCATAAAGGTCCGCCATTTGCATTTATCGAATTCGAGGATAGCAGGTTTTTTTCATAAATATAACAATTTACGAAATAATATCGATGTATATATAAATATAATATTTAAAACATTAATAATGTTTAATAATACTGGTAACTTGAATGTATGATACATTTATATTAATATATTCGGTATGACCCAGATCCCGGATAGTTATATATTCTAAATTAAAATATATTATGATTATTATAATACATTAAGTTAATGATTAACATGGCTACCAGTAACAAGTGCATTGTACAATATATATTTTAATCATGAGTTTTAATACATATATCACATTTATTAGAACTCAATTATGTCATAATATTATCACCTAGACCAGGATAATTGGTTTGATATTGATCGACCAGGGGATGCGACGAATTGATGTGGCTTATATAACCGAGAGGCCGTTGAAATATTATGCCACTAGATATGTAGTTATGTAAACAATGACTTCGGATTATCAGAGTCCGCTGAAATTGTAATCTATGCTGAATTATACATGTATTAAATACATTATTGTATAAGTATATGTATAAGTATAAGTATATGTATGTATCATAAATTTAAACTGTATAGTATATATATATATATTGAGTCAACATGCGTTTTTATAAATATATATATATGTATATGTATATACTTATCAAAACGCATTTTGACTTAATAACCTTATCTCTAGTAAGTTTTCAATTGTAGATCATCTGATAATCCACTACCATCATCTTCATTTAAATATATATTTTAAATAACATACATTTGTCTCATGGGCTTCCCAACTAACAAAGAAAGTATTAAATTTTTGATTATTATATAATATTTAAACGAATATTCATATACCCTACTTTAGCCTTTACAAACATAGCTTATATATATTAACATAGTAAGAGTATTTGGTTATTTCTTGTATATGTGATTAAATGTATAATAATAAGTTATTATAATTATTTCACAATAAAATTTAAATAGAAATTTAAATAGGAAGAATGAATACACTTCTTGTCCATATTATATTTTCTAGTTTTAATTTACATATAATTTCAATATTTGACTCATAATTGTTTTAAAAATAATTTTAAAATGTATCTTCTTTAAAACAATCAATTTGAAAATGTTTTACAATAATAATGTTTTCAATGTGAAAAGACTAAAAATATGACATTCTCTTTTTAAATTTATCTTTCATAAAACAATTAGTTTTTTTATTATATACTAGACTTGTATTAGTAATACTATTTGTAACACATGCTGTATAAATTACTGCCACATATTTATCAAGGAATTAATATTTATAGTTTTACTTGTTATATTATTATTATATATTATAACTAAAATAAAGCAATTATATTAAGTTATTATATTAATATGTACACGCTCAGCTGGTAGATAATAATTATGATTGTTTATAATAAGTTTGATAAATATCATTACACAGTTATCTTTTTATATATTATATTATCTTTTACAAATTATTTACTTTTTTACCTTAGTTAAAATTGTCATATTTGAAATAGATTAAGTTTAATACAAAAAATATAAAGTTTAATAATTTGACATGGTTTAAAAATGTACTAAGAAATTAAAAAAAAATATTTTTGTAAACCCCATGTTATTCAATAATTATAGAATACAAGTAAAATAATGTTACTAGATCTATTTAGGTAATACATTTGGTTTATATAATGTATAATATCACAATTTTAGGAATCTTCTGATAAAATTAAATAAAATACAAATTTAAAAAAACATTTTACATTTTACTCTAAGATATCTAAGTCACAAATATTTACATTATTAATATGAATTATTATTTTGATTTTATCCTTCTTTAAATTAACACCAAACTCTAATATAATAATTGTGTTATATAATTTGACACCAATTAAAATGAAGATATAAATCCTATTACATATTGAATTACAGAGTTTAAAATATAACCAATCAACCAAATTGTGAGAGATCATTATCTGGATCACATGTAAATGGAGATTCAGGAGCAGTATGTTCACCTCATTTCAATCATAGGATCTAGGATTCTTGCAAATGGGACATATGGTCATATTAAATGTCATATTCTTTTAATTAAGAATTATATTGTATTATTGATATATATATATAAAAAATTTCATATATGATATTGATATCTAACAATATATGATTTAATAGCTAATATTGACTATTATGTTTTTTACTAGATATATTTATGGAGAGCGATGTTATTACATATTAGTAATTTAATAATTTTCAAACTATATACAAATAATAGATTTGAATAGAATAGTTTAAAAAGATTATAATATAATTAGGTATTATTTACTATGATTTTACCTGAGAAATTTACTTCACAGAGATGCCAGTGATGCGATGTATGCAAGAGATAACTACAACTATGATGGATATTCGTTGAGAGTAGAGTTCCCTCGGGGTAATGGACCATATCCTTCAAGATTTGACGATCGACATGATAATCGAATGGGTGGAGCTGGACGAGGAAGAGGTGGATCTAACAGGACAAATCACCGAGTTCTGATATCAGGTTAAAAGTTGTTTTAACAAGAAACCTATTTAATTTATTATTGTAATGGTAAAAGAAATTAAATAAGCTAATAGAAATTTAATTTCATCATTTTAGGTTTACCCGATACTGGTAGCTGGCAGGATTTAAAAGATCATATGAGAGAAGCTGGTGATGTATGCTATACTGATGTTTATAGAGATGGAACTGGTATAGTTGAATTCTTGAGAAATGAGGACATGAAGTATGCCGCTCGCAAATTAGATGACTCCAAATTTAGATCGCATGAGGTGATTTCAAGATTTCAATAAAATATTCTAGAAGCAATTAACATATATTTAATATTAATGACTTTGTACAATTAAAATAACTTTCCAGGGAGAAGTATCATATATTCGTGTGAAGATTGACTACCGCAACTCTAGATCTCGTTCACGTTCACGGTCTTACAGTCCCGACCGTAGACCTAGTCGTGGAAGGAGAGCTTCACCATCTTACTCACCCATTAGATCGCGTTCCAGATCTCCATACTAATTAATATACCGACCCAATTATTTGATTTATTAACTTTAATTTACCTATTTTGTGGGTTATCACTTTATGAAATATAAAAAATAATTTGAATATTAGAATAGAATTTATTTTATATTTTATTTTATAATTTGTCAATAAATAAATATTCAAGTTCATTTTTTATTTATTATTATTTTTTTGTTTCATTTTGCCTATTCTTGCTCAATGATATATGTCCTATATAAAAGTTAATGAAAATTAAATGATGGAAGTAAGTTATATATAATTAAGATGTTATTAAATACTTCAAAATGCTTTGATCAAAATTGTGTATTATAATATATGCAGACTATACTTGTAAAATTATGTTATTTGTATGAATATTTAAGTCTAAAAATATTCTCTACAGTCCAACCCTAATTATATTTATCTAGGAAATTTGGAATTAATAGAACTACAAAACATTGTAATGTACTTAAAAGCCAAGATTACCTGTAATCTTGGTTAAAAAGGCATCACTTATTTTATAAATCATGAATTCAAATAGAAATAAATTGTATACATTTTTTTTTCTAGTTAATAAATTTGTATGGATTATGTAACATATCCGATATATCGTAATTGAAAATACTTACAATAGATTGTGCTAAAAAATAGAATATTATAATTAATTATAAAGGGAATAAAATATTCATTTAGATTTATCCTGAATAGTGAATTTACGCAATATTTTATTCTGATTTAATCATGATCATATGCAATTCATTTATAGAGATTATAAAATCTTATTTCAGAGCTATAATTATAGTTATATTCAAGACATTCATAGATTACTGCTTATCAAATACTGACCCGGAGGTGCTATATAGTATTCTTCTAAAGTTTGTGAAGCACATTTCATGATTTCTTCTCGACTGCATTCATTTACTTCAACGACATCCTTCCGCAATTGTATTGATCTAATTAATAATCATTAAACATGTAACAATTATAAACATCAATATATATACAATATTATGTATATATTTATGTATGTGATGGCAATAGAAGTGAACATACTAACAAATCCTCATGTATATAAAGTAAAGGTTTTACTTTGTCAACGTTAATAGACTTCAATTGATCTGCGAATCGTATAGAACGATCCAATCTCCGCACCCCTTCAACGGTATCAAAGGATACCAAAGATACTAGTTCGAGTTTCTTCAGAAATTCAGCATCTATATGTTTACTCTGTAATAATTATTCAGAGTATTATGCAGAAGAGCTTCTTTAATTTTAAATAAATACAGTGTTCATCAATTCTATCTTACTTGTACTTAATACTATTACTATATAACAATCACCAAATGAGTAGCATTCACCTATTAATTCTATAATACTAATCCCATCAATCGATGCAGGTAATTTCATTTTTTAAATTACTATTATATTATTTTTTAGACATTTCCAAGGATTTTACAAAACTATTACATTCTTGTGTGCTGAAATTTGATATAAAATAAATATTATAATATTTATTTTATAAGTGTTATATTTTTTTGTTACTTGATATAATTTATTAACCTGTATAAAACCAAAAATACTAATGTTCAGGAATTTGAATTGTATTATTAAATTACTATAAACCTAAATTAAAATAATTATTTGAAATTTAAAAATAATTTTCTTATATAACAAATATAGAAAATATATATAATATAATTTTTTAATCGGAAATTGCGATAGATAAATAATTTTCAACTATAATATGATTTATATATAAGACTCATATACATACCTTAAACACATTTAATTTATATTTTAATGTAATTAGGTGTAGAAGTAGTAATATATTTTTCAATGTAACAATTATATAAATATGGAATAACTAGTAATCAAATATTAAATAAATTAAAAAGGGACTTTAAAAAATTATTAACCAAAATATTTCTAAGATTGTTATAGTTCATATAAAAATGTTCCGTAAACTTATTATTATTTTTAAATTCTATTAATATTATTCAACCATGTTATTGTATTATAATCTATATTATTTACATTTTACCAATTCAATTTATATTTTGATATTACTACATTGTCCTTGTATTAAAATTGATCAAAGTTTGTTTACAAACCTCCAGATATATTTTATACATGTTTTTAATATTCTCGTTAGTTATTTGTACTTGTATTTTCTTGTAAATATAATGAACTTCCAATCCAGCAAATAAATGGAACCCCCGAGGATTCTTGCATAGCAGAAATTAATTAAAGTAGAATAGGGAGTTGCTTTGATTGGGAAACCCCTATAATTAATACTGTTAGCTCCTTATGTAACAGAAAATTGAAATATAATGTAAGAATATTACTATATAAGGACACAACTTTTTTATCTTTTTTATCTTTATAATTTATTTATATCATATATATTGTTATTATTTTAATATTATTAGTATTATTTTAATATTATTAGTATTATTTTAATATTATCATTAATATTATTACTTTCATTATTATTTATCTATTTCTTATAGGTGGCACATTCTTTAATGGTTTTAATGGGACATAAATTTAATATTTGTAATTTTTCTTTTGCAACCTTTGGTTTTAACAAGTTTATAATTCAAACCCAATACATTTTATAACATATTTATTTAGCTAATTATGTATAGGATATTGTAAATAAGTCAATTTTGTATCATTATATAACATTTTATTGTTGAATTTAAATTAACAATGAATTGAATATATATTAATACTTACAATTGGCAATTTTTCAGAAATGTGCTCTGGAACCCAACTTGTTTCTTTTGGTAACTTTAAAATGTAAATGTATCATTAGCATATATTTAAGAAAATAATTCTTCCTTGATTAAAACAAATATAAATTTTATTACAATATTTACCTAAAATTAACAAGTAATTTTCTATGACAATAATCTATATTACTTGTAATTACTTATAGCAATCTCTTCTAAGGAGATATTTTCGGGTTTTTGTTATTTAGTGAATTCGATGGATCATATTAATAGCTGAAAATCTCAAATTAATTTCTCTAAATCTTAATTATATATTTAGTACTAATTCAAAGACTGTAAGTATTGTATATTATAATAATAATGAAAAGTTGATGGCATGGTTGAAATTTAAAATATAAGTTTTTATATTTAATAAATGTTTTTTTATGTTTGAGGTTAAATAATAATAATTAGTTAATATATTAAATTCATTTTTAAATATAATTATTTATTATAAATATAAATATTGCTTTTTATTTATTAGGTTAAAATACAAATTTGAGAGAGTTTTTTTATCTAATAAAACAAGTATAACATGAAAAAAACTTATTTCTATTCAATATTCTGAAACAATTTAAGAAAATACTTAATTTAATTTCACATTATTCTGAAACAAAGACAGAAAAACTTAGTCTATTCCAAACTATATACGATAGACGAATACAATACGATGTTTCGATCGAATGAAAATGTAATGTTAATCATATTGGGCCAAAAAATCGCACATTAAGCCGATAGAAATTATTATATAAATTAAGTAATTGACACTCTTTTTATTTTTGATTTATACATTGAATTATTATTAATATAATCGTTTATATTTGCGATACGGTATCGGAATAGTGTGGTAGAAATAATATATACATTCTTATTGATCGATAGAAAAACTATGGTCGTTTCTCATATAATATATAGTATACATTTATAATACATTAACGATACAGTAAAATATTATTAAATACATTATATGATATTGGAAGACACAAGTAAAACATAATTACATATCATGACCACGTCAGATAGTTGATTACTTTATATAATAATTAATGATAGGTTATTGGGAATAAAACATTCCTTATGGCGATTAGACTGCCGTTGATAATATCATCTCAAGCAAGTTGCTGCAGTAGCAACATCGCTTCTATATTCCTGATAAAGATAAACACTCTTTACCATACTTATGGAGTATACAAATCATAAAGAAGGGTGGCTTATTTGTTGCAAGCCACACTGTTGTGTAACAGTCGGATTTATCAGTTAAAAATTTTAACTTAAAATACATTTACTATGATTCTATATATTTAATATATATTATTTATGGATATTTATGATACTGTATATAATTTATATATACTTAATATATATTATACTTTGTTATAATTATATATAAACATATTACAAATAAAAAAAACATACTGACTATAGTTAGGGTGTATCATATATAATATGTAGTCTATTAAATATACTTTGTGCATTATCACATATATTAAAATTAATAACATACTATTTGTATTCTCATTAGTAAATACATTTAAATTTATAGTGAATATATTTATATAATATTTGTATACATATAATAATATATTATATAATTAAAAACCCATTTATATTTTCCATATGATCTACATGTATTACATTTTAATTGTATGAGATTTTTAATAATGCTATTAAATAATACACATTTTTTATAATAAGATTGATTAAATATCTTCATAATATATAAGCGAAAACATATGCCTTTGAAAAAATTTAAATATTTATTTTTAAAAAAATTCCAGTTTTTTTTATATTATATTATAATTGAATTAAGATCTATTTCACATAATATTAAATCTATTGATTTATATTGTAAAAAATAAAATTATTCAATTTATTAGTATAAAGTATTATAAATAAATGAAATTTAATAAGAATTAATTTCAGTTGTATCAAAAATCTTATCGTTATTGTAATTATTAATCTGAATTTAAATTTTAATTTAAACAATTTTAAATTATATGTAAAGTATACTTTTAAATCAGTACTAATTATACTATGGGGTCAGAAAGTTTAGGTACTGTCACTAATATACGACTTTTGATATTGAACAAATATATAACTTAGATTACGTTTTCATACATATTCCGATAATTTCTATGATATATACGGTTCACAATCTACCGTAATGATTATTCGCAGTATATAGTTTGTGGCTGTTGTTTTTGTGTGCCTACTTTTCATCGTTAGCTTATGAAATATTCGAATCTTGTTAATAGTGCATGACGGTATGTTTTAATTAGAAAATATTTATTAGATACATGTTATTAAATACGCGTAATAAATACGTGTAATATTTATAACGTATGTATTCGTAGTCACATTATAATTAGTAAAGTGATATCAATTATTTTATTTATTAAATGTATTTCCAAATCATATATTTTATAATACGTTAATAATGTAATAGGTTAATTAATAATAACATGGTAGCTAATCCAGTATGATATTTAATACATGGATCAAGTACGTTTTACTGCGAGTTCAAATTATGCAGCGTATTTTCAAGTCCACTCTAAATCTAATTCAGTGAAATAAACCACACCTATTTTATGAATCAAGTGAATACATACGCCCATTTAAGTCTTGCATCAATTAATATTTAATTATTTGCATATACAATTTAACTGTTAACTGTAGGTAACTTTATATTGTATATTATATTATATGTATAACATATATATAGAGTGTGCCACATGATGTTTCTAGTACCTGATTGTTATTCATTGGTTATTGGACTAGCAATGCTGGTCACTATGCACTGCTCATTAATTGCTTCACATAACATCTTACATAACATTATTAAATAATATGAATGACTTATTAAATATATAGAAATTGACAGTATGTATATATATAATATATATATCTATATATATTATATATCATAATATATTTATAATGTATACATAATATATATATATATATATATATATATATATATAATATATCCTTAATATTTAATTCTCTATAATTTACTGAGTAAACCGTGAATCTTCATAATGAATCACAGTGTTATTAATAGGCATAAGCTAATATAAATCTCACACAACTCCCGCATAATTTGAACTCGCCGTTAAACCTACTTGATTATAATACATTATATTAGTTTTAAACTGATTTAATATGTGAATTTATCACAAATACAGAACTTATCAAAAAATCAATAATTTAGAATATTAGATATCACTTCATCGAATGGAATAAAAGTCTCTCATGAAAATTTAAATGGCGATTCAATATAAGCAAATCAATCTGTACCTCGGCCCTAACTCTACAGCGAAAATGTATTTATTGAGATCTAGTATCACCCAAATATATAAATTATATAATTATAATAATATAATATAATATATTATAATATAATATAATATAGTATAATATAATATAATATAACTATATAGGCTGTTAAACAAATACATGTATTACAAATATAATTTTATTATTAAACTGTCAGAACATTAACTAGTGCTATGACCTGACAAATACCAATTCTATTGTAAATATAGTTATTAGGTATTTGTATTCATTTAAAGTGGAAATGTTTATTTAACAATAATTGAATAATATTGGTTTAATAAAAAGTACACTGGACAGTGTGGTTATATAGTATGTAATAACATATGTTGAATACTATACATGATACATTATTTAATTCTATTAAATTATACTATATTAGAAGTAGTACCTTTCTTTATTGGGTAGAATGACTGGGTGCAAATCAATATATTGTTTATATTTAATAAATGTATGAGAATGAGCACATTAAGATGCTCCTCCAGTAATTATTATATTAAACATTGGTATCTATAGATATTAATAGCTTTGCGATCTAGGAAAGTAAGGAAAATAAGCAGGTTAATTCATTGGTTAGGTCAGTAGCATCTTCAGAGCATTATTCGGAATATTTAAGATCTACATTTATATATTAAACCAACATATTGTATCTATACATGTATATAATAATCCTTTCTGCCCCTTGTTCTTGCTCTACCTGTTCTTTTTTCAATCCTCCCCAAATCATTAGTACTTATTAATAATGTACATGCAATTTAATATCAATAGATAAAGCCTATTTCTTATTTATTATGTATCATACATAAATTATATTTCAGTTATTAATTTATAATAATAATTTGTATATTAAACATGCACTGTAAATATATAATTTAATATTTGTACATACATGTATATACGTACCATCACATAGACAATACAGTTGAATGGACCATTAAAGATGATATCAAACTCTACGAGGGATTACGATTTCACAAACCCCTAGGTAATAGTAGCAACCCGAGTTGCACATACATTTCTTTAATAAATCACAGTTATATTAGTATCTAAAGTTTTTTAATTAGTATATTTTTTTAAATAATTTATTAATCCATTACATTAATTTATTAAACCTTACATTAATCCTTACATTAATTTATTAATCCATACATTAATTTATTAATCATTACATTAATTTTTTGATCCTTAAATTAATTTTTAATCCATTCATTAATTTCTTGACATCATTAGGTAATAATCGCCATTTTCGCATGATGTGCCTAAACGCGATGTTGAATGAAAACCGTACCAATTCCTACATTCCCATGAGCATGATTCAAGATAAAATCGACAAACTCTTCAATTTGAAATTGATGGTTTACTTGCTTTTCCCGCAAACGATTTGCTAACGTTCAATGCGGTAGATCTATTCAGATACGAGTAGTTTATTGCATACCCATCGTAAAATACCTCTATTAGTATACCAGCTAGTCTTATATTTAAATAATTGATGTATCATGTGGGTATAACAAATAAATTAAAATTTATTTTTACTTTTTTTATTATATTTATAATTAATATTCATTATTTCAACTTATTATTTTTAATATGAAAAGATTTATTTGCATTGATTCCGTTAGATCAACAAACAGTTCATTTTAACGTAAATGACTATTATTCCTAGTGTTTATTTACCCTTTCAGAGTAGCTACCAAGACAAGAAGAGCATCGAGGACGATGAAAGGTATTTGCAGAGTGAGTATCACCCTCCAGATCTTTACGATGAATCTTCAACTGGACGATTAAGGTCGGAATCGGATGCAGATGAACTTGTCAATATTCTAGAGGTTTAAGATTCAATATTCTAGAGATTTAGTTGCAAATTCGAGATGTTTCATTGTAATATTCTAGATTTTTAGTGTCATATTTAAGTGTATTATTATGTATATAGTTTAATTGTCATATTTGAAATGTTTCATTATAATATTCTACTGTCATATTCTAGCATTTTCAGTATCAATAAGTTTAACATGTATTATATATTTTGATATATTATAATCAGATGTGATTATTATATTCTTAATTTCAATATTGTAGTATATTAAACATGATTTTATATTGAATTGTAAATCTGGTATTCAAAATAACTATTTTGATATAATTCATGTTTAGTCTTTTATCTATTACCACGACTTCTTTTTCCATTCCAGACGGAAAGTGAACTGGACGACCAAGATACTGCAACCTCGGAACTTTTGCGGTCAGTTCGCGACAACAAAACAAATACGCCGACTTTGCATCTAATTCGCCAGGAGCGTCGAGTTTCATCACCCGCTGGCTCCGACGCACTTTCTGAAGGTTTTGCCCATCAGAATAAAATAATACATAATATTTTTACTTCTATAATGAATTATATCATTTCAATATGGATTATTAATAGAGAACAATTGGTTAAAAAAGTGGCCACCTAATTGTTGTTCCTAATATGAACGAGCAATTGTTACAATAAATTCTAGTATATAATATAGTATTCAACAATACTGAGTGTTTTTAGTATTCTCGACTGCGATAGAGTTAACTTCATTTAAATAGGCAAAACATACGACAATATGAGCAACAAAAAACATAAATAAAAATCTTTGTAAAAAGAAAACGCTATTGAGAACCATTTCGCAAAGGGTTGAATATAACTTCCTCGCATCTATATGATATACTTCATTGTCTCCATAGTTTCTGCCCATTCATCGGCGAAGATGAAGGGAGAACGAGATTCTGATGTGAAACCTTCTAAAACAAGTAGGAAAAGAGGAAGAAGTCAAAGACTACGTTAGTCCTAGAATATTATCGATTTGGGCTGTTTATTTATTTTTAAAATAACTCAAATATTAATTTTTTATACAAAATTATTATTAAATATGTGAATAATGTATTAAATACTCACAAATAACCCTAGAATCAACAAGATCACAAGATACCAAAGAATATACTCCTACCAGTGAATCAAAACGAAGCACAAGAAGATCAAATATCAAAGATTAATCACTTTTCTTCAACCTTTTTTAAATAAAGTTATTTTTATTCATTTGATTTTATCCTCATATTCTTGTTTTGTAAGGATTACATAATTACATGGATTTGAAATGGATACCAACTTTCTCTGAATACCTGTAATTATTACTAAGTAGTATTCATTTTAAGCTATGTTAATATTATTATATAATATATATTTTAATAAATTATATCATATATTTTTGTAATATAAAAATATATAATGGTGTTTTTATTAATTTACTGTATATGATAATTCATTTTAAAAAGGATGCATAATAACAGCCAACATTATCTTGGTAATCTTTGATAACATGATTCAAGAATGCTATACTAAAATTACAGCCTTTTGATTTATTGATGTAAGAACAATTTTGCTGTTATATCACACATTTTAATGTCTATTATTCAATTTAATATATATTGTGTACCTATATTTATTATTCTAAACATATCTATAAATTATATTAATTTTACTAATTATTGCAAAAACCTATCGGACAGGTAGTGAACTATAACTACCTGAATACTAAAATTTAAATTTGTGTTTCATTATTGTTTAAGGAATGTCGTATATAAATTCTTCGATTATTAATTTTCTATCTGAATAAATTGTTATTGTAAGCTTTATTATATATATATAATATAATAATACAGGTAAATATTATTTAAGAATTCCTATTATTTATTATACTTTATTATTATATTAGTTTTTCAATAATTAGTTAAACAATTGTATATTTATAATATAGGGCATTATGTAAATTAGTTGTATGACTGAATAAAAACTAGTTATTTAATTACAATAACTTGTATATTACTAGATATAACTGAACGTATATATTCACTTAATTTAGATTATAGAGTCTATGAGTAATTGTAATTTAAGCAACTAAATCGTATTCAGTTATTCTACGTATATACATCATACATATATATATTTTACTTATCTCAATATATATATATATGTGTGTGTTATGTATGTACTTGTTGCTGGAGTGTGCGTGCGTATATATATATATATATGTATATGTGTGTGTGTCTCTGTGTGTGTGTGTGAATGTATGTGTTTATGTATTTGTGTATTTGTAGTAGGGTTAAATATTGCTACGTATTATTTTATTTTATAATGTATAAATCATCGAGTTATACTTAAAAAAAATATAAAAAAAGCAAAATATTTTAGTAATTTCCTGGATTCAGATTCACCAAACAAATTTATAAATTACAAATAATTATAAAATTCTTATATTATATATATATATATAAATATATATATATATATATATATATATATATATACATATATATATATATAAATATATATATAAAATAAATAGGTAAAACAATAATTTTATTTAAATATAGATTTATATTCAAATCGTAATAGGATTAGTTAATCAATATTCAAATAACTGAATATATTACAATAAAGTAAGAATATCTTTGAGATTGTTTTGGAATTGCTACTGTGTAATGTTAATCCTTTACGACATACAACGATTCACTCGGATATGTGTAACTTGTACAATGTACGATGAACATCTCCACTCCATATACTCAGTGAATTGTGTCATCAATTCATTAATTACTGTGTGTAAATCGGTGTCTATTGGGATATATATTGCGTAGGGTATCAACGCTTTCACTTATCCTATTGGATCACATCCTCGATAATTTCCAACATCGTAATTGATTTCCTCAGATATCTGAGATAATAATAGAGAGGTGTATGAATATAAACAATAAACTACCTCTCGCTAACATCAATTATCGAGTTTGTACGAGTTACGCATATAAATCCATAAGATATAAATTATAATATCTATATAGTCTGTTTATACAGTCTATGAATAGAAATTCAAATTAAGTAGGTGTTATGTTTAGAGTGATTAATAACGTATATTAGCGAAATATTATATATATTATATTAAATTCTAATCAATAATTACGATGACATATTATTAGCCATACTCCACAGCAGATTCTTTATTTACCTGTTGGACTATCGAGTCTTCGAAAATATTAAATATTACACTTTATCTACAGAGTATCAGATAGAAAAGGAAATTTGATTTTACGCCTAATTCATTTTCTTACAATTTTCAAAGATATATATAGTGTACCTGCCTATATTATATATATAGTGTACCTGTATACATTCTATATATAGAGTAACTTCCTACACTCTATATATAGAGTAACTTCCTACACTCTATATATAGTGTACCTTCCTATACTATAAATATATAGGGAACCTTCCTCCTAACGTAAAGTGGTAGTTGGTGAAACTGTATATTCTGTGTATGGCTCTTTCTTTTCCAGTAAAAATAATATCTTTATATTAATATTCTCTAATGCATTTCGCAATAATCGCAAATCTAGCCATGCATTTTCACGACCAGCCACTCAATCTGCGCAGGTGAAAGTAATGTCCGTGCAGTACAACGGTAAGTACCACAACGAAGGTACCAGCGGTGACGCCGTAGAGTACTTTGCCGAAGACTACGGTGCCTACGACGATGACGTGCCACGAAGACCTCCTCCCACCGCAGAAGAATGCGAGAAACAACATCAGAAACAACTCGACCACTTCGAAGTCATTAATAACACGATTAATAATATCTATATTAATAATATCTATATTAATAATATCTATATTAATAATATCTATATTAATAATATCTATATTAATAATATCTATATTAATAATATCTATATTGATAATATCTATATTGATAATATCTATATTAATAATATCTATATTAATAATATCTATATTAATAATATCTATATTAATAATATCTATGTTAATAATATCTATATTGATAATATCTATATTGATAATATCTATATTGATAATATCTATATTGATAATATCTATATTGATAATATCTATATTAATAATATCTATATTGATAATATCTATATTGATAATATCTATATTGATAATATCTATATTGATAATATCTATATTGATAATATCTATATTGATAATATCTATATTGATAATATCTATATTGATAATATCTATATTGATAATATCTATATTAATAATATCTATATTAATAATATCTATATTGATAATATCTATATTGATAATATCTATATTGATAATATCTATATTAATAATATCTATATTGATAATATCTATATTGATAATATCTATATTAATAATATCTATATTAATAATATCTATATTGATAATATCTATATTGATAATATCTATATTGATAATATCTATATTAATAATATCTATATTGATAATATCTATATTGATAATATCTATATTAATAATATCTATATTAATAATATCTACATTGATAATATCTATATTGATAATATCTATATTGATAATATCTATATTGATAATATCTATATTGATAATATCTATATTGATAATATCTATATTGATAATATCTATATTGATAATATCTATATTGATAATATCTATATTGATAATATCTATATTGATAATATCTATATTGATAATATCTATATTGATAATATCTATATTGATAATATCTATATTGATAATATCTATATTGATAATATCTATATCGATAATATCTATATCGATAATATCTATATCGATAATATCTATATCGATAATATCTATATCGATAATATCTATATCGATAATATCTATATCGATAATATCTATATCGATAATATCTATATCGATAATATCTATATCGATAATATCTATATCGATAATATCTATATCGATAATATCTATATCGATAATATCTATATCGATAATATCTATATCGATAATATCTATATCGATAATATCTATATCGATAATATCTATATCGATAATATCTATATCGATAATATCTATATCGATAATATCTATATCGATAATATCTATATCGATAATATCTATATCGATAATATCTATATCGATAATATCTATATCGATAATATCTATATCGATAATATCTATATCGATAATATCTATATCGATAATATCTATATCGATAATATCTATAATGATAATATCTATATTGATAATATCTATATTGATAATATCTATATTGATAATATCTATATTGATAATATCTATATTAATAATATCTATATTAATAATATCTATATTGATAATATCTATATTGATAATATCTATATTGATAATATCTATATTGATAATATCTATATTAATAATATCTATATTGATAATATCTATATTGATAATATCTATATTAATAATATCTATATTGATAATATCTACATTGATAATATCTACATTGATAATATCTATATTGATAATATCTATATTGATAATATCTATATTGATAATATCTATATTGATAATATCTATATTGATAATATCTATATTGATAATATCTATATTGATAATATCTATATTGATAATATCTATATTGATAATATCTATATTGATAATATCTATATTGATAATATCTATATTGATAATATCTATATCGATAATATCTATATCGATAATATCTATATCGATAATATCTATATCGATAATATCTATATCGATAATATCTATATCGATAATATCTATATCGATAATATCTATATCGATAATATCTATATCGATAATATCTATATCGATAATATCTATATCGATAATATCTATATCGATAATATCTATATCGATAATATCTATATCGATAATATCTATATCGATAATATCTATATCGATAATATCTATATCGATAATATCTATATCGATAATATCTATATCGATAATATCAATATCGATAATATCTATATCGATAATATCTATATCGATAATATCTATATCGATAATATCTATATCGATAATATCTATATCGATAATATCTATATCGATAATATCTATATCGATAATATCTATATCGATAATATCTATATCGATAATATCTATATCGATAATATCTATATCGATAATATCTATATCGATAATATCTATATTGATAATATCTATATTGATAATATCTATATTAATGATATCTATATTGATAATATCTATATTGATAATATCTATATTAATAATATCTATATTAATAATATCTATCGTGATAAAAATAGATTTTTATTTACATATATATTATATTAATCTATATATATTAATACATGTTTTACACATCACTAAATACGAATACTTACGGATATATTTAGAAATTCATTTGTTTATTAAATATGATTTACGATAATTAGAATATAAGTAAATATTTAGTAGTATTCTACTATGGATTGAGTAAACAAATCAATAATTTTCTATTTATCTCAATTTATATTTTATGAAATATCATATAAATTATCTGTAATATTTTTATCTTACGGTATTTCGGATTATTTTAAAAACAGCGAAATTCAATTGAAAACTTAGTTTAAAGTGATTTAATTCTTCCAGCGCCATTAATCTATACTCGAAATCATTTCCGATCCTTCCTCAGGTTATTGACGGCACCAGGCAATGCATGGTTACGGCATGGTCAGTTATAGCCACTTTAATTCTAGTCGGAGATTTGGTCACCGATGCATGGCTAATGATTATCTATGGTTTGCCCGCAAAACGTGTAACGAGCTATTTAATGTATACAATAGTTTGTATACAATAAATTCTAAATGTATTCAATTGCTAACTTTATAAAACCATTGATTTAGATAAGAATATCTTTAGAATATAAATATTCCTAAATGTTTTACTTTCCTTTTTACTATTCGTAAATTGCGTCAATCACGTATTCGACTTTAAGGTATCCAGGGACATAATTTATTTCTCGGTCTGTCAATTGTTTTCTATGTGGTGACTTCATTTACGATTGCAGCGATGTATGCAATTCAACTTCCCGGAGGAGGCACTAAAAATGCCGACAAGTTGGTCACCTGTAAATAAATATTAATAATGGGGGACTATTATTTTTGAATTATTACTCCACTCACTTTAACATTCCACTCACTCACTCACTCCATTTCTTTAATATTCTACTCATTCAATCACTCCATTTCTTTAATATTCCACTCACTCTCTTTAACATTCCACTCACTCACTCACTCCATTTCTTTAATATTCCACTCATTCACTCATTCCATTTCTTTAACATTCCACTCACTCACTCACTCCATTTCTTTAACATTCCACTCACTCACTCACTCCATTTATTTAATATTCCACTCACTCACTCACTCTATTTCTTTAATATTCCACTCACTCACTCACTTCATTTCTTTAATATTCCACTCACTCACTCCTTCATTTTAACACTCCACTCGTATATATCACTTTGATATTTCACTTATATCTCCCTTATTTTAACATTCCACTCTCTCCCTCACTTTATCACTCCACTGAATCACTCCTTTACTTTAATACTTCATTCATTCACTATCTCACTTCAAAACTCCTCTCATTCTCACTCTCACCCTAACTCTCACTCTCACTCTAACCCTCACTATCTCCCTCACTATCTCACTTCAAAACTCCTCTCACTCTCACCTTCACTATCTCACTTCAAAACTCCTCTCACTCTCACCTTCACTATCTCACTTCAAAACTCCTCTCACTCTCACCTTCACTATATCACTTCAAAACTCCACTTACTCTCATCCACACTATATCCCTCACCTCACACTCCACGCACTCATTACTTCCCTTAGGCACTCCCCACTCACTATCTCGTTTATTACTCACCAACTCACACTCCAGTGAACAGGCCCATAAGAGAGCTGCTAAAAGTGTCCGTTTAATGGCCGGCTGTTGGATGTGCAATGTACCTCTGCAGCTCGGAGTTATTGTTCACAGGTTAACCTAGAGTTAACCCCTTTAGTTAATCCTTCACTTTAGCTATTAACCTCTTCCTCTAGTATCTAACTCCTACTTATATTGCCTTGTCTTGCCTGTGATAACATCTTGCCTTTAGTTTCTAAACTTCACCTTTTGTAATAAATATCCTTTTACAGCTAACCATTCCCTATTGTGCTATTCCACTTTCTTTAGCTACTAAATCCATTTACTTTAGCA
>OZ038313.1:31667108-31774608 GCA_964035775.1 Osedax frankpressi
ACTACTACCTCACTACTACCTCACTACTACCTCACTATTACCTCACTAGCATCTCACTACTACCCTGCTTCTACATCATTACTACCTCACTACTATCTTACTACTACCTCACTACTACCTCACTACCATCTCACTACTACCTCACTACTACCTCACTACTACCTCACTACTACCTCACTACTACCTCACTACTACCTCACTGCTACCTCACTACTACCTCACTACTACCTTACTACTACCTCACTACCATCTCACTACTACCTCACTACTACCTCACTACTACCTCACTACTACCTCACTACTACCTCACTAATATCTCACTTCTACCTCACTACTAATTCACTACTACCTCACTACTACCTCACTACTACCTCACCACTACCTCACCACTACCTCACTACTAACTCACTACTACCTCACTACTACCTCACTACTACCTCACTACCACCTCACTACTACCTCACTACCTCCTCAATACTACATCACTGCTACCTCACTACTACCTCACTACTACCTCACTACCACCTCTCTACCACCTCACTACTACCTCACTACTACCTCACTACCACCTCACTACTACCTCACTACTACCTCAATACTACATCACTGCTACCTCACTGCTACCTCACCACTACCTCACTACTACCTCACTACTACCTCACTGCTACCTCACTACTACCTCACTACTACCTTACTACTACCTCACTACCATCTCACTACTACCTCACTACTACCTCACTACTACCTCACTACTACCTCACTACTACCTCACTAATATCTCACTACTACCTCACTACTACCTCACTGCTACCTCACTACTACCTCACTACTACCTTACTACTACCTCACTACCATCTCACTACTACCTCACTACTACCTCACTACTACCTCACTACTACCTCACTACTACCTCACTAATATCTCACTTCTACCTCACTACTAATTCACTACTACCTCACTACTACCTCACTACTACCTCACCACTACCTCACCACTACCTCACTACTAACTCACTACTACCTCACTACTACCTCACTACTACCTCACTACCACCTCACTACTACCTCACTACTACCTCAATACTACATCACTGCTACCTCACTGCTACCTCACCACTACCTCACTACTACCTCACTACTACCTCACTGCTACCTCACTACTACCTCACTACTACCTTACTACTACCTCACTACCATCTCACTACTACCTCACTACTACCTCACTACTACCTCACTACTACCTCACTACTACCTCACTAATATCTCACTACTACCTCACTACTACCTCACTGCTACCTCACTACTACCTCACTACTACCTTACTACTACCTCACTACCATCTCACTACTACCTCACTACTACCTCACTACTACCTCACTACTACCTCACTACTACCTCACTAATATCTCACTTCTACCTCACTACTAATTCACTACTACCTCACTACTACCTCACTACTACCTCACCACTACCTCACCACTACCTCACTACTAACTCACTACTACCTCACTACTACCTCACTACTACCTCACTACCACCTCACTACTACCTCACTACCTCCTCAATACTACATCACTGCTACCTCACTACTACCTCACTACTACCTCACTACCACCTCTCTACCACCTCACTACTACCTCACTACTACCTCACTACCACCTCACTACTACCTCACTACTACCTCAATACTACATCACTGCTACCTCACTGCTACCTCACCACTACCTCACTACTACCTCACTACCACCTCTCTACCACCTCACTACTACCTCACTACTACCTCACTACTACCTCAATACTACATCACTGCTACCTCACTACTACCTCACTGCTACCTCACTACTACCTCACTACTACCTAACTACCACCTCACTACTACCTCACTACCACCTCACTACCACCTCTCTACTACCTCACTACTACCTCACTACTACCTCACTACTACCTCAATACTACATCACTGCTACCTCACTACTACCTCACTGCTACCTAACTACCACCTCACTACTACCTCACTACCACCTCACTACCACCTCTCTACTACCTCACTACTACCTCACTACTACCTCACTACTACCTCAATACTACATCACTGCTACCTCACTACTACCTCACTACCACCTCTCTACTACCTCACTACTACCTCACTACTACCTAACTACCACCTCACTACTACCTCACTACCACCTCACTACCACCTCTCTACTACCTCACTACTACCTCAATACTACATCACTGCTACCTCACTACTACCTCACTACTACCTCACTACTACCTCACTACCACCTCTCTACCACCTCACTACTACCTCACTACTATCTCACTACCACCTCACTACTACCTCACTACTACCTCATTACTACCTCAATACTACTTCACTACTACCTCACTACCACCTCTCTACCACCTCACTACTACCTCTCTACTACCTCACTACTACCTCACTACCACCTCACTACTACCTCACTACTACTTCACTACTATCTCACTACTACCTCACTGCTACCTCACTACCACCTCTCTACCACCTCACTACTACCTCTCTACTACCTCACTACTACCTCACTACCACCTCACTACTACCTCACTACTACTTCACTACTATCTCAATACTATCTCACTGCTACCTCACTACTACCTAACTACTACCTCACTACTACCTCACTACCACCTCACTACTACCTCACTACTACCTCACTACTACCTCACTACTACCTAACTACTACCTCACTACCACCTCTCTACCACCTCACTACTATCTCACTACTACCTCAATACTACCTTACTACTACCTCACTACTACCTCACTACCACATCACTACTACCTCACTACTACCTCAATACTACATCACTGCTACCTCACTACCACCTCACTACTACCTCACTACTACCTCACTACTACCTCACTACCACATCACTACTACCTCACTACTACCTCAATACTACATCACTGCTACCTCACTACTACCTCACTACTACCTCAATACTACATCACTACTACCTCACCACTACCTCACTACTACCTCACTACTACCTCACTACTACCTAACTACTACCTCACTTCTACCTCACTACTACCTCACTACTACCTCACTACTACCTCACTACTACCTCACTACTACCTCACTACTACCTCACTACTACCTCACTACTACCTCAACACTACCTCACTACTACCTCACTACTACCTCACTACTACCTCACTACTACATCACTACTACCTCACTACTACCTCACTACTACCTCACTACTACCTCACTACTACATCACTACTACCTCACTACTACCTCACTACTACCTCACTACTACCTCACTACTACCACACTACTACCTCATTACTAACTCATTGCTACCTCACTACTCTCAGGTAAGCTATGCCAAGATAGGTGCCCATTGCTACTATTGCTTAATAGACTACATTCCATTGTTGAACGACTATAGACCTGAAGGTGAAGTTATTCTCTTCTATACTGTCATAATATCCGAGAATCTCATTATGGTGCTACTACCCATGAAAAAACGGCCTACGGAGGTGTGCTTTTAGTTTATGTCTATATTGGCGGGAAAACCTGATCTATGACCTGATTATTTTATTTGTTCTTTTATGAAATTAAATATCACTTAATTTTATTTGCTAATTTCTATAATGATATATTTCCTATAATAATTTGTATTAGCGATTCAATTTAATGACTCCTACCACAGAAAATAGACATTGACTTGCATGCCCCAGGCACAGTCTATTATGACCTTCTATTGTCGTTGGTTATCGTTGGCAGTTTTGGAGGACTATTTCTAGCCACTTTTTACTACATGTTCTTTCATCGATCTCGACACACCATTCGTAAGAGTTATCTCGGTTCCGTCATCAGCAAGTTTGTTATAAAGAAATAGCAATGTTCTCTATTTGACTGATGTTTCCTTGCAAATCACTAAGAACTATTTATTAAATTATTAAATACATCTATTATTATAATATTCTTATTAATAATTATTATATTAATAATAAAATTAAACTCATTATTATTTAGAGATCTGTTATATATTTACTAGTTTTTAATATATATATTTATGTTCTAACTATCAAAACTGTTTGCAGGATATGCCCTTGTATATATGGTATATGCACTGGAGAAAATAGAAGGAAATTAGGTATACAATATGCAATTCCACGTTAAGCTTTTTTTAATGCAGAATTGAATTGAATTGAACCATTACATATTTTATAGCTGTGTAATAATACCATATTACCTGAGAATCTTTATACCATTAATGTATATAAGTAATGTAGTGTAATGCTTCATTGGATAAAGCATCAACAAATTAATGTGTAAACTATACGAATAAAAGTAATATTACATTTTAAAGAATTAAATTTAAAGTCACATTTATATCTATCAAAATAAACTGGAATCGACAGTAACAATATTTATGAACTGAAAAACGATATAGTTTTGATATTGTTTTTAGGTGAATCTTGAATATGAAAAGTTAACCAATATTATATTTAATGTTTATAAATATTTTTATTTAAATCCAAAGAATTTCAATAGTTAACCCAGAAACCAAGTAATTTGGTTTGGGTTTTTAGAATAGATATATTAGTATTTTTATTTGGATAATTCATATTTTTGGTATCCCTAATATGTATTCAAAGAGATTATATTTGAAACTTCAATTATAAAATCATGTGAAATTTGAATTAAATATTTACCTAGATTATTATGAAAATATCAAACATGTTTGATATTAATTTCTCTGACAATGCTATTGCATTACAATGATGCTATCGAAAATATATTTTTAAATTGTTTTCGGATTTTACAACGATTCCATTTTTTCAATAGATATAAATTGGCCTTAATATATTTACCTAATTGAATGGAATAATAAAATATAATTTCAATATTTATATCCAATATCTTCAGTATAAATTAACTTCAACTATATATTTTACACTAATTATAATATAAATCTAAGGTAAATGCTGTATTGGAATCTCTTTATAATTATAGACTTACACTTTCAGCGTCTAATCGTATATAGTTATCAAATATATACTAATTCATATACAGAAACAAGACTTCCCAATACTGAACAAGTTACCTCCGCTGAATACATTCCATCGAAGCAGGTTCTAGTAATTTCATTTAGTTTACACCATACACGGATTAATATGTTATATAATTCTTTAGTAGACTGCCCGCAAATAATCCATTTCATTTATATAACTATTCTATTGATAATTATTGATAACAATATATATTCTCGATTAATAATCCAGTGCAATACTCATGATTTCATATCCTGCAGGATATTAAGTATGCTTAATATAGATATATAAATAATTTAGAGTGTTTATTTAAATATTTATTTTATAATATTTCATTTTCTCAGCTTCTCTATTTTTATATACATTCTATATCGTACACAGGAGATGATTCAGCAATCTCCGTTGGAGTACTCGCACGAACATGCTCCGAACAACTATATCGCGCCACCTGGTGACCAGTATGCGTCGTCAGAAATGTACGCCGACCAGTACAACTCTCCGTACGGGTCCACGACGCAACCACTAGACTCCCGGATTACATCCCGAGCTCCATCTCGAGCCCTATCGGATACCCAATATGCTGCGGCTCCCTCTAATCCCATGAGACCACCGTCATCTTCAGGATACCAACCGACGGCTGTTCCTCGTAGTACTGCCACTATCAACAATGATGTATTTACTGAAAATTCTCAAAGATACTAATTTATTTGTTTTCATCAACTATTGAAATATTCAAACTTTTTTCCACTTTTATTCAAAATACAATATCAATATCATTTACATATATGCTTTTTTATTATATTTTTATATATAATTATCTCATTAATATAAATAAAGTTGAATTAATAATATAGTATAATTGAATTATATTATATTTAATTTTTATTACCAAAAAATTACTGAGATAAATTTGGTATACTTCAAATAATCAAATATGCAAAACAAGAAAATGAATAAAATGTCATTTTATGAAATACATTCAAATGATTATTTAATACTGTAAAAATAAAGTAATAAATAAAAGTAGTTAAACGTTAACATTGCCTTGTTCGCGATGGTAGGCCTGGATCAGTTTATTTTGCATTTCGATATGCTTGAGAAGTTGATCAGTTTTTTCTTTCACCTGCTTTTCCAACGGAGTAATTTCAGCGCCACTCAATAGACTAGTGAACACCGGATTTGATAGTATTAAATCTGCAGTCGAAGACAACTTCGTTCCGACGGGAATGGGCTGAGGGTTAATGTTTCCGACGATTCTATTTGTGGTGTTCACGTAGATGGAACTGTTGCTCGGCGATATCTGCATAGTCAGCAGGTTTGGAATCAACGGCGTAGACGGATTGAAGTTGCGCTGGTGTTGGTGCAGATGGGAACCGCTGCTACTATTGTTGCTGTTACCGTAAAGCATCGCGTGATTGGTCGGAATCAGCCCGTGCGTCTGCAGAGGCTGAGTCTGCATAGGGTTACCACTCTGTAAATTCTGCAGCATCTGATTCGTTGCATTTTGAACAATCTGAAATCATTCAATAGATTATTAATTATGAATCGGTGCAAGGGTAATGATGTAAATTGTACAGCATAATAGATTTAACTTAAAGTAGTCAGTAAATTAAATGCAATAATGTATTAATTTTATTTGAAATTATTTTTATTATATATATTAAGATATTACTAATTGTTATTATTAATTGAGATATTACCTTCAGACTATCTTGATATGCTTCATTGGATCCTAATAATTCATATAATCGTTAATTATAAATAAAAATATTTAATATAAATATAAATTAAATATGAATTATAGATATGAATTAAAATACTTCAATTTCAATGAAAGATTCAATTACAAATTAAAAAGATTTCTAACAAACAACATCTAAAACAATCTTAATCTTATAAAATCCTTTCATAAGTGTAGAAATTATTGGATAAGTCAATATATGTTATATAATGCAAAATATTAAATTACCTGGATTTGCTGGGTGATTTTTAGGGTTATTGTTTCTATAGTAATCATTATATGATCTTGAATCATTTTCATTGCGTCTACTCGAATATCGACTGGATGGTACTATATTTATATTTTGTAGTTAAATATTTATATAGTTATAAATATATTAGCTAATTTACGTACAAATAATTTAACGAAATAGAAAATTAATTAATAAAGAAATTACAAAAATCTTATACATATAAATGTTGTAAGAAATTCTATTATTATATGAGGGTAATTTATTTATAAATAATAGAATAGTTGTAATCATGTTATATAATAGATGGATTCACACTAATCTAATATGTATAAAGAAGAACACATGAATGATATAATAGTAATGATGCAATTGAACTTAGCTGCGATTACTTCGTAAATTGAGCAATTGACCTCTGCTATGATAACTGCGATCCGAGTGGTTGTCATCGAGATAACGACTGCTGTTGGTTGTACGTGTGCTTCCCGAGGTGCGCTGGTGTTTCGAGTCGACGCGAGAATCTTTTGCCAGCGGAGAGCTTGACCTATAGGGAGCGGATCTTCCGGCGTAGGTAGAGCCGAAATCTCGATTTGCGTCGCCGAGTACCTGGATTGGTTGGGCAACGAATCCTTGTTTACGATGCAGTTTCTCATCGGAGCGCGGACTATCAACGGAGTATTGCTCTTTTACGGAGTCTTTGATTTCGCTATCCGAGGACTTCTTCTTTTCATCTTTTATCTCTCGTTGTCGCTCGCAATCGGAGAGTGTGTTTTCTTTTTCTAATAAATTTATCTTAACATCGATATCTACGTCTTTTATCTCATCTAGTTTAGATTCTTTCTTATCTGGAGTATTTATTGTCTGATCTTTATTTTCTATATCAGATACAATATTATTATCTTTATCTATGAGAGATAGCTTAATCTTTTTTTTCTCTTGATCACTAGTTGGATGATCTACATCTGATGTTACCTCCCTCTTTTTACTTGCAGTTTTTTTATCTTTTTTTTCTTTAGATTTTTTATCTTTCTTTTTTTTACCATCAGAAGATTTTATATTTTTTTTCTCGACATCAGAGGCCGATACTTTATCAGACTCGCTATGCGGTACCTTCTTATCCTTCTTGTGATGTTTATGTTTACGCTTAGACTTGTGTACACCGTCATTACTTTTGTGACGCTTTCGTTTAGTATGCAATTCACTTTTCGTTACATCCGATTCATGATTCTTACAATCTTGAAATTCGGTATCAGACTTTATTATTTCAGATGTGGTGATTATTCCAGGTAATAATGTTATTATATTATCAGATTTGACCTCGCATACAGTTTCTAAAGAATTGATAACTGGTATATCATTACTAATTAATGAAACTTGTGTAGAAATACAGTCAGTTTTATTTATTTCATTTACAGAATTATTCATACTTAAAGATATATCATTTTCTATTTGTATCTCTTTATTTTCCAACAAATTTTTAGAATCTTTAATATCAATATTATATTTTGAGGTAATATTATTTTCTTGATCTTTTATATCAATATCCGGTTTTGGAGAAATTACATCATTCTGTTGGTTTAAATTAATATCCTGCAATGGGAAAATATTAGTTCCCTGTTTATCTTGTTCTTGCATATATTCTTTGTGATTATTATCTCGTGCAATCTCACTACCGGAAGCTAGAATTTCTATAGGTGATAAATTAGGATTATTCTTCAATTGTGACATATTTAAATCAACTGAAACTGGTTTAACAGAGTTAACGGATTGTTTTGTGTTGATATCTACTGAACTTTGCTCACTTTCTTTAGTAGTATAATTATGTTGGTCATTTATTTTAGAGACTATTTCTTTTTCGTTAGATATAGTCTCTTGAGCAGATAAATTAGAATCATTAATCATTTTCAATATATTTAATGTATTTGTATCAATTGAAACTATTTGTTCAGATTTTGAAAACTGATTTAAATTGATCTTTTCTGAACTATTTTTCACTTCTTTAAGATTAGAATTCTCTTGGACATTACTCTCAAAAAGTATTTCTTTATCTTTGCAAATTGACTGAGTATCTTCTACAGATAAATTAGAATTATTAATCATTTTCAATATATTTGATGTATTTAAATCAATCGAAACTTGTTGTTCCGATTTAACAAATGGTTTTAAATTTAAGTCTTCTACACTTTTCTTAAAAACATTAGGAAAAGAGTTATCTGGATCATTAATTTTAGTTAATAATTCATCGATATTAGTTGATTTTATATTTTTAGAAATAAGATTATTAATATCACTTTCTAAAGTTTCCTTTATTAAACCGTCTTCTTTTTTTGTAGAGATCTCTTCTGAGATTTTCATATTCATTGAATTGATTTCCTCTAAATTGTTCTCAATGACTTTAGGAATAGAATTATCTATGTCTTTTACTTTATTTAGTATTTCTTTTGTACTAGGTATGTTTATTTTCTTTGTGAGTTTTTCAATATTACATTCTGAATATTTTTTTCTCGAATTGTCAATTAAATTTGTTGAATTTTTTTCTTGCCCTTTGAAAAAATCAATTAAACTATTCGATATTTTATTATTTTTATTATTATGTTGTAAAGGAAAATCATCTTTATTATTTGTTGGGGTTTTCGAGGTAGAAATATTAGCCTTTTCATTGATTAATCTACGCATTTTGCTGAAGATATTATCATCGGCATCACTATTTGATATTCCCGATTTTTTATCATCAGATATACTTTGTTTATCATCAGGAATAGATTTAGAATTATTTAGATCTTTTTTCTCGTTAACAGCAGGATTTTTTTTTATTTTGCGCTTTCTCCGATGTCTATATATAACGTGAGCTTCGAGATCACGTTCCGATAAATAAGAGCGATAACATGACTCCGACAACTCACAGATAAAAAGACTTTCTGGGGTCTTTTTCTCAATATTCAAAACCTGTTCCTTACATCTGCGAATATATGACATGATTATTAAACTAGTTTATAAAAGCATACCAACACTAATAATATATTTTTATAAGATTCTTGATAAGTGTGTTCATATTCTAAACTGCTAACAATGTGAAACAATTTTAAGAGATATTAATTACAATTAAATTACATACAAATTTTTATTCTGATTGAGATATAGTATAAAATGCAGTAAAAAATGGTTTAATAATAAAACCACAAGTTAATATTCAATTTAAGAGTTATATTTTTTATAAATTATTATAAATAATTAGTTATAACAATTAATTATAATTTGATATATTATGTTTAAATATTAATAAATATTATAATTTATGAACCTTGGGCACGATTTACAATTTTTGTTTGCACACGATAAGCAGAATATGTGTTTACAATTGATCTGTCAAAATTATAGTTATTAGTATTAATTAATAATGTCATTAATTATATAATTTAGTATTGTAATTCAAAGTATATTCAACAATATCTTCTTAAGTACTATTATCAATTATTATAAAGATTAATAGTTACATTTTGTATTCAATACAAATTATTACATATAATAAATATTTATTTTTTAAAATTGTCAATAATAATAATTAAAAAAAATAACTATTATAAACAAACAAATATATAAGAAAATGAACCCATATTTTATTTATAAAAATTTAATTTGATTATGATTTTTTAAACGATATTTATTTTCAAATTTAATATAGATAATCATTGTATAGATATGTCATTCATAGTATATAATATATATACGTTATATATGTATGTTATTATTAGAAAAGTTTATAATTTAAATTCCAAAATTTACAACTAATTATAAGTATACAAAAATTGTTTAATATTAATAATATTTGATATCTATTAATATCTTTAATAACAAATAAAATCTATAAATTAAAATTTTATATAAAAGCATTTGTTATCATGGTTCAATTAAATATATTATTTTTGAAATATTTCATCACCTTAATATATCTTAAAAGAATATTATTATTTGTATTATAAACTCTAAAATTATATCAATTAATGTTATTATAAGTAAATATAAAAAATATAAATACTGATTTGTTTATGTTATTTAGTAAATATACAACAAGTAGGCATTAGTAACTTTCATTGTTAATTTATACAATTTATTAGTTTGTATATATGATCTTACATAAAAAAAACATACTATATTTATTATATATTCATTCTAATTAAAAATTAATTGTTGATTAACAATGTATTAGTTTAAAATGTGCATCAATTAATTCTTATTCTTTCAATATGAGAAAATATCTACGAAAATATCTTTCAATACGAGAAAATTTTAAGTATATGACTTTCTTATAAAATAAAAATTATTAAAAATTATTATTTTATAAATACCAAAACTAAAACCAAATACATAATTAGTATTATGATTTAAGAAATTATTTAAACCAATTTAAATATAAATTTAAAACTGAATATAAAATAAAGTTATTATTTTATGAATGATTAATATTCCAATATTGAGATTGTTTGGATATCAAATTGAAATTTAAATCTATCATTTTCAAAAAAAAACAACCAAATCTATTATTATCCCAGTATCTTATATCAGTTTCATAGATGATTTTATTGAATAGAAGTAATTAATTTTTATGTAATATAAAATTATTTATTTTATAATTATTTATTTATTATTTTTGAGATATAAGATTGAATATCAATTCCATAGTTTAGTATAAATAACTAATTATTTATAATCAAATGATATATTATTTTTATAATAAGTAAATAATGATTAAAATATTATTTCCTAAAAAAAATATATTAACCTACTTTTCTTAATAATTTAATTGAAATATAATGTTTAATGAAAGTCCAGAACATTATTAAATATAATGACTTCAAATATAACATAATACAATTTCACATAATGGGTTAAACTCAAGTATGGATTAGTGAAACAAATATTTCATACCTAAATTTATATAGTAAATTAATTTAAACTCACATTCAAACTCTTGATATAGTTTTATATAATCTAATTTATTAAAAAATGTATATATATGAAGACTAATATTGTAAAAATTGTTGTTGAAATTTGAACATATATCATCAAACAATTTTTATATATGATAAATACATTTTTTTCATATCATAAAATTAATAACCTATACAAATTTCTATCAAATAATAGTGACTGGTAAATATCATTACTATAAAATGATAATAAGTTATAATTTATACTATTATCACAATAAAATAATGTTTAATAAAGATTAAAAATTATAAATAATTATATTATAAATAATATATTCATTATCAATAATTAATTAAGTTATTAAATATAATAACAAACTATTGACAACAAACCATACGTCCACATAAAACCATTGAGACTTTGCAAATATAACACAACATTGTAGGTAAATGTAATTCAAATTGAGGTTATACCTGTAAAAGAAATTAAGCTATACATTATATAATATGTTATCAATTGTATGTGTGTAAATGATTTTTAATTCATATATTTATTTGATTAACTTAATAACTTGTTTACTTTATTAAATTATTAACTTATTATATATAAAAAACTATATTAATAATATATTACAGCATGCATTATATTTGATTACAAAATCACGAGACTTGCTCACCTAAACCATGTAACATATTTGAATGATTGTTAAATACATCTTTATTATGTTTTGAAGTGTATCATATATTTAAAGTTAACACTGCCATTTTAGTATGAAAATATTTAAGAGTTTATATTCCTATAGAACATTCGAATATTGTTAAAAATCATATCGAATTTATATGTAATATTTATTCGTCTATATGCAACAGTCATTACTTATCAAAATATTGATATTTTATAAAATTATATAAATATTAATTTACTAAAATAAAAAATTGTACATGGTAATAAGTCTAGTTTTAAAGTGATTGGTAGTATTTAATAAATATTTTAAAATATTGGTATCAAATCTTTGATGTTAGATCTGATATTTTTCAAATGGTGATTTTTTTTATTGATGTTTGATAGTTAACTTGATCAACATTGTATTTAGATATTCTCAAACATATATGACAATGCTTTTTGGCAAAATATTACTGTGATAATTAACCAACTTTTAAATGCAATATAAAATCCCAAATTTGATAAGTACTGTATTTAATTATTTATCTTATAAATAAATTAAGGATCAAGTCCATTGTACCGCCAGTTCAAATTATGCAGTGTATATTAGAGACCACTCTAAATCTAATTAAATGAAATAAATCACGCCTATTTTATGAATATAGTGAATACATAAGGCCATTTAAATCTTGCATCTAGTTATATTTAGTTATTCGCATATACAATTTAACTGCCGTGGAAAACTTTATATTAACTTTATACTGTGTATTATATTATATGTATAACATATGCATATATTGTTAAAGCACTTTGCTATATTAATATACATATGTATTTAAGTTATATATGTTATATATATATATATAACTATAACGTATATTCAATATTTTAGAATTATGCAGAAAAGCAATTCTAAATATTATATTATAAAAGTAATTATTTTTTTATTTTATTTAATAATATTAATTTAATTTTGTTCAAATTCTTATAATAGCACATAACATTCATTATAATTATATATTATATTATGGTTCCACATAATGTTTTTAATACTGATAGTTATAAATTCCTGAAGGTTGCTGGTCAGCGTGCAAAGAACACTGTGCAGTGCACAGTGTGCACTGCACATTAATTGCTTTACAATATAATAACATCATTAAATAATATGAATAACTATGAATGACTTACTCAATATAGAAGTGCCAATGCTATAATAACATATCTGAAGATATATATATATATATATATATATATATATATTATACATATATATAATAACATAATATATAATATATAATAGTATGCATTACTATATATAATATGTATGTCCTTACTATTTAATGTTCTGTATTTTATAGGTTCAACTAAGAATCATTATAATGAATCAGTATTATTAATATACAAAAAGCTATTATAAATGGCAATACTATTTAACACGCCTATTCATAATTTTTATCGCACTCAACTCCCATTTGAACTCGCCGTACAATGGACTTGATCCTAAATTAAAATTATATTTAATATATAATCAATTTAGAAGTAGTATTTTCATTGTTATCTTATATAAAATATTTTAAAAATATATATTGATTTATCATTATAACATATATTATGGGAAAATAACATAAAACTATATATATTAGTTAATAAACCTAAATAGTAATCGTAATGTTATCTATATAATATACTAACTATATAATAAGTGTAAGTATTGTAGGAATACTTAATTAATATAATAGTTCAGAATTATTATAATGACTATTATATATTACTGAATTATAATTTAATATTATTATTATATTACTTTACTTGTGTCTTTGTATTTTAAAATCATAGATATCAGAACCATATTTTGATGGATATAGTTATGGTTGATGTTATTATTTATGCCAATCTTATTCCATCTCTTGTGTATCATAGAATAATATCTAGAAGCTCCTATACTTATATTAGTAATGTATATGTTATCCAAGATTAACTAATCTTACCGGTAATCTTATATGTTATTATGCATATTTTAAAATAAAGAATTCTCTCGATATGTAAACAAATTACAGATATGAATGTATATGAATACTCTATAGAGAAGTCTACTTTAAAAAATTAAAATTTATTCCAAATAATTATATAACTATTAATTTTGTATCTAATATTTACTAATGTATTATTAGTGCTAAATACTTATATCAATATATCTCATTTTACTTCGATTATATATATATATTATAATTACTATATCTCATTTAAATTTGTAATAAAGACGATTATTAGATTTATATTATTTCTATATACCACAAACTAATATACTATTGCAATACTGACAAATTTCCTGGAATATTCCGGAATAGCCATCACATTAAATTCGACCCTTGAACTACGAATCACTACGAATCACCCTAATAATTATTATTATTGGCGGCATGCTAAGCATCTAGTTATATAGAAAGAGAAGTTTATGTATTCGACTGGATAGGTGAATTCGAGCGGCCCCCGATAGATTATGTGATAATCATAGAATATTAGATTATATAACTAATACATACGATTGTTATCCACCATTTCGATTATATTGGTTACAATTTATAATACTAAATTAATATTTGTTTTTTTTTCTATAATAATGAAGTTGCTTAGATAAGTACACATGTGACTTATTTATATTAAAACAAGTTACATTATTTAATAGTATTATAAGTAAAACCCATAAATCCTACTATAATGATAACAAATAAATTGACAAAAAATAAAGTAAATCCATTAAATTTAAATTTAAACAACTACATTAAAAATTATATTAAAAATTATATTAAAAATTATATTAAAAATTATATTAAAAATTATATTAAAAATTATATTAAAAATTATATTAAAAATTATATTAAAAATTATATTAAAAATTATATTAAAAATTATATTAAAAATTATATTAAAAATTATATTAAAAATTATATTAAAAATTATATTAAAAATTATATTAAAAATTATATTAAAAATTATATTAAAAATTATATTAAAAATTATATTAAAAATTATATTAAAAATTATATTAAAAATTATATTAAAAATTATATTAAAAATTATATTAAAAATTATATTAAAAATTATATTAAAAATTATATTAAAAATTATATTAAAAATTATATTAAAAATTATATTAAAAATTATATTAAAAATTATATTAAAAATTATATTAAAAATTATATTAAAAATTATATTAAAAATTATATTAAAAATTATATTAAAAATTATATTAAAAATTATATTAAAAATTATATTAAAAATTATATTAAAAATTATATTAAAAATTATATTAAAAATTATATTAAAAATTATATTAAAAATTATATTAAAAATTATATTAAAAATTATATTAAAAATTATATTAAAAATTATATTAAAAATTATATTAAAAATTATATTAAAAATTATATTAAAAATTATATTAAAAATTATATTAAAAATTATATTAAAAATTATATTAAAAATTATATTAAAAATTATATTAAAAATTATATTAAAAATTATATTAAAAATTATATTAAAAATTATATTAAAAATTATATTAAAAATTATATTAAAAATTATATTAAAAATTATATTAAAAATTATATTAAAAATTATATTAAAAATTATATTAAAAATTATATTAAAAATTATATTAAAAATTATATTAAAAATTATATTAAAAATTATATTAAAAATTATATTAAAAATTATATTAAAAATTATATTAAAAATTATATTAAAAATTATATTAAAAATTATATTAAAAATTATATTAAAAATTATATTAAAAATTATATTAAAAATTATATTAAAAATTATATTAAAAATTATATTAAAAATTATATTAAAAATTATATTAAAAATTATATTAAAAATTATATTAAAAATTATATTAAAAATTATATTAAAAATTATATTAAAAATTATATTAAAAATTATATTAAAAATTATATTAAAAATTATATTAAAAATTATATTAAAAATTATATTAAAAATTATATTAAAAATTATATTAAAAATTATATTAAAAATTATATTAAAAATTATATTAAAAATTATATTAAAAATTATATTAAAAATTATATTAAAAATTATAGTTAAAAATTTAGACAAATTGTTTAATATCTTTGTAATTAATATTATAAACTATATATATATATTAACTACTGTAATATATTAATGATTAATTCAGGTTTAATTATACTCACGATTATAATTTGTAATCTTGGGTCATACCATATAATATCGTTATCTCTATTTTCCGTAGATTTACAATTTTAAATATCTATGCTATTTTCTGATGAAATGTTATTTAATTTCTATTTTCTTCGGCACTATCAAGATCGTCGAAAAATGAAGTGAAAGTAACTTCTAAAGTTGTCGTGAAATGTTGATTAGCTACTATGGATTATGTCTCGGATTGTTGCTGGATTTTGTCGGATACTCAAAATAAGGCGATTGCTACGATTAACTATTGGTTTATGGTAATAACCTAGGCAGCAGTGCAAAATAATGTATTACGAACGACTTTATTAATATCTTCCTCACCTCATCGTACTTCTTACTCTCGGCTCTTAATTATCTACCAACTACACATCTCGGAGTAGATGTTTAGTTCGATTACTTGATTAATTAAATAACTATTCTGCGAGTTTATACTAAAAGAGAATAATAAAAGAATATTTTAATACTTATACTGATACCCCTGTATATCTAGATATAGTTGAATTTGCTATTGCATACATATTGAGTACGTCTCACGCATGAGACGCGGTTACCTTTTTTTTTTTGATAGAGACGACTTTTTAAGATCAATGCTAATAATAATGGTAATATGATAATGGTACCTAATATTATACATAGTAATACCCAATATTAATGAGTAAACTTGGGTAATAGCTAAAGTAAATCTGGTTATTATATTAGTTTTTATATATTAGTTTTATAGTTACACAATGTAAATCTATGTATAATATTTTTGCCAAAGAAGTTATATAAATAAAGATGATTTTGAAAAATAATTTATCTATTTTGAAATTAATATTATCGAGTAAAAAAAGTATACCTTATATCAAAAGAGGTATTTGTATAGGTGTTGATAATAATAAAGATAACAGACAAACTCATTTCGGTTTTGAAAATGTTACGGAGAGAGAAAAAGAAGAAAAAGGTATAATAAATAATTTACATTTTTATTAATATAATTTTTGTATTCATTTTTTATATTCGTCAAATATATAGATTATTATTAATTTAAAATGTAACCCGCAGTTTACGAAGTATTTCGCAATGTCGCCGACAAGTACGACGTAATGAATGACGCGATGAGTCTCGGTGTCCACCGACTCTGGAAGGACTACTTCATCGAGCGATTAGGTCCTCGGGCAGGCATGTCACTCATCGATGTCGCCGGCGGAACCGGTTAGCGTACGAGGACATTTTTTTCCCCCCAACTCAACCGCTTCGATATTTGTACTCGTAAACTACTAAACCATTATTACTCGAATATGTATAGCTAATTTTCACGTATAAGCCAACTCGCTGAAGGCACTAACTACGTTATATAATATTGAGGTGAATGCGCAGATCATTAACAACTATTCGCAGGGGACATCGCATTCCGCTTCAGCGAGTACGTCGGTAACTCCGAGACCAATCGCGATGTTTACTCACCAACGAGTCACGTTACCGTCTGCGACATCAACCAGTCGATGCTGGATGTTGGCCGCAGTAAAGCCGAGTCGATGAAACACCGACATACCGGTCAGTATCTCCTTTTGCTCCTCTTTCCTCTGCATGCAATGCAATTTAGTTATTATATAATATATTTAGTCGTTGTATAATATATTTAAGCAGTTATTATTATTCAGTAATTTTTTTCATTAACATCTTTATAACAAATTATATAAATTTATTTATTGTATACACATTAACATGAGGTATTTATAAAATTATAGCAAGGATTAATAAGTGAAATAACATAAGTAAAACATAAAATAAATACAAACCTTAAAAGGAATAAAGATAATAAAGTAAGAACAACCCTTTTAAAGGTAAAACAGGGTCTTATTTACAATATTTTTAGAATCTATTTCGATTACATTTATTTAGAAAGTGACAATTTTAGAATGCAATTTATAATTTTAGAATGCAATTTATTTTTTTAATTATAATTTCTTATGAAATTTATTCTTGTAATTATAATATTCTGTATACTTGGAAATATTTAAAAATTAATTTTTATCAAAATATTCAAATTTTATATCATATAGATGATATATTAATTTCTTTTATTTAGAATTCTATTTTAATAATATGTTTTATTTATTTATTTTTTAATCATATGTTACTAATTATTTATTCACCTTATACAAATATATTAATATTTTGTTTCAATAATATTTTAATAAATATGAAAAAGAAAATATAAATCATCTAAAATCAGTTGTTTAAGCATTACTTAATAGTTTAAACTATTTAATTAATAAAATGTATATAACACTTTTATGATATTTTTCTTTTGTGTACATTTAAATAGGTAAATACTCGATATCTAAACAGCTATTTTTAATATTAAATAATATTATTTTATTTATAATAAATATTTCCAAAATATTATTTCATTAATTTATACTGAATTATAATAATAATATAAATATATTTACTTTTATAAAGTCATTATAAATCTAATTTATTATTTTAAAATAATACATGATACATACTTAAATTAAATTATTTATTTATGTTAGTTGCTAATTATGTATTCAATATTTTAAAATTTAAATGTATAATTAAATTTTTGTTGGTATATCAATTTTATGTTATATTAAATATATGATATTTATACTTTTTTTATGATCTATTTTAAGAGTTAACCAAATTATCTTAAATTACATGAAATTCTAGTGAATTCTATAAACACAGATATTATTGACTTAAAAAGATTAATAATTATTATATTATTATATGTATAACTTATTAACTTATGTAACGTTAACTGACAAACAGTAACCTATCGTTATATATTAAAATACACAATATTAATAAGAAGCTAGAACCTAATTATAAGAATGTTTGATATCTTTGATACCTTATGTTATTAGCATGTGTCAATGTTATCTCTTAATGTATTCGGTTCCTTATGTATCTAGGTATTCAATACAAATATATTATATACATATATATTAATTCACATGTTTCCATAGGAATATCTTCAGATATATTAGTTAAGAAATTGTACTCTATAATAATACTTATATTTATATAAATATCATTTTTATCGTGTAATAACCAGTAAGTTGAGTATAAATAAAATTTGCACTGATAACCCTAATGATATAAAACACGTTCGTATCTATATCCCCCACTTATTTACATACACAGATATATGTATACTAATGATATATGCATACATAAATAAACATTGCTTACATAATACTATGTGTTTAAATAGTTCTTTGTCATTCTCTGAATAGAAAGGAATACTTAATAATATTACATATTATATACTTTGTAGTTTACATTAGTGTCTAGCTGATTAAATATATTATTTAGAATTAATTAATCTACATGATATACATATGTTTTGTATACCTTTTATATTATATTATATTTTTATTATATTATATTTATGTGCTTATCTTATAAAATACAAAATGTATAACTATTTTTACAAATGATTTAAATCATTTATTTGATAAATAAATTAGTTTACAAAACAAAATATTATTCATGAATTATATATTTTATTGTAAGATAAATTTTGTTTGGTATGTCAACATTATTTCTATATTAGCAAACTCACTTCAGTTAAAGTTTAATGCGTAATATAATAACTTTGATATCCTCTATTATAATTTGTATAGAATTACTTTAAAGGAATGATATATCATCCTCTATCTAGTTAATGTTATTAATAATAACCACCTGTTGTATTGAGGTGATCAATAATCACTGAAATAAATCAAGATATTCTATTTCGATACCACTCTAAATAAAGTTTAATATTTTTAATTTGTACCATTTAATGTGTCAAAATCATTGTCTTGCTTTTTATTATTAATATATTATTATTATAAAATTGTATTTGTATTTGATCACATAAATCGGCTTATAAAAATAAGAGATTTTTAAATACAAATACTAAGTTATAATTATTTATAATACAGTAATTCATTTACAAAATTAACTTTAAAAATATTTCGTTTATATGAAATTGCAAATTAAAATTATTTTTATTTCAAACCTGCTAATGATATATCTATAATACTCAGCATCTTTAGATATTATATTTATACTAAATATAATATTTGATTTAGAATTATTTAAAAAATTCATATTATATTTATACGAAATCACTATATTTGATTTAATATTATTTTAAAATGCATATGTGCCCAAATCTGTATCGTCCTAAAGTTATAAGTGGCATTTGTATGTGTCACTTACTTCTCATTCGTTGACGTCTTACTAAATACGTCTCCCCGTCGAAACCGTACCGCAGAGATGTCGTGGGTCAGAGGCAATGCCGAGAGTTTGCCTTGCCCCGACTCCTTGTACGACTGTTACACCGTTGCTTTCGGAATCCGCAATATGACTCACATGGAAAAGGTTTACGGGACATAGTCTATCAGAATCTTAACCGCCTCTATTTACGAGTTATATTCACCGGTTTCTCTCGCAGGTGTTGTCGGAGGCGTACCGAGTTCTCAAACCAGGAGGTCGATTTATGTGCCTGGAATTCAGTCAAGTTACTAATCCGATTTTCAGAAAGTTTAACGATAATCTTTATTTTATTATATCGTTGTTTCTTTTCCATTACATATTAAGCCGTATTAAATGCCGGACTCTTTTATTGTTATCTTGCAATATTGCCTAATCTAATAATTTATTTACTATTTAATATCAATACCACCCTATTGTTGAAATCTAAAATTAAATCGTTTTAAAAAGTAAGTCTCCGGAAACTGTATTTAATGTCTTAATACTGTGCGTTACAATACTATATTTAATGACGTACTACTATACGTTACAGAATCTACGATGAGTATTCATTTCAAGTGATACCGGTTATGGGTCAAATCATCGCAGCCGATTTCAAGAGTTATAAGTATCTGGTCGAGAGCATCCGCCAATTTCCCACACAAGTCAGTTTACCTAGTAATTATATATATACGAATCGTATTCAATATCTAATATGTCGAATAACACTATCTCGATATGCCATTATAGGACGTATTCCTGGATAGAATTAGAGAAGCCGGATTCAAAATGGCCAGATACGAAAATCTTATGGGTGGAATAGCGTGCATTCATTCAGGATACAAATTATGATCCATTAATAAATAATAAAAAAAATATATGTATTAAATTTGAAGATTTCAAATAATAGCCATTGATTAAATATATTTCAAATGAATTACACACTTATGTGAACTTAGAAAATATTATAGAATAGAAGATAAGATTGTAAGATTATGTCTTGATAAAATATATATATTTAATTTAAATCTACATACTTATTTGTAATCATAATAGAGATAAGTTAATTTATTAAATATATGTTTTCTTATATCATCGATAAATTGTATAAGATGCTGATTCAATATATATCGATGATGCCTGTTGAATACCGATAAAATCATTGAAATTAAATGTAATAATTTAAATTTCAAATTAGTCACACCTACAAATACGCCCATTTAAAAAATAATTAAATCATAACATTTAATATTAATTAAAAAAATATATTATGATAAATAATGATTAATTACATTATTTGTAATCATTGTAGTATTATAATTTATTTTTATATAATTTTGTAAATGTATTTACAATGAAAATAGATCAAATCATAAGAAGTGTGCCAAATTGCACACAGCAATAGAAATTTGACAAATCAATAGTATAATTTATTATTCAATTCATAATAAATTATTAAAATTAAAACCCAACGAAATTTCATTTTAAATTACATAATGTTTCATTTCATCTAAACTTTTTTAAAGAATATATAACAATGACTAATTAAGACTACTTTTGCATTCAATAGTTTATAATATATATATATTCCTTGGGATATTTACTATTCAATATTACACTAGTATTATCAAATAAATAAAATGTAAATTAAAAATTATATAGTATATCATATTAGCAAGTACCGAGATCAGTAAAGTAAATACGTATATGTCTCGCCAATTAAAAAATAAGTAGATATATTCAGTAGTATCGTATATAAAGAATTATTTTATTAAAGTAATTATTATATTATTAAAATTTAATGTGTGTCTGTTTTCAACTAACTGACCTTATGAATACTTGAAATTGGAAATTATTTTATTAAGTATACATGAAAATATTTTAAGTACCTCTTATTTTAACATTTAAAAAGTACAAATTAATTATATGTATATTATTACAATTTTATAAAGCAATTTCATTAACTTTCAAGATTATTGATAATTTATATTGTAATTTTTGAAAGTTTAAATAACCTTGCAGTCAATGATATTTGCCAAATTGCACACAAACACTACTCATATAAACTAGTTTTATTTAACAAATAACAGAGGTCCCTATAATGTATTCTTTAAAGAGGATACAGAGAGATTTTAAATCTTTATTTCAAATTTTATTTTTTAGTATGACTAAATCCAGTTATATATATATATATAAATGCATGACAATTTACTAATGGGTTAACTTTAAATTATTACGTTTAAAGGTAATTAAATACCTAATGATTGTATCGATTAGTATGCTCTAAACCATGTAATTTGATAATCAAGCCGAATTAATGCTATTGGATATTAAAATAAATATAATACATCAGACCATATTAATATTTCTACTTTAGCATACCAAACCAAATTAAATCGGACATATAGTAGATTATAAAGAAAATATGTAATAATGTAATTGTTTATTCAAAAAATAATATTCATATTTGAAAGTTTTCATTTTATTGATAACCAATAAATGTAGTATTTTAATTATCAATATAAAAATAATACGTGTAATGGTACCTAATTGAATAGAAGATATTGAAATTATCCAGACTTGAAAAGTAGAACGGCAACTTGTCCCAAGTAGAAGTAGATGAAGTGCTTAGTTTCGTGTGTAACGTAGCTACCGAAATTTCGGCCTACGATACAATGCCAAGTTGGGTTGTACTTTTTGTCGAACTCCTTCTTGACGTACGCGGCAATGTCTTTCTCGATATTGTACTTCTCCATGGCCTGTGTAGCGCAGTCGACGGCATCCTGCTGCATGTCTTCAGTCATGTCAGCATTCTTGATAACAGCTTTTCGTTCAGACATAGTGAATGCTATAAATGAAAATATCTTTTATAATCATGTATTAATCGCTGTTAATATTATATAGTTTACATAAATATATATAAAATTAATAATAAAAAATAATATACTAACATCAATTATAAATCGACTACGATTAGAAACGATCAATATAAATGGTAACTAAGTAAAGCAACTCTTAGTTTTTATAACATTGACCAGTTTGTATTTCATTATACAGCTTCTCATTGGACAGTTTTAGAAGCTCCCGATAGAGTCTTTCCGTAACCATGGATATTTTTAATTTTTGAATATAACAAAAACATATTCATAGATTTATAATATTATTTAATCTTGAACATACAAGAAGCATATATATCCAATGCATGAAGTGAATTTTTCTATATTAGATAAACAAACAATAATTAATATCTTATATACTAAAATGTATTATATAAACTATACCTATAATCTATAATAAAAAACACTTAATTGCATTCTTTTTTCACAGGTGCATCAATATTATATTAATGTTTTATCTAAATGTATTTTGTGTGTGTTAATTAAGTCTCTAGTGCATTGATGTAGTGAAGTCTGGAATTAAAACTAAATTATATGTCAGTATAATTGCAGTCTTACAGATAGTTATGTAAAGTCGTAGATTTTAGTGTGTTATATATAACACATTAAATATTATTAAATATTATAATATTAAATTAGTAGTGATTTTTTGTCTAAATTTAAATGACATTAAAATGGAAACTTGATATTTAGTAGGTAAGTTGTATTTATTTAATAGAAATATTGGTTTAACATGGAATACATGATTATAATGTTTATCTTGTTTAAGCTAAAAAGTAATGTGCATCGACTAGGCGATATAACAGTAATTATGTATTGAATTTAATTATTTCAATTAATATTAATATTTTAATAATTATAATTATATAATATTTTTTCTATATTCTGTTTTCTAGTTTTATATACCTTTATTGAAACTGTAAAAAAATAATATATAATTCTTTATTGATTATAATATTATGAATATAATATATCTCTATATGGTGAAACAAAGGATACATTTAAAAAATCCATAAATCTCTGAAATACATTATTTTCAAAGATATTTATATGCTCACTTCTTAAATAAATAATATATATATATATATTAATATATAATAACATTGTTCATAATAATTTATATTTTTAGATGATTCATTTTAAACCATTTATAACATATAGTGATAACTTATGTATATTTTAAATTAATTTTTTATATTTTTAAAAAATGACAACGATTTATTTTTAAAAGGGTTAATCTATCTTAATTTTCATTAAAAAAAATTTCTCATTAAATATAGAGGATTATGAAATAATAGAAAATAATATTTCATCTACATACAAAGCCATTCCTTCAAAGTATATTGACTAATAAACTAATCACGGGCTTCACATGCGATGTTCTTTTAAATTGAATTCAGTTATGAATATATCAATCTGGAATTTTTAAAATTCTATTTTAGAAATATTTGCGTGTATGTCTTATTAAATCCCGTTATTGCCAAAATTGCATACTCCTTATAACTACACACCTTGATATGCCTATACAGGTATATCAAGTATATTTTATCAAATAATATCGTATTCATATTTGCTTATTATTCAATTTTTAATAATAATAAATACATAGTACTTATTAAAAAATGTATTACTATGTTTTAATACAGTTTAATCTCATATGAAAGTATCTCAAAACTTATTATTACACCTTATTATTACACTTGTATTAGGTTCACAAATCTATGTATTACACTTACTAATATTCCAGGTTATCTTATATTATTATCTTGTCTAATAGCATCAACATTTTTATTATTTATCTGTAATAATTTGTATTTGCAGCGTTAAATAAGCCAACGCATGTCATGAATTACGTTTAGATAACTCTTGCTACCAACCATATTCAACTCTTTATTAACAAATCGTATTAGACAACTTCTTATCCACCTATTGTTGTATATTGATTATTATTCTTTAATTTTAATGATTATTTTAGTTATAATAGTTTGATTGTTCATTTAATAAATGTGACCATTTTCTAGTGTGTTTGTTTATCAGTAGTTATTATATGAGTATACAAAGTCGGATTAATAGTAAGAATTAATATTTGATAGTAATTATTACTTGCTATTTGATAATACAAACATTTAAATAATATCGATGATTACAGAGCCTAACGTTAAACCATTCTTAACCTATTACCGGACATGTTACTAACTACCTTATTATATTAACACAAAACCAGATTGTGTAATATTTGACTTGATTATCTAATAAGTAAAGTTGTTGTTGTCCTATAGAAAAGTATGTTTTAATGTTATACAAATACTTATCATTCTAGTGGTAGTTCACTTCCGTAGTATAACTGTTGAAAAAAAGAATATAATTAGTATTAGATCACTTCTTATGAATAAATCGTAATTACGGCCTGAATGAATAATGATTGTTTAATGCTGTAAACACGGATAACCATCTATATGTGCTACTTCCTATCTGGGAGATGACATAATGATAGTTTATAGATTTAAAACAAATATTATTACCATTTCCTACCCACATCCCGGTTTAATCTACATATCAGAGAATTCTAGTGGAAAGTTGCATTAACTAAATTGTTAATATATATTGTCGCCTAGATGACATTATGATTTCCTGGAATTAACATACAATATAAATTATCTATAATATAAGTAATGTATTTATATAGAATATTAATTATAATAATTATTATTATAATTTAACATATACATCATTTATATATGTTTAATAACTACATTTTATTATAATATATACCGTTAATCTATCATATCTGGATAATATTACGATACAAGGCTTACAATTAAAACTTCCAGATTACTCCCATATATTATAATAGAAATTACTCCCATGTATTAGTACTATCGCCGGTGTGTCAACGATTATGTAATATTATCCCAATGAATTTAAATATGAATTTAAAAAATAATACACTTTTAATACTTATTTTAATACAATTTATGTAATTAATATACGTTTATTGGAAATGATAAACATTATTAATCCAAATATAATACATAATTATTTATCAATATATTACATAATAATGTATATTAGAATCATATATTCAAAATGCGAATGGGATATAGCAATTAGCCAAAGTTATAATATTAAAATTAATTCAAGTTTGACAGCTAAAAACAATCTACAAAATCCTATAAAGTTCCTTGATAATAAAACACTATCTACGATGAGAATACGCCTAAAATTTTTGGTTTTTATTCGTCTTTACTAGATTAATATAACTAAATCTTATAAATAACAAGTTATTATAATTGATGTATACCATTGTTGTGTATATGGATTGATTATAACGAATTAATGACGCATTCGAATTCTATAGGGAAATTTAGAAATGAAAAGACAAAGTCTAATAATAAAACTGAAATGTCCACATTCTAAAGTTTGTAATACAGAAATACTTTCAGTTATATTTTAAATTTAAATACTATTTTTCTTATAATATATAATGATAATTATTGCTATTATGATGTAAGATTTTACTAATTTGAATTTTTAACTTGTTTTTCATATTTTGTTTCCATGCATGTTTAACATATTTCTAATAGTGAAATCTAACGATAAACATAATTGAAATTAATAACAAATTGTTCATTTATTATAAATATTAAAATGATATTTAAATTATAATTAAATAATACATATTGTATGTATTAATTTTAAGAAATATAAATAAATAAAAGCTTTATTTAACCAATTGCTTATGGAAAGATAAGAGATCAGATAGAGAGATCTTATCTAATCAACGGTGGCACTCTACTCGTGACCATTTGTAAGAGGAAGTTGGCGGCACAGGTCTTCGTTGAGGATCTTTGGTGCCAAACCTTCGAACCGGCACTCAACGGCGATCTCGGAGGTTTTACGAATAAATGGAGTTTTATTGAAGTGCCTCAATAAATCGCGTTTATTAGATTCAATAACTTTACAGAGTTAATAATATCTCGTAGATAACATATTATATCCTTAAATGGTCTAGAATTAACTATGTAGCAATACCATTATCGACTTGGCAGTAGTTAAATAGAGGTTATAATGTGAATTCAGTTTGGCTGATTTTACAGAGTACTGCGACGGTGAACGCTCTCTCGACTGTTGTCTGGATAATAAGTTTGTGCCGTCCCTTTGCCATACTCAGTGGATCATTCCGCTGGACAACGAAGTCGAAAACATACCTTTTCATGTGTCAATTACTCAAACTGGTATCGGCGCTATTGTACAAGACATAAGGTGAACCTTTGACCTTATATTAAATATGAACTATTACATTGATTGTCTAGAAGTATTGATAAAATAATTTTTATTTAATTAATTAATAATGAAATTAATAATATTAGAAATTAATTTATTATTTAAATTGTAATCAATATTAATGATGTAATATTAACCTCATTTACAACAGTATGTTAGATTATAATTATAATGTATTTTAATTATTAATTAAAGTAAATCTCAATATCAATTTTAAATTGCACGTATATTATCTATAATCATAGTTTGATATTATATTTTAAAATCTTCTTTAAAATTGATACATTGGTATTTTTGTGTTACTATATGTTACAAATTTTAGTTTCACAACCAGTAATGATGCCCTAATGCCACTATCCACGAAACTAAATGAAACGAACTATCAACACCGTAATCTTAAAAAGAAATCGTTGGTGGAATATCTATCTGAGGAGGATACAGTTCTGAAACTACACACATTCATTTCTTCGGTATGTCATTGTCTTTGACAAATAGACCCCTGTTTTATCAGCGTTCATATTCACAAGATACTCTGGTTATATACTGATTTTATAAAGCGAACTTTTATATGTATATTTATTTATATACATAAAAACTATATACTAAAAACTAGATTACTTATATTTGTATTACATTTTAAAAGTATATTTTATTAATATCCTTAAATTAATCCTGTATCCAATAGGTTATTTTTTAGATTCACACATTGCATAAAAACATTCACAACCTTTAACATTTAACCTCTACAACGTTAATCATTATTGTCTAATCCTCCTTGAGCATATTTTTCTATTTGAACTTCTTGATAGGTTATCGTCATTGGCGGATTCCTAGGTACATCTCGTGCTCATAACTTATTATTTACCAACGACAACTTTGAAACCCTTCACGAAATTTCGGTATGTATTTCAATTGCATTTGAACTACAAATCTTTATTTGTGATTTAGGTTATAATGTAATTAAATTATAGTTAATTAATTTCTGTGATTAATCATTTATGTCAATAAATATATATAATTTACTATTAATTAATGGATATATCTTTAAATTTATTTTTCTGTAAATATTAAAATTATTAATATTTGTTATTAATCATTTTGTCAATACATATATACATATAGAATGTACATTAATGGATATATTATTAATTGTAGACATACTTTTTATTTATTAGTTTGAGAAATTTATATGTGAATTTTCAAATTTATAATATGATTAGGTAAAAGAAATTGTTAAAGATTTATTTCAAATGCCGTCTATTTGCAAATGTCGAGGAGTTGTGGATAAAGAAGATTTTGAAATTTATGATGTCGGATCACTTAGTGATCGCCATCTGGTGTTGACTTCGGTTTCATTTTATTTAATTATTTTAATATGCTAATACAACATTCAAAATGTTATATTATATAATAATGAAAAAATAATTTAAGAAAAATATATTGTGTTATAGATATAGAGAAAATAATTAATTTTATTGAATATATGTTTATTCTAGTTCTATATATATATATATATATATATATATATATAAATATATAAATATAATTATCAGTATCTGTTAATTGATACATCTGCTTACATTTTAACATTAACTATTTATTAATTATACTATTAAAGAACCATCAAATTATTGACTAAATACTACATTACTTTGCTTTCTTGATATTTACTTATATCTTATATTATGATACATATCTATAAATAGCGTATGAATATTATATTCTTTGTAGAAAGGACTGCTGGAGATCTACGGATCGCTGACTTACACTCAAGATGATTTGCCTGAAGAGTCTACAGACATAAATAAACACTACTACAGATCTTATGAACGTAACCACCCAACTCTCAAGATGCCTGCCTATAATTTTACTTTATTGAGGTTCTCCATTGTTACCTTCATAGTTTTCTTTATTGTTTTATCTCATAATTGATTTCTATCATTACTATTTTCGAAACTGAATATATTAATATTTATGTGTTTAAACATAAACTAGTTAGAATTATTAATTCATTTATAAATCAATTAATTATTTAATTTCATTATCTATATTTATATTTTATTATCATTCTAACTTCAAGTACTAAAGTTAAAATGAAACTTTAGATCTATATATCCTTTATTGCTCGCATAGTTAATGAATAAGATAATCTTTGCTAATCAATGTCTAGTTGTACTAAAGAGCTGAGACTTCCAGAACATTACCTCGACTTTGAACAATATATCATCCTAGTTGGCAGTTGTCAACATAAACAGAAGCTTTTCATTGCTGAAAATATACCAGGAAGAGGTATTTCATTTATCTTAAGCTTGCTAATATATATTATTCATAAATTTAATATTTGCTGTTTTTATTTTCAATATTTCTTTAAAATAAATTTTCATATTTTTCTTATTAAGTTTCTATAAATTAAGTTTTACGATGCTAAATTTTGTTATTATTTATAATCACATTTGAAAGGGAAAAGAATTTATTTTAGAGAATTGTCATTACCCTTCAATGAAGAATTTAATGTGATTTCGCGAATTCATAAGCTCACTTTCGTTATACATAAAAATGAGTACTATTCTATAGCAGAAATCGATTTACAAGGTTTTCTTATCCGTGTAGTTTATAATATAAATATCGTTCTGTTGGGATGCTCGTAATAAATTTATATATTTTAGTATTAGAATATTTTTTGTATACTTTCTATTTACTATATTTTCACGATCATATAAAGCATTGGTATTTCGAGAGAGATCAATCGAGAACGTGAAACTAACGGAATTGACTCGAATTCCAAAATTGATTCCGAAACTACAGTTTTACGAACAGCCTATTTTGATATCCGGAGGTTCCTATATTTTCTAACTTCTATGATAGTTGTGAGATGCTTACATCTCAAAGTACTGCCCGGAAAACCGGAGTCATGTAATTTTTGTATAAAATATTATAAATATAAATAAATATGAAGATTTTCAATATAAAAAAAATATGCGATTACAAAATATAAATATAAAACCTCCACTATTGTTTTCTGGTTTCGAATTTCATTAATATTGTAAATTGTAATAGAATAGAGTGGAGTTTGAAAATATTTTACTTTTACATACACTAAATTGTCATTTGGCGAAATTAAACTACTCCACCTTTGACCTGCGACGTATTGCAGACTTTGCTTTTGATTTTAAACACGGTTTCGAAGCCCTGAAGATTACAGGACTCTCTTCTACCATCGCGACTACCAACATGATATTGCTGCACGGATCTCGCTTGTTGTTCAGGTTTGAATCGCGATTTTCATGGGTGCCATTCTACTCAATAGACACTGTTATGTAATAGGGTTCAATATAATAAGTATATGGCAGGCAGAGTGCGTGTCATACATGTCAAATACATGTCAAATACATGTCAAATACATGTCAAATACATGTCAAATACATGTCAAATACATGTCAAATACATGTCAAATACATGTCAAATACATGTCAAATACATATCACATACATGTCAAATATATGTCAAATACATGTCACATATATGTCAAATATATGTCAAATACATGTCAAATACATGGCAAATACATGTCAAATACATGTCAAATACATGTCACATACATGTCAAATACATATCAAATACATGTCAAATACATGTCAAATACATGTCAAATACATGTCAAATACATGTCAAATACATGTCAAATACATGTCAAATACATGTCAAATACATGTCAAATACATGTCAAATACATGTCAAATACATGTCAAATACATGTCAAATACATGTCAAATACATGTCAAATACATGTCAAATACATATCACATACATGTCAAATATATGTCAAATACATGTCACATATATGTCAAATACATGTCAAATACATGTCAAACACATGTCAAATACATGTCAAACACATGTCAAATACATGTCAAATACATGTCAAATACATGAGTCATATCCTGAAACTTCCTTATATAGTCCGGACGACGGCCATCACTTTTATATCAGCGATCAGCACACAATGGCCAAAAGTGAAACGATTATAGTCTTGACCTCCAGTATCAGCGGCCATTATAGTTACTTGACCAATAAAAAACAAGTTAATTATTTAAAATATTTAAAGTATTATGTAATATTCTGACTTTGCTTTAATCAAATTTCGATATGCTTCCTTTAATTTCTCAGATACTGTAATTATGCCAGATTGTTAAATTAATGTCAGTTATTGAGGTGTTGTTTATACCTAGCCAAGGTCAGAGGTTAAATTATCTGGCCCTAATGAAAAGATTAATATAAATGTTGGATTATTTAATCGATTCTTGTTGCAAACAGAATTCCTTAATAAATAGCAGCCGTTAAGCATTTTGTTCTATAATTTATATTAAATGTCCGCGTACGAAATGAAAGAATAATGAATACAATGTAAATGAGCAAATAGGCATTATACAATTATATTTATATATATTTATATATATATTTATATATATATTTATATATATATTTATATATATATTTATATATATTTGTATATATTTGTATATATATTTATATATATTTATATATATATTTATATATATATTTATATATATTTATATATATATTTATATATATTTATATATATTTGTATATCATTTTATATATTTATGATATGTAGAATGTGTTTTTGAAATAGATTATCTCATGCCATGTTGACCGTCTGCGCTGTAAAAAGATATATCCGAGTAGGGAATGGAGCCTTATTCATGGACGGGAAAATCTCCCTGACTTACCCAGCGATGCTCATTTAGTATCTTTGCTATACAATAATGAAGACAATAACAAACTTATTATTGTTAGTATTTAATTATTGGTAAATTAATGTCAAGTACCATATAGTATTTAATTGTCTCTTTAGCATATCTTATTGTCTTTTTAATGTTTTTTTATTGTTTTTTTTTTGTTTTTTTCATTAATTTTTCATTATTTTTTCATTGTTTTTTCATTGTCTCTTTAATATCTCTTATGTTTCTTTATTGTTTCTTGTGTTTCTTTATTGTATCTTTAATATATCTTGTGTTTCTATATTGTCACTCTATTGTTTATTTAATATCTCTAGTATTTCTTTAGTTTCTCAGTATATCCTCAATAATAAATAAATAAAGGCGACTTTAAGTAAGAATTTGATCAAAATCAAATTCATCTATCTATATTAGTATATTGTAATGTGTTAATTCTCATAGCATTTAGTATAAAATGATATTAATCTTAATAGGCTACACTCTTGACCTATTTGTATAGTTGTATGTGAAGAGACAGGATAAGCACAAACATGATAAACATATTCTGAAGCATGTGGTTTCAGTCCTGGCCATCGAATCTTTGATAACCTTTCATGAAGCCTGGTTGTCTTTGGACAAGCAATTGTTAGTATCTTAATATCTTTAAATAATCAATTATCAATGTGTGACGATCACGTGACTAGTATTTGTTACAATTTAAATATTGTATAATCTATCATTATTAAGAAAAATATAAGAAAAAGGAGGGAGGGAGGGAATGAGGGAGGGAATGAGGGAGGGAATGAGGGAGGGAATGAGGGAGGGAATGAGGGAGGGAATGAGGGAGGGAATGAGGGAGGGAATGAGGGAGGGAATGAGGGAATGAGGGAGTGAAGGAGTGAGTGAGTGAGTGAGTGAGTGAGTGAGTGAGTGAGTGAGTGAGTGAGTGAGTGAGTGAGTGAGTGAGTGAGTGAGTGAGTGAGTGAGTGAGTGAGTGAGTGAGTGAGTGAGTGAGTGAGTGAGTGAGTGAGTGAGTGAGTGAGTGAGTGAGTGAGTGAGTGAGTGAGTGAGTGAGTGAGTGAGTGAGTGAGTGAGTGAGTGAGTGAGTGAGTGAGTGAGTGAGTGAGTGAGTGAGTGAGTGAGTGAGTGAGTGAGTGAGTGAGTGAGTGAGTGAGTGAGTGAGTGAGTGAGTGAGTGAGGGAGTGAAGGAGTGAGTGAGTGAGTGAGTGAGTGAGTGAGTGAGTGAGTGAGTGAGTGAGTGAGTGAGTGAGTGAGTGAGTGAGTGAGTGAGTGAGTGAGTGAGTGAGTGAGTGAGTGAGTGAGTGAGTGAGTGAGTGAGTGAGTGAGTGAGTGAGTGAGTGAGTGAGTGAGTGAGTGAGTGAGTGAGTGAGTGAGTGAGTGAGTGAGTGAGTGAGTGAGTGAGTGAGTGAGTGAGTGAGTGAGTGAGTGAGTGAGTGAGTGAGTGAGGGAGGGAATGAGGGAGGGAATGAGGGAGGGAATGAGGGAGGGAATGAGGGAATGAGGGAGTGAAGGAGTGAGTGAGTGAGTGAGTGAGTGAGTGAGTGAGTGAGTGAGTGAGTGAGTGAGTGAGTGAGTGAGTGAGTGAGTGAGTGAGTGAGTGAGTGAGTGAGTGAGTGAGTGAGTGAGTGAGTGAGTGAGTGAGTGAGTGAGTGAGTGAGTGAGTGAGTGAGTGAGTGAGTGAGTGAGTGAGTGAGTGAGTGAGTGAGTGAGTGAGTGAGTGAGTGAGTGAGTGAGTGAGTGAGTGAGTGAGTGAGTGAGTGAGTGAGTGAGTGAGTGAGTGAGTGAGTGAGTGAGTGAGTGAGTGAGTGAGTGAGTGAGTGAGTGAGTGAGTGAGTGAGTGAGTGAGTGAGTGAGTGAGTGAGTGAGTGAGTGAGTGAGTGAGTGAGTGAGGGAGTGAAGGAGTGAAGGAGTGAAGGAGTGAGTGAGTGAGTGAGTGAGTGAGTGAGTGAGTGAGTGAGTGAGTGAGTGAGTGAGTGAGTGAGTGAGTGAGTGAGTGAGTGAGTGAGTGAGTGAGTGAGTGAGTGAGTGAGTGAGTGAGTGAGTGAGTGAGTGAGTGAGTGAGTGAGTGAGTGAGTGAGTGAGTGAGTGAGTGAGTGAGTGAGTGAGTGAGTGAGTGAGTGAGTGAGTGAGTGAGTGAGTGAGTGAGTGAGTGAGTGAGTGAGTGAGTGAGTGAGTGAGTGAGTGAGTGAGTGAGTGAGTGAGTGAGTGAGTGAGTGAGTGAGTGAGTGAGTGAGTGAGTGAGTGAGTGAGTGAGTGAATGAGTGAGTGAGAATAGAGAGGGAGAGATAGAGTGATTATTTGAAAATATTATCATTTTAATAAATTATTTAAGATATTATTTATATTATTCTAAATTATGCTTGATTACTGATTGTATGTTGACTTAAATTAATAATGAATAGATTATTGCACAACAAAATAAGAGAAATAATGAATTTGAAACAAATATGTCCGTTGAAGAAAGTTTTTTTCGATATTTTTAATATTCAGAGATTCACTAAAATACAGGTTTCATTTTATACAGATATATAAATAAACATAACAAATATTCTGCATAGAAATTATTTAGGTAAAATATAATTTATGCTCAAAAAAAGTTATTTTTAATTCAAAACAAAATTTGACATCAAAATCTAATATTTTTATTTCTTTCTGATAATTCAAAGATTTTATTTTTTCAAATGATAATAGAATGATATTATATTGAGATATAATTCTAGCAAAATCTCAACGCAGAATATATAATATGCAATTTAAAAATTAATTGACCATGAATGAAATAAATTAATAACTTTTTACATAGAATAATTAATATAATATTTGTATGTAAATCTAAAACAAGAATTGATCATCATAATTTATCATTTACCAAACATGTAATTAGTTAAATAGGTAAACATTTTAACTGTAAATAGTCCATTAACTTGTTAGGTTTATATATTTTACTTTTAATATTACATGGGTTTAATAAAATTTGTATACCCTTTATACATCCAGTGATTACCTTTTATACAGTATTACTACACCCTGTGATTACCCTTTATACAGTATTCCTATACCTAGTAATTACCCTTTATACAGTATTCCTACACCTAGTAATTACCCTTTATACAGTATAACTACACTTAATATACTTATTTCCTATAATCTCTCACTCTCACTCTCACTACTTTTACTCTCAATCCTCCACACCTTAACATTCACTCTATAGTTCCCAAACCCCATTCGCTAGTTCCCAAACCCCATTCCCTAGTTCCCAAACCCCATTCCCTAGTTCACAAACACCATTCGCTAGTTCCCAAACCCCATTTCCTAGCTCCCAAACCCCATTCCCTAGCTCCTAAACACCATTCCCTAGTTCCCAAACCCATTCCCTAGTTCCCAACCCTCATTCCCTAGTTCCCAATCCCCATTCGCTAGTTCCCAAACCTCATTTCCTAGGTCCCAAATACTATTCCCTAGCTCCCAAACCACAATTTTCCATATCCTCTCAAACAGTCCACCTCCTACCGGCCGCCCAAAGTGCGAAAAATAAACATCAGCGGACTTTCCACTAGCCAATCATTAATCATGTATCACGTGGTTATCACCAACGTGACGTCATACCTAGCTGCCTACAGCGACGCTAAATACGCAGACAATGAAATAACGCCCATTGACGCCTGGAAAAATAACTTAAATACGTATCAGGTAGTTTTGAATTGATGGGAGGGTTGATGTAGAGGCAGGTTTTACGTGGGAGTAGTTATGTGGGAGTGGTTATGTGGGAGTGATTATGTGGGAGTGGTTATGTGGGAGTGGTTATGTGGGAGTGGTTATGTGGGAGTGGTTATGTGGGAGTGGTTATGTGGGAGTGGTTATGTGGGAGTGGTTATGTGGGAGTGGTTATATGGAGGTGGTTATATGGAGGTGGTTATGTGGGAGTGGTTATGTGGGAGTGGTTATGTGGGAGTGGTTATGTGGGAGTGGTTATGTGGGAGTGGTTATGTGGGAGTGGTTATGTGGGAGTGGTTATGTGGGAGTGGTTATATGGAGGTGGTTATATGGAGGTGGTTATGTGGGAGTGGTTATGTGTGAGTGGTTATGTGTGAGTGGTTATGTATGAGTGGTTATGTGGGAGTGGTTATGTGGGAGTGGTTATGTGGGAGTGGTTATGTGGGAGTGGTTATGTGGGAGTGGTTATGTGGGAGTGGTTATGTGGGAGTGGTTATGTGGGAGTGGTTATGTGGGAGTGGTTATGTGGGAGTGGTTATGTGGGGGTGGTTATGTGGGAGTGGTTATGTGGGAGTGGTTATATGGAGGTGGTTATATGGAGGTGGTTATGTGGGAGTGGTTATGTGTGAGTGGTTATGTGTGAGTGGTTATGTATGAGTGGTTATGTGGGAGTGGTTATGTGGGAGTGGTTATGTGGGTGTAGTTATGTGGGAGTGGTTATGTGGGAGTGGTTATGTGGGAGTGGTTATGTGGGAGTGGTTATGTGGGGGTGGTTATGTGGGAGTGGTTATGTGGGAGTGGTTATGTGGGGGTGGTTATGTGGGGGTAGTTATGTGGGGGTAGTTATGTGGGGGTAGTTATGTGGGGGTAGTTATGTGGGGGTGGTTATGTGGGAGTGGTTATGTGGGAGTGGTTATATGGGAGTGGTCATGAGGGAGTGGTTATGTAGGGGTGGTTATGTGGGAGTGGTTAGGTGGGAGTGGTTATGTGAAAGGGATTATTTAGGTGGGATGATATAGGAATCAGGGGGTATGTGGAAGGGATGATTTACTAGTTTGTTGGTGAAAAGAAAGGATGATATTGGAAGGAATGGGTGTAAGGCAATTCTACTTATATGGGACACCGTGTGACTACACCTGGTGTGTTATGAGGGGTTATGTTGAACACGGAATGATGTCGAAGAGATGGATACTAAATGAGAAGGATATGGGATGAGCGATGTTGATGTCTTGAATTTAGAAAACTTCTGAAATTATTTCTGTGTTACATAATAATGATAAAAGTATTTTATTCGCAACTGTCCAGGACTTTTACAAGTATTTCTTTCGCGGGAATCACATCACACAATCAATTTACTTGGACACCAATCTTTACGCAGTGGTTAGTAAGACCATGCCTCTCGACATGCTACTTCCTTACTACCTTACTTTAATTTGCATGCTAGTTCATAGCATACATCTGCAATGTAATCACTTTTATACAAACATTCATAAATAGTGATTATATGTTTACTTAATAGATAATTATTTACCAACTTAATGTCTAATTAATATTGCAGAATAATCCTAAGATCTCTAGAGATTTAAAACGATTACCCAGCAGAATTTATCTAGGCAAGAATGATATTTTCCTTTTCAATATGACTATACTACCCGAGGAAGACGGTCAGTGCTTTGTATTAATAATAATATTATTAATAAATTTATTTACTAAATATCTATTTCGCACTTATATATTTATATTTGATCTATTGTAAAACTGTCTAAAGGAATATCTAAATACTTACATTAACTTTTCTTATATATAGTTATCATTACATTTAATGCATTCAACTTACCCACATATATGTGATTCATTGTAATTGAATATCTTTATTTGCATATATAAAATTAAATACGATATATTAATTCTTCATAATATTTATATATAGTTAAATAGAATAGTAATACCTATTTTTTAGAGTGGACCCCAAGAGGACCATGATAATCTCGGGTTAAATGGAAAACGTAATATCTCGTTCTTTTACAGTTAACTTGGAAGATATTTCATTAAATGTGATTATTAGCAACATAACAAGAATCCAAGTGAAATACATAAAGCAAATATTTTATCTTTATAATTATGTGAATTTTAAAGTTATTTAATTTATTTTTTAATATTATTTTTTAAGATCAAATATTTTCATGTTTCCATATCTCTTCTATATTAATAGTATAAAATATTTGTAATTAGTCAATAGTAGCATTGTATTTGATTATGTGAATTGCATATCATATTATTTACATTTGTAGGTGGAAGTCTGTGAAATGGGTCGAGACACAGAACTATACTATCCAGGCAGACTTACTCCCTCGGTCAGCGTACGATTTGTTGCGATTGTAAATCACCGTGAAATCTGCATGAAAGGTCAACATTTTGAAATGGTCAGTTTCATATTTTATGTAATAATAATTTATATTATCATCCGAGAAGAATAATTTTGATAATATCTACATATATATATATAGCATCTACTATGATAAGTTATCTCTTAGCTCTTATCTGCCTCTACTATAATAAGTTATCTCTTAGCTCTTATCTCCTTCTACTATGATAAGTTATATTTCATATATTATTTACTACAACTATGATAAGTTATCTCTTAGCTCATATCTTCCTCTACTATAATAAGTAATCTCTCAGATCATATCTGCCTTTATTATGATAAGTTATATCTTAGCTCTTATATACCTCTAAATAGTAACCCTCATCATTGCTTTACAACGATCTAACTCCTTGTCCAGCCTAGTTACCAGATGAGTGTGAATACGGGTTGTCCACCTAACACCAGAGTTACTTTCGACTGGCGGAAAAGCAAAGAACATTTGAAGAAATACGGTCATTCTAAATATAGATTGAGATGATGAATTTAATCCTAGGAGGATTAAATAGGATGGTGAGTTCACTTCTAGGAGGATTATATAGAGGTGATGAGATTAATTCTTGAGTTGTATGTGTTAGTTTAGGTCATTTAAAGATCTGTCAATGTGATTGTTTTTGAATTTCGTTTAGTCTTTTCAGTTGGTAAGAAGTGAGTTGCAGTAGTCAATGGCGATATCTTTGTCGATTTATTGGCAGAAGTTATATTATTAAGAGCTCTATAATTCATAGGGTGTTTAATTCATTGTATTGTCTATGTTTGTTCGCCCATGGTAAATTTAGACTCTAGTTTCACATTTAGTTGTAAGTTATAATTAGTATTTCCTTATTTGCAATTTGATACATGTAAAGGGAAGAACTAAGAATTTAAGAGAAGAACTAAGAACTAAGAATTTTCAATATAAGAAAATACATTTTATTTTAGTTACACGTGTGTGTATATTTATGTATTCAAGTGTAATTTATTTTTCACCTACAACTAACCTTTATTTAATTTAGGCCAAAAGCTCTACGACATGGATTGTTCCGTAGTAGATCCTCTCAGACCTTGTTTTTATTTCGATAACAGTTAATATCACAACGATCTTATTTATATTTATTTCGATAATAAAATATTAACAAACCTTAATAAATAAAAATATCCATTTTTTCATTGAAACAACATCAAATTGTTAGAAATTAAAAGATTAACTTTCGTACCGCAGACTTTAAGCCCTACTTCAGAATATACGACGATACCATATTCGAATCGCGGCAATATACGGGTAATTACACTTTGAAGATCGTGGGAGGATCCCTTCCATCGGAAAAAGTCAGAAAATACTCCTCGGATGAAATTGATAGTTTTAATTTTAAAACGTTAGTTATGATTAATGTAACTTGTAATACAAGAAATCTCACTTGGTATGTTGCGAAGCAGCCTTTTAATCTATCTATGTAAATTGATATTTAGAGGATATTCAGCCATGATATGGATGTCGATTGGAAATGCATCTACCGATCACAACGGAGTTTTCATATATAACCACAAGAAAAATGAAATTAAGTTATTTAATTATGATTAATGGAAATATTTCATCAAAAATTAATCGATTATTTTAAATTGTTTATATCGAATCTATTATTGAATAATCCGTAATATAAAACAAGATGGATAATTTAACGAACTGATTGATTGATTAAGATAAATATTTAAAACATTAAACAGGTGGATCTGTCAGATAGATTCGCCATGTAGCGATATTTGGCCATCTTTTCCGGGTAGTCCCGAATTCGTTTTCCTCGTGGAATTCAGCAATGTGTTCGTATACAAATTTGCGACGTGGCAGGATAGGGAGATAAATTAACCCGAGGGAAACTTCAGTTGTTATGGCATAACGATGTTTGCCATACCGTAGAACAATACATCTACGATATTATACGATAAACCTAAAAAGCTATCCATAAAAAATAATATATAATAAATGATATAAATTGATTTATAAAAATATAATAACTGTATTGTTTGCTAGCTGGTGTGTGACCCACACTATGTTCATAGAGTCTTCATAAAAAATGTGATATTTTCATCTTTATATATATATACTCAATTTAATAAATTCGTAGATGATTAACTTTACCTATTGTAAATGTATATGGATATTATATATTAGTACTCGGTCCTATGAGTTTATCTATATCACTTTCATTTTATAACATGTTAAGAACCTGCTATGAAAATTAATGTAAACCGGATTTATTTAATATATATGAAATATAAATATTATATATATATATAAATATATACGTAAACAAAGTACTATTATTTGTTGAATTTCTGTTGTAAATCTCGTGTTTACTGACACTTGAATAACACAACAACTTAGCGACGTGGACACAAGCACAAACTGCGACTACAAAATGCTTTTCCTCGTACGAATTCACGGCATTCCCTTGGACACGACCACCTCGATCTACTTGCTAATTGTTAGAACAATGGACGTCTCCTTTGTCTATAGACACCTTTACATTCGTATACACACTAGGCAGTGGAATCACTATTTCCTCATAGTAGGATAGAAGTAGTCCTGAGATAGAGGTAATTGGTAAGTGGGCATTCTTAGCATGTGATTTCTAGTCCACTATAATCTGGTGTCATCTTTTTATAATGTTATAAATTGGTGACATACATAATTATTTTAACTTCATTAGTAATCTATATAGTTATATCATAGAAATATGCAAGTAAATATTTATGGGAGTTTAACTATGATATAACGATGATTATTGTTTACGTGTAACGTAATTGATATCAGCTAATATTGTTAATAGCAGTGATACTTTCATGTAAGTGGGTTTATTGTTTCACAAATGTAATGATTTATTAACTATTTCACTGGTAACGGACTAAATATACATTAAGAATATTAGTATTGTTGTTAAAAAGCTGAGAAATATAAAATTCACAATTAAAATTAATTACATCATTAAATAAACTTATAATATATATATATATAAATTAACATAAATTGAAAATTATATTATATTATTTACTATATAAGAATCTGTTTAATTTAATTAAAATTTATTTTTTATTATATTATTCAAATTTTGATGAAAATGACTGTTATTTCTCTAATAATCTTGTTTCAATACTCAGGGAAGTTTAGTTTGTATTGCGATGTCAATTTACCTGTACGTTTACAAGAACTTAAAGAAAATAAACTATAATGGTACAATTCATTCCGGTTATTCGATGTTTAATTTTTAAATAATCAATTAATTACCAGTTATTAAAGTACGATCAATAATTGTTATCATTATTACTAGTTTTATAGTTAAATTTGAACTACATCCAGTCAAGAATGGAAAATGAACCCAAGAGAAAGCATTACAAACAGAGATAATATATGAATGATATGACCCGATATGACTGTCCTGTAAAAGGAGCACCTTCATCAATTCCGTGAACTGATAATTTAAATAAAAAAATCTTTATTTTTATAATAATTTTTATTAATTTTTTAATAAAACGAGTTGTAATATATAATTTCAGAAATTGCACTATAACGAAATAAGATGATAATGGGAGGGAAAACATCATGCATCTTCAAGGTCAGGGTAATTGATTTCACAAGCGGGAAGTTTCTTTTTCAAAAAGTCGTAAATCTCTTTTTTCTCATCTACTCCGAGGAGTTCGTACATGTAAAGAGTTTTTAAATTCCTGTTAAAATATGGAATATTAGTGGGAGGGGTGAGTTGAGGTGAGGTAGGGAAATATGGGAAGGAAATATGGGAAGGAGGTGAAGTGAAGTATGGAAGGTGAATTAAATTCTAAGATAAAAGAAATTCTCGCAAATGATATGCAGGATTCTAAAAATACGTAGAACTAATTCTAAATTATCGGTAACTAATGGCAATATATATAGTCAATGAGAAAGGAAATTACGGAGGATGATCACGCTATATGTTATGCTGAATTAAGTATCTGTGTATTATAAAAGGGAATCTATAAACCATGTATACACCAACTAATGATCATTAAACAATGGACTTGTAAATATCAGCTTGATGTTGTGATGTGGAAACAAAAGAGATATGTTATAGAAGTAACTTTCAACAGATAGTGAATTAATGTTAAGTTGAGTAGATATTACATTTAATTAAAATCTACACACTCATACTAATTATATACTTAACATATGTAGTTTATATTAACTATTTAGTAAATTTAGATAGAATATATAGATAAACAAACTATAGTCAGTAAATAGATATATATGTAATTCAAATACATTGAGTATATACATACTAGATGTAGACTATATAGAAACTATATACAAACAATTTAGTAACTATAGAGACTATATAATGACACAATAGTTCATATTATTTTCCATTTTGTAAGTTACATAACGACTTTATTCTATTCTCATTTCTAACGGTAAATCTGCGATGTAACGTAGACCCTCTTCGCTGACATCAGCACAAGAAGACACCTCCAGGTGTAGCAAGCTGTGTCTCAGTAGGGGAAGCAGCTTTAAAGCCTCGTCGTAGAGATAGGGACATTTGTGTAGACGTAGCTTAAGCACATGTTTGCAGTTGTCTGCAGGTCGGAGGTGATGAGAGGCGGATAGGAAGGAGATTAAGTGTGCGTCTAGGGCAAGGATGGATTTAAGGGCGGGTTCAGAGGTTAGAGCGAGGCAAACGGGGTGTAGGTCATAAGAACGCCATAAGTGAGGTAAGAGAATGGTTAATGTGTGAAATAAAATAGCTATTAAGTTCAACTAGAGGTCATGTTACATAACATATTAAATAGAATACGGTTGTGTTTTAGCTAGGACTTAGCAGATCCGGGACTTAGTTATGGGGGCGGCTCAGGGGTCTTCAGAAACCGAAATGTTCGAATCCGATGCAAATGACTTCGGCGCCGTCGGCGTCAATTTCCTCGATGCGAAGCGATCTCGAAGCTGAATTACTCGTCAAGTTCATGATACGATTGATGTCGCTTTCCCAACAGGTGGCGCCACACCAACGGAAACGGGCGCCGCAGCGAGACAACCACTCGGCGCATGAGCGGTCGGGTCCAACCTCCTTGATGCGCTCCACGTCGGGTCTGTAGGGTGGGGGGGTGGTTCTATAGGGTGCGTGAGGGTCCAGAGTCGGTGCTATTCTGTAAGGAGGGAGCAGATCTATAGGATGCGTGCGGGTATATAGAGTGTAGGTGGGTTTATAGGGTGTGGGGGTGGGACTGTAGGGAGGGAGCGGGTCTGTAGGAAGGAAGCGGGTATGTAGGGTGGGGTAGATCTATAGGATGCATGTGGGTCTGTAGACTGTAGGTGGGTTTATAGGGTGTGGGGGTGGGACTGTAGGGAGGGAGCGGGTCTGTAGGAAGGAAGCGGGTATGTAGGGTGGGGTAGATCTATAGGATGCATGTGGGTCTGTAGACTGTAGGTGGGTTTATAGGGTGTGGGAGTGGGTCTGTAGGGAGGGAGCGGGTCTGTAGGAAGGAAGCGGGTATGTAGGGTGGGGTAGATCTATAGGATGCATGTGGGTCTGTAGACTGTAGGTGGGTTTATAGGGTGTGGGAGTGGGTCTGTAGGAAGGAAGCGGGTATGTAGGATGTGTGTGGGTCTTTAGGGTGTTGTGTGCTTGTAGGCTGTGGAGGTTATGTAAGATGGGTGGGGGCGGGTCCGAAGAGTGGGTGGTGTGTCTGTGTGGTGGGGGCAGGTCTATAGGGTGGGTGTAGGTCTGTAGGATATGGACGGGTCTGTAGGATGTATGTAGGATTATAGGGTGGGGGATGGTCTGTAGAGTGGAGGTGGGTCTGATATTTGGGGTGGGTCTGTAGAGTTGGGGAGGCTCTATAGGGTGGAGGTAGATCTATAGTCTTGGGCGTGTCTAGGGTAGGTGCAGTTCGTAGGGTGAGGTTGCATCTATAGAGTGGGTGAGTCTGTAATGTGGAAGCAGGTCTGTAGGGTAGGCGAGGGTCTGTAGGGTGGAGGTATGTCTGGAGAGTGTCTGTAGACTGTAGCGGATCTGTAAGATGGGTGCAAGTCTGTAGGGTGGGTGCGTGTCTATATGATGGGTGTGGATCTGTAGTATGGGTGCTGATCTGTAAGATGGGTGCAAGTCTGTAGTATGGGTGCTGATCTGTAAGACGGGTGCAAGTCTGTAGGGTGGGTGCGTGTCTATATGATGGGTGTGGATCTGTAGTATGGGTGCTGATCTGTAAGATGGGTGCAAGTCTGTAGGGTATATAAATACTATATAAATACTATATAAATACACTTCAAACACCTTAATACTGATATATACTTTAATTTCATTTAATATTGTATTCAATTTAACTCCAAATACAATTTTATTTGTCTATAATAATGTATTACTTTTGTTAATATATATTATATATATGATATATATATGTAATATATATATATTATATATATTAATATTCATTATGAAAAAATCATTGACTTATATTAAATATTGATATTGATCAGAGAGGGTACAATTCGAAATATTGAATTAATATTTATAATGAATAATATTGTAATGTTATTATGGAAATATATGTATTTAGATAGAAAACAACATATTTTAGATGTATGTAATAGATACTGAATATGAAATAAATAACAATCATCTTGTATTGTGTAAACAATATTCGCATATATACTAACAGATACATTTAATGTTAGACATACAGATACATAAATGGAAATTTAATTTAATTAATATGAAAATCTATTTATTGTTATTTTATTTTAATACAAAATATTAGCAAAATCTATATTTATAATAATCATATAATGAAATTGAATATTGTAAAGATATGACCTTTGTATGACCTTTGTTAACCTATTAAAAACGGAAGCTAGCATGTACCATAGTGATCTTCTGTTTCCATCTTGCAATAACAATAATTCTTTTGAATTCCTCAAAAGACTTGATGTTTTGTTGAAAGGAGATATACTCTATTATTCGGAAATGTTTAATTATTATATTCATTATTAGATCAATAGTGAATCACATTACATCATTTAAAAATAGTAAATTATAGTAATTTTGTAAGATTTTAATAGTAAGAGAAATTATAAATGTAAATCTATAAATTAGAATTAATTATAAAAAAGTATATTTATTATATATATATAATATATTATGTTCTAGTTTTATTTTGTTTACGTTTAGATAATGTACATTGTACAATAAACATTATGTTTATATATATCATTCATATAAAACATAATTTTAATACAGATTTAGATTAGGGATTAACGTAACCCAAACCGAGTTCGATTATTTAGATACAATTTAAATCATCGATATAGATAAATAAAGTCACAATTTGCTTGAGATTGTAAATTTTACATTATGAAATATTAAAAATATTTTTTTTTTAAATAATGGAATATATTTTTATATGAAATATTTATATGAACTATTTACTAATATGTCTTGAACCGAAAGTTATCTATGTATACTGTTACATATTAATATATAACCCTATAGTATCTATTACCTACTACGCTTATGATTCATATACAATACAAATAGCAATGGCCAATCCTAAATAATATTTACTGTGTTAGGCAAACTTTTCATGTATTCAGTTCATATTCTTATTTTAATCGATACTCGAAACATTCCAGGAGTTTATACAACCAAATTATTTTAAATGAGCTACTAGAATTTATGACAAAGTAGTCGAGGACATACCGATAAGTATCTTTCTTGAATGTCTCAGAGTAAACGCTTAGCTGAGAAATAAGTTGATAATCAGAAAAATAGTTTTTCGTATCAATGATCCTAAGATAAATTATAAAATTCACATCGATTTAGGAACAATGCATCAAAATGGCGAGACATGTATTATATTATCTACGAATATCACGGTATGCACTATATTGTTTGTTTAGAAAATGCGTTGATGAAACAATAATGTGTTGACACCACCGGTCACTACTCTCTACACTACTGCTGCAATGTAGATAGAGTATACTTGTCCCCCCGAAATGCTCTACTAGACACATTACACCATGAGGAATAGTTTACTATCTCTGAATAGTTTACAATATCTGAATAGTTTACAATATCTGAATAGTTTACAATATCGAGTGGAGTTTTTGAGTGAGGTGAGCATAGCTCTCGTGAAAATTGCTGTAATATATGAATTATCGAATGTGCGGCCAACTATGTCATGTTATATAATATACAGTTGATAAACAGACTCCTCTCTCAGCTCAGCGTTTTTATTTTTATATAAATTGTTCAAATTATTAATAAATACATTATATATATTTACAATAGAAAAGTACCTTTAATATAATATAATTATTTAATGATTCATTATATTGCTACCACATATATTAGTTAAATACAAATCTACGAGCTAATAGAATTAATAATAATCAGTTGTTCTAATGGTGAGGCTATCAATAACCAGTGAAAGTTAGTAAGAAAATAAAATACAATTTGAAACCTGCATTTTAACACATTTCGATGCCGACTATGTATTAAAAATTAATATTGATAACGCATATGAAAAATTAACCAAACTATTATTCCTAATGCATTATATTTATATAGAGAATCTAATTATAAAACCATATCTTATATAGAAAATATTGTAAAATTGTATATCAATGCATCAATTGTCAAATAAACTCAAAAATTTCGCCGAATTCATTATATTTATTTGGCAATATTTTGTTATAACCTTGAATATAGGTTGTGCTATAGTGCGCAATATAGACATAATTAAATAGTCGAATTAATGTATATTAAATAGGAATAATCTTTCTAATAATATAATATATCATAAAATATTAATGTAAAATTCATTTATAATAAAGGAATGGACATTTTCAATAAATTAAAGAACTTATGAATAATGAATAATTTTTTTTGTTCGATAACTAATTGATTGGAAAAAATTAATAATCATATGTGTATTTATTATATAGTTATTACCCGTTTATAGTTATTGTTAGGGGGTAGGGTTATAAGATATTAACCCACTTTTGTATTGTCTGTTTCGCCACCTATTGGGATAGAATAGTGTATCCAATGTAAACAACTGGGTGATAATATTTGAATTCTCGTAGGAATCGATTATAAAAAAACCCATCGTGTCCAAGCTGCACAGGGCGATAAAAACGCTCAGTACGTTTACCATCTACGTTGACCGCGTCCAGAATCGATAATTGGCAAACCACGCCCATTGGCATCTGCATATAATGTCGTACATTCCAGGAAATTCGTATTCATCTGGTAGTCGTAGTACTACTACGACCTATTACGATTCGACTAGAGGAAACCCGGGTAATAATAGAACTACTACTGTTACTACTACATACACTGACCGAGACGGAAATAAGACAACAGAAACGCACACGACTGGTAAACAGAACACTCAAGCTAGGGATAGATTATCTAATCACCCATCAAATTTTAAATCATCAGATGTTAGTAAATTTAAAATAAAAATATATTAGCTTTCCATAATTAATATATGTATTACATATTAAGTAATTTTTATCTATGTCATTTTATATTCATTCAAATATGAATTAATCTAATTTAATACATACCTTTTTATTTTACGTATTTATTCAATACTTAGCCTCCATTTGATGTAACATCATCTCAAGTGTATAGTATAATTAATCAGAACATATTGCATATTATTATCATAGATATAACTTTTATTTAACTCTCAATACTATTTATATTATTTAAGTGTCAAAAAATACTATATATGCATAATACTTTGTTCAATCAATAACGTATTACATTATTTGTGAAGAACATATTCATTTATATACAAATAAAAATATTTTAATTTTATTAACTAAAATAAAATTGCTGGTTAGTTACATAGAAAACAGAGTTATATATATGACCGTTATACTTAGTGATATTCTATGATATATCCCCATATATAAAATATAATATAAAAGTAATTTTGTAATGCATAAAATGAAATTATCCGAATTATTTGATCGGCATCCAATTGATTAATTAACCAACACTAGGCCATCTTGTTTATTATTATAATATGCCCATTTAACAATATAACAATACTAGAACTGTCATTGCTATTATTCTTGTGTATACAATATATATAATATATGCGAATATCGTATATAATTGATATCCTATTTCGTTGCTAATAAGTCTATTTCATTAAAATCCTAAGTTAAAATGTCTAATATAGTTCAAGGTGTATTATTATATAGATTATATCGTCGTAGTGCAGTAATTAGACTTAATAAAAGCTTATTATAATATTAGATTATATTAAGTGTATACTTAATTGGGCTATTATGTGAGCACTTTTGTATACAAATTAACTATTATTTGATGTTATCATATTTAGTTTACCCACAGATTGTATGAAGTGCAAGATCATTATTTGTATATTATATAATGTACAATGTACATTTTATAACAATTTATAGTGTACATTGTACACTATAATTGTACACTATATTGTACAGTGTAATTTCATATATCTTCTTTGTGAGAGAATATGAAATATACGGTGTATATTGTACAATGTATATTGTACGTATACAATTCACATGTATAGTGTATAATATACACTGTATATTGTATAGTGTACAATGTACGCTATACATTGTACAATGTACATTTTACAGTTAACAATTTATAGTGTACAATATACGCTATACATTGTACAATGTACATTTTACAGTTAACAATTTATAGTGTACAATGTACACTATAAATTGTTAACTGTAAAATGTACATTGTACAATGTATAGCGTACATTGTACATTATACAATATACAGTGTATATTATACACTATACATGTGAATTGTATACGTACAATATACATTGTACAATATACACCGTATATTTCATATTCTCTCACAAAGAAGATATATGAAATTACATATACTGAGTATATTGTAAATACTATACTCTCTACGTATTAGAATATATTATAGTATTGAGATATATAAATAGCTTCACGTCCCTTAATTAGATAATTTGACCTTTACATATCTTATTTCATGGGCCACAAATCCAGACGAGTATATATATATATTTATATATATACACACATATATATATACATATATAAATACATATATATATATATATATATATATATATATATATATATATATATATATATATACCTATTATATTGGTAGATACATAGATAAGGAAAGTCTCTTTATATTCAATGGAATTCTATGCAATCTACTATATATCTCTATAAATATATAATATCCCTATGAACCCTGGGTTAAGTCATTTAGTAGATCAATTTCATGAAGTTGATTATTAATTTATTAGATACATTTATAGATATTTTACTATACTTTGCATTATTTATTTGTAATTATCTTCATATTATAAATAAATATTGATATGATATTTTTTAAAAAATATTATTAATTTATTAATTTAATATAATTACAATAATTACAATAATTAATTTACCTATATTAATACATATTTTAATACCTGACATGTTATTGATTCTAATATGATTAAATATTTGTAGCTGATACATTTATATATGTATCTAAATATGATTTACTTTTAACTATAAATTTTACTTATTTTTTTAAATATTAAAAAATAATATTGATTATCTTACTATATATATTATTCTAAAATAATAGTCATACAGTTTGAATGTTAAATTTAAGAATTAATAATTATTACATACATTTGTTACATACAATTATTACATACATTAAATATAACTAACTCTCCCTCTCCCTCTCCCTCTCCCACTCCCTCTCCCTCTCCCTCTCCCTCTCCCTCTCCCTCTCCCTCTCCCTCTCCCTCTCCTCTCCCTCTCCCTCTCCCTCTCCCTCTCCCTCTCCCTCTCCCTCTCCCTCTCCCTCTCCCTCTCCCTCTCCTCTCCCTCTCCCTCTCCCTCTCCCTCTCCCTCTCCCTCTCCCTCTCCCTCTCCCTCTCCCTCTCCCTCTCCCTCTCCCTCTCCCTCTCCTCTCCCTCTCCCTCTCCCTCTCCCTCTCCCTCTCCCTCTCCCTCTCCCTCTCCCTCTCCTCTCCCTCTCCCTCTCCCTCTCCCTCTCCCTCTCCCTCTCCCTCTCCCTCTCCCTCTCCCTCCCTCTCCCTCTCCCTCTCCCTCTCCCTCTCCCTCTCCCCTCCCTCTCCCTCTCCCTCTCCCTCTCCCTCTCCCTCTCCCTCTCCCTCTCCCTCTCCCTCTCCCTCTCCCTCTCCCTCTCCCTCTCCCTCTCCTCTCCCTCTCCCTCTCCTCTCCCTCTCCCTCTCCCTCTCCCTCTCCCTCTCCCTCTCCCTCTCCCTCTCCCTCTCCCTCTCCCTCTCCTCTCCCTCTCCCTCTCCCTCTCCCTCTCCCTCTCCCTCTCCCTCTCCCTCTCCCTCTCCCTCTCCCTCTCCCTCTCCCTCTCCCTCTCCCTCTCCCTCTCCTCTCCCTCTCCCTCTCCCTCTCCTCTCCCTCCCTCTCCCTCTCCCTCTCCCTCTCCCTCTCCCTCTCCCTCTCCCTCTCCCTCTCCCTCTCCCTCTCCCTCTCCCTCTCCCTCTCCCTCTCCCTCTCCCTCTCCCTCTCCCTCTCCCTCTCCCTCTCCCTCTCCCTCTCCCTCTCCCTCTCCCTCTCCCTCTCCCTCTCCCTCTCCCTCTCCCTCTCCCTCTCCCTCTCCCTCTCCCTCTCCCTCTCCCTCTCCCTCTCCCTCTCCCTCTCCCTCTCCTCTCCCTCTCCCTCTCCCTCTCCCTCTCCCTCTCCCTCTCCCTCTCCCTCTCCCTCTCCCTCTCCCTCTCCCTCTCCCTCTCCCTCTCCCTCTCCCTCTCCCTCTCCCTCTCACTCTCACTCTCACTCTCACTCTCCCTCTCCCTCTCCTTAGTTATTTACCTATTCATATCCATAATAGCAGAGATCCCCTCTGGTACGAGTTGACCCTGTTGACATTTCTAACATGTCGAATAAAAAGAGATACAGTAGTGGATGGGGCAGTTCTAGAAAGAACAGCCAATTTCACCAGGTTATTAAACTTCCTTAATAATATAATCTCTTCTAAAACATTTATTTTAATTCATTAGTATATATGATTTTTATAACAGTGTATTACAAATACACTCCATATATAACCAAAACTACAGGATTATTAGATCAACGCATATTAATTTGCTTATCTAAGAGATTATAAAATGTCAGATCAATAACCGTTGATTGGACTTTATAGATCTTGTGCCCTTATGTAATACATAAATAATCTCTTTTTGCTGTTTTTATGTCTATTCTTTTACATTATGTTTTGAATTATTAATTGTTCATATTAATTTGTATATTTCCATACAGCATAGGAGCTTTCCTTTTAACAATTAATGATTACTATATAAACTATACTAAATAAAAACGACTATAAAATAGATGTAAAAATGATTTATTTTAATATTAAATATACTTCGAATAGGATATTAACAAAAAAGTTAACAAAAAATAATATTAGGAGTAGTCGACTATTTTGTTGCATTATTATATTCATTGTTTACCAAGTATCTACTTTAGTAAGTATTTGCTATTCACTTCATCGTATCGATACATTTTGTAAATAATATTTTCTTCTTACTTAGGTAATTCTTGTCCAGTTCTCCGTAAGAATTGTAAATTTTGTAAATTCTGCATAATCCATTATATTATAATTAATATATTTATAATGTAGTGTTTTTTCTAGATATTAATTTTTAAAGCCATGTATTCTGATATCCATTAGAAATTGCTTTTCAATTTAACATTTATAAAAATTGTTTTATTATTTTTTCACATAATTCTAAAACAATTAACTTATTATTATTAATCACTCTTCGAATAATAAATTAATTCATTTCAGAAATATTGATTCCACTTTCCGCTAAATGCATTCATTAAATCATTTCACTAAATTAATAGTTAATCACCTCATATTTAAACAATGTTATTATTATTAGTACAAACATTCTTAATATAAATCTTAGAGTGACATTTTGATTAAATAAATCTGTTACTGAACAACAATACAATTGTAACTAATTAATTGTGTAAGCAAATAGTAGTGAATATATCTTTATTGTTTAAACTTCTTTAACAAAACTCCATTACACTTTGCTTTTATTTTAAAACCTCTTTCATTAAAACGAATATATGATATATAGTCATGATAGTAATAGAATTCAGGTTAATAATGATCAAATGCTTTTCTGTAATCCTACTATGAAAACATCTAGATGAAATTATATTTCATAAAACTATTATAATAAAACGGAATTTAAAAATTAATATATTTATTTTTATTTGGTAATCTAAAAGTTTGAATATCATTTGAATTTTATTGATTCTTTTTACTAAATATTATTTCAAAGTTTGGAATTATGATAGTTTCCAAAAATGTAAATCCGTTAGATTCAATAACTATGCAATGTTATTCGTGCCTAGAATAACAACTTAGTAAACACTTATCCTTATTAAATAACTAGTAAATTTAATTAGGTCAAGAACTCTATAAATAATTACCCTTGTTTCTATGCAACCATTTGTTAATTTGCAAATTACTAACCTTTTAAAATTATTATTTACTTTTGAAATTGCTTAGTTAATTAACTAATCATTTATACTGTTAGTGCATAATCAATGCACGATATTATGTAATTACTTAATTATATAATCATTTTATTATGTAACTACTTAATTATGTAACTACTTAATTATGTAACTACTTAATTATATAAATACGTAATTATGTAACAATTTAATTAGTAAACCGATTCATTGTTTTGATATAGATTGTTTTAATAATTATTTATGGAAATATACTATGGAGATTGTAATCGATTTAATAAAAAGTATTGTTAATAAATAGTGTACTATTCGTTAGAAAACAATTAATAATAGCCTGGAAACAATCATATGTAGAGATCATGTGATATACCTACATACAAGCAGTGGGAAATGTACTCATATTAAATTTATATTTAGTCCTAATTTAGTCTGCAGTTGTTATTTGCTGGTATAGGAATTACTAAGTTATGCAATCCCTCGTAATGTATGCGTGTACTATAGTGCTGTACGACGTACAGCACTATACGTACAGTATACGTGCTGCATAACGTACAGTGTACGTTATGAAGTGTATGCTATCCGTTCTAATTCGTTCTTAACAATTCATTCACTGGACCTTGCCAATATTGACGCCAATATTTGCTAGTATTAATGCAGCCCGATTTGGGGCCGTGGTTAAATTAGACGGTCATGTTCATGCCCGAATGTTGTCAGTTATAAATAGATATGACTCACCGATCCAGGTTCTTTGGTGAATCTATCGGTCAAGCGTATGTTGTTGTTACAATGTATCTATCCTTTCATTACTGTATGCACACATTAATCCATAGTGTTACTATAGTAATCTACGTATATCTTTGTTATTAGGAATATTTCTTAATATATATATATATATATATATCGTATTGCAGAAATGTGTATATAATATAATATATATAGTATATATAGTGTACATTGTACAAATATAATATATATAGTATATATAGTGTACACTGTACACTGTACAAACTATAAAAGATATGTCCAGTATATTATACAATATATATTAATAAAATGATTTGCATAATTTAGGAGGTATAATATATACTATATATATATATATATATATATATTATAATATTACGGATTACTCCCTTCCTATCTTCAACTCAAATGAATTGTCTTAGTAATAATCATATTTATATTTAATTTTCATAAATATAAATATAGTGATATAATATATATTTATATATAATATAAGTAATATCAGAAACCACCTACAGATATCTAGTTTCACATAACAATAGAATCTGGAATATTCTCGTATCCACAAATAATATAAAATTCTAACTTCAACACAGTAATTGCTAGATACTCAACCGACTGTACACTGTACATTGTACGGCGTAAATTGTACGGTGTACACTGTACACTGTACACTGTACACTGTACAGTGTACAGTGTACGGCGTACACTGTACGCCATATATTTATACATACTATATGACAGCGTATACAGTGTATATGTTTGCAATAAAGACCTATCTATTGGAGCTATAGCTTTGTGCAGGTCTAGTTACGCCCCTGCATATCTTGTTACATCATTATAGGTCTTATTATATCCCTATAGGTATTGGTACATCCCTATTTGTATTGTTACACCCCTATAGGTATTGTTACACCTCTATAGGTCTTATTATATCCATATAGGTATTGTTCAATTCCCTATTGGTATTGAAACACCTCTATTGGTATTGTTACATCCCTATTGGTATTGTCGCGCCCCTATATATCTCGTTACGTTACTATATATATTGTTACGCCCCTATAGCCCCCTGTAGATATTGTTACACCTCTATAGTTCTTGTTACACCTCTATTGTTCTTGTTACACCTCTATTGTTCTTGTTACACCTCTATTGTTCTTGTTACACCTCTATTGTTCTTGTTACACCTCTATTGTTCTTGTTACACCTCTATTGTTCTTGTTACACCTCTATTGTTCTTGTTACACCTCTATTGTTCTTGTTACACCTCTATTGTTCTTGTTACACCTCTATTGTTCTTGTTACACCTCTATTGTTCTTGTTACACCTCTATTGTTCTTGTTACACCTCTATTGTTCTTGTTACACCTCTATTGTTCTTGTTACACCTCTATTGTTCTTGTTACACCTCTATTGTTCTTGTTACACCTCTATTGTTCTTGTTACACCTCTATTGTTCTTGTTACACCTCTATTGTTCTTGTTACACCTCTATTGTTCTTGTTACACCTCTATTGTTCTTGTTACACCTCTATTGTTCTTGTTACACCTCTATTGTTCTTGTTACACCTCTATTGTTCTTGTTACACCTCTATAGGTATTGTTACACCTATATTGGTATTGTTACACCTCTATAGGTATTGTTACATCCCTATAGGTATTGTTACATCCCTATAGGTATTGTTACATCCCTATAGGTATTGTTACACCACTATAGTTCTAGTTACATCCAATATATAATATTTATGTTAAGATGATTATAACTTTGTATTAATTGTAATGAATGTATAATTAAGATTGATAGTGATGTTATACTATATTATAATTAGTATACTTTATTAGCTTCATAATATATAATTAGTATAATATATTATCAGTATAATATATTATCGGTATAATATATAAATTGTATATGCTTAGTATATTTTCAATTACGAATTCGTAAGTATTAACATAACACTTTTTATTTTTTATAATACATTTTATAAATAATACATATTCAACAAATTAACTTTTAAATTATATTCATGATATAAATTACATGTAAAGTAATTGTTTAGATTTAAACAGTTTTGGGAAATAATAGCTCCTATATAACATTATCTTATATAGGAAATATTGTGTATTATTATCTTATATATAAAGGTAATATTATATAATATTATCTTATATATAGGCAATATTATATAATATTATCTTATATATAGGCAATATTATATAATATTATCTTATATATATATAGGCAATATTATATAATATATTATTGATTTACTATCTTATATAATATCTTAATACATTTCAGTATGTATTGATGGTGCAAATACAGAGAGTTATTAATAATTATTAATATTGTTAATAATAACATACGTGATTTTGAGTTATTCATATTTTCTATAAGACAATCCTTCATATATAATTATATATAATAATTATGCTTAAGTTGATCTCTTGCCGATTTTATTACTTTATTTATTTGTTCTTATAATATGATTATATACATTTATTATTATTAATAATGTATAGTACCTTATTTTATAATTTAGTTTAAAATATTCACTTATTATATTTCAGCTATATGTATTGCAATGATTTCTAATTTTAATTCTAGAATTTAATTTATAGGATCTATATTTTTGAACTATTTTAAATTTGTATATATAAATATATTAAAATTAATAATTATTCATCGAACATATTTTAGTCGTAATATTATAAATATATATTTAATATTAAATCACACTTGAAATCGTAACTTTTGAAATGTATTGTATTCTGATATTACATTGTTACTGTTATCTATAAATAAAATATACTCGTATCGAGTTATTATATAATATATTTACTAATGTTGTTTATTATTGAATGTATTTTTATTGGTCCTGTTCGCCGATACTCTCACTATTGACCCGATCAAACAATACGTTATCACACTTCATATCACACTGTAGGTTAATATGTGTATAACGTACAGTAGTAATCGTTAGTTTTCTGTCTTGATATAACTGGTTATGAGAACAGTTTGTGATATTATGACTCGATGTCGATGTATTTTAATGATACACGTTGTCATTTTACATTTCACTATAACTGGGAAGTAAAATCATGCAATATGCAAATTTACATTATTACACTACATACAAAAGTATATACGTACTGTAGTGTTATGTAATGTATTGACTATAGTAAAGTATATAATCATATCATAGTTTTTATAGTAATGTTATTTGTAGGACATATAGAAATGCAATTATATATAAATATATATATATATATATATATATATATATATATATATATAGATATATATATGTAAATATATATATATATATATATATATATATATTTATATGCATATATATAGCAAATAGATATATGTAATTGTTTTATATGTTTTTATGAAATTAAACAATGCAAAAGGTGAAATTGCCTGGAGTGTTTGATGGATATTAAGAATGTAACTTAATGCTGCTACAATATTTAATTATATAAAGTATCATTTATTTTCTAACACTAAAGTGACCTACTTAGAGGTGTAGCTATACTAAATCTTCTGTAAATCTTCCTTTAACACTAAAGTGACCTACTTAGAGGTGTAGCTATACTAAATCTTCTGTAAACCTTCCTTTAACACTAAAGTGACCTACTTAGAGGTTTAGCTACACTAAATCTTCTGTAAATCTTCCTTTAACACTAAAGTGACCTACTTAGAGGTTTAGCTATACTAAATCTTCTGTAACCTTCCTTTAACACTAAAGTGACCTACTTAGAGGTTTAGCTACACTAAATCTTCTGTAAACCTTCCTTTAACACTAAAGTGACCTACTTAGAGGTGTAGCTACACTAAATCTTCTGTAACCTTCCTTTAACACTAAAGTGACCTACTTAGAGGTTTAGCTATACTAAATCTTCTGTAACCTTCCTTTAACACTAAAGTGACCTACTTAGAGGTTTAGCTACACTAAATATTCTGTAAACCTTCCTTTAACACTAAAGTGACCTACTTAGAGGTTTAGCTACACTAAATCTTCTGTAACCTTCCTTTAACACTAAAGTGACCTACTTAGAGGTTTAGCTATACTAAATCTTCTGTAACCTTCCTTTAACACTAAAGTGTCCTACTTAGAGGTGTAACTATACTAAATCTTTCATAAACCTTCCCTTAACACTAAAGTGACCTACTTAGAGGTTTAGCTATACTAAATCTTCTGTAACCTTCCTTTAACACTAAAGTGACCTACTTAGAGGTGTAGCTACACTAAATCATCTGTAACCTTCCTTTAACACTAAAGTGACCTACTTAGAGGTGTACTACTAAATATTTCATAAACCTTCCCTTAACACTAAAGTGACCTACATAGTGATGTATATTCATTAATACTTCTCTAAAACCTCTCTTAACACTAAAATGACAAACCTAGATATAGTGCATCACTAATCATATTTTAAATCTTATAGCAACAATATTCAACAAATGTAAACTTACAATATTTTGATATCTTTGTGAAATTTATGAATTCTGCGATAATAGTAAATTAAAATCAAAAACCTCTTCTAATAAAATAGATAATCTATATTAATCATGTTGGTTTATAGTTTGTAATATTATACAGACTGATTATACAATACTTGTACATGTTTTTCACATAAAATACTAGAGGTATGCAAATAATTGTATAATATATTTTAAAAAAGTGATTTATTGATCTGAACATACATTGAACTGTCCTGATGTCTTGATATTATTTCCAAGTTGTAATTGTTTATAATTAACTTTGATTTTAATCATTTAATATAACGGTAACATAACTCTGTTTATGGGAACTATGGCCTAGATTAAATATATATAATAATGGTTAATGTATTTCATTATTATTTCATTATCTTATTGATAAGATGTACATTACATTTCATTTCAATAATAAAGTTTAAAGGTGAATATAATTCTATATTTAATTACTATTGGGTAATTATTTGACCCTTTTCCGTCCGCAGGAAAAGGTGGGCAGTCAAGCGCGTAACCATCAGGACATTCGTAAAGAGTTGAACACATCCGGTCAGCTCTTCGAAGACAACGAGTTTCCAGCCGTTGACCAGACCATATTCTACTCCCACGCTCTTCCCAAACGATTCGAGTGGAAACGACCTCACGTTAGTAGGCTATTAGGTAGGGTCACCCCCCCCCCCCCCCCGATACACCAAGTGATCTATAGATATACTTCGATAATAAAACAATACTTATATTTAAGTGTATAATCACTATATTATATGTAATTATACTTTATGTGTATAAAATAAGTGTTTGGTATATTTTATGATAAAAAAAGTAATATTAAATTGCACATAGGTTTTTTCCTTGACTGATTTTGAGAATTTACTTTAAATAATGAAATAGAAAGAAATTCAAATTTTAATTGGTGAATATTGTAATTTATAATTAAATTATATTCTCTGTACATTGTACACTGTACTCTATACAATATATAATCTACACTATATACACTGTATACATTCTATACAGTGTATACTGTATAGTGTACCTTGTAAATTGTACTTTGTACAATACACAGGCTCGGAGATAAAGGTGGTGGGATATACTTCTGAGAGTAGGGAGTATGGGGGGAGGGGTCCTAGTAACTGTAAATAAGGTATTGGCGATGTGTAAGGTTTTATAATGGTGAGGGGGAGATGTAAATCACTTGTTCTAGAAGTAGTTGAGTTGGCGGGGAGTATTGCCAGTAGCGGTGTGGGTTAAGGAGGGGAAACCTTAATGATGTCGAGTTCATTTCAATAGTTATGATTCAGACTCGAAAAGGTTTGGGAGGAAGGTTTAGTAAGTTGCAAAATAAATTATGCCGAATGTAGAAAATATAATTTAGAGATTAAACGTTTACGTATTTCTATTAAAATCATATTACTACATCGGAATTAGAATTCTTATATACATCTGTATATATTCATACGTATATTTATATACATCAGATTTATAGTCGGATACACAATGCATATATATGACACTGACACAATGCATTAATTTACTGTAAAGTAATTAGTTTATCTTTCAATTTCTGTTTTATTTTCAATTTCTTACTATTACTAAGACATTTATATTAATATATAGAATAGCTTCTAGTTTATAGAATATTAACTTTAGCAATTATTGATGTTAGCATGTTATATATATATATTGTTATCGGCTGCATTATGTAATATGTTTTCAATATTGCATAACTACACAATTTCTATGGTAGCTGTATATGGAAACATTACATTCGTGGCTCCCGTATCCAGAAGATAAATCCTTCTCGACCTGTCTTAGACTTACCATGACCTCAATTGTAGTGTATACCGACAAGACTGTATACATTTGATTTATGTTATTAGCTTTGTATGCACTTATCTTATATTCACTATATCCATTATTTTCTTATATTCACTATATCCATCATTTTCTTATATTTACTATATCCACCACCTTATATTCACTATATCCATGATTTTCTTATATTCACTATATCGATTATCTTATATATACTATATCCATCATCTTTTATATTCACTATATCCATCATCTTTTTATATTCACTATATCCATTCATCTACTTATATTCACTATATCCATCATCTTCTTATATTCACTATATCCATTATCTTCTTATTTTCTGTATATATATTATATATATATTATATGTTTACAATATCCATATATAAAGATATTGCGTAAGGTGGCAGATTATAATTTCAACCATCTTTTTGTCATCTTGTAGGAATTATAAAATAAATTCGCTTTTTTTTCTATCCTTTATCTATTAATTCGTCTTCACAAACTCTTCCTTCTAATTACAAAATCTCCACATTCTTTATTCCTCAGTTGATCCCATCAAATTGCACAATGCAAATAATACTGTCTCATCATTTTCTAATTTCTTTTTTATTATTCACATTAAGTGCTTACTCCATTATATAACCTTATTAAACTTTAAGTTTTGTCTCAATAACATCCATTATAAGTAGTCCTACCTCAATTTAGTTACATTATAATTACAACCAATTTATTTCATGATTTTTGCATTACTTAAATAAATGTAAAGAATATCATAAGAATTTAAATGAATTATCTTTTGTACTAAAACTTACGTTTAGTAAACTATTCGCGCCATTCTTTTTCTCAATGTTTAGATATGGTTAGAATTTTACAATTATACAAATAAATTCAATGATAGCGGTATAATAGTGTGGTATACTGATATCTAGCCAACCAACAAACAACTTAAGTTAATTCTTCATTTTTAAAGTAAAATATAGAATATCTTATTATTTTACGTATACCAAGGTGCATGCTTGTTAAACCAATGTTTACCAACTTTAGTAATCTTGCAGATATAGTAAGGATCATAGTACCATTAGTTTATTGAGGAATAACTGCAATTCAGTATCCTTACATAGGGTTACCAACACAAATATTGATACTGCTTACCCTAATATCAGTACGTCGTAAATTGTCTATTTACGTACAGCTTTCAATACTCGTATTTATGTTTCAATGGGTAGTGTGAATAAAAGCATAAGAATTGACTTCAGTCAATATTTATCTATCGAGATCGCCTAATCACTTCATAACAAACAATCTCCAACGATAGTCAAATCAGAGAGTGAAATCATTGGTAGTCTGGAATACAATAACCTTAATTGTTTTGATTACATTTATTTAAATATATCCCATTTTAGTATGATATAGACTGTATGCTATATAGTGATATAGTGTGTAGTGATCTAGATATCATCTTGATAGTTAATTAAATCTAATGCCAAGTACAGTCCAATATCTATTTAAACTCAAAACATCACAAAACTTTATTTTGACTTTGCCATTAACCTATTTATTCTCATGTTATTTGAAATTCTATTTCATTAAATTGTAAATCCATTAGACTAAAATCGCATTGTATACATAAACATTCAACTGATTTTGTCTAATTAATACTCCATTTCCGCTAATTAACCTATCATATTTCATACTTATTAATGACCTCGGATGGGTAATAACTCATTTCTTGACTGACAAGCGTCAAATATTTGATTCTTCGGAAAATTAGTCTTAAAATAATAATAAATGGGTAACCATAAAATAATTTAGAAACATTTATTAATCACCGTCTCTCAATATAAATGTAAAGAGCAGTTTATCTTGAGTGGCTTCGGTGAGATATTGAGGTATTTGTTGATTAACTTCACCGGTATTACTGCATGGGATGAAATGACTCAACCTTATAGAATACTAAATAATACAATAGTAAATAATACAATAGATCTCCACCTAATCCTATGAACATGATCTCGTATACATACAGGTAACCATGGTTACTGCAAGGCAATATTTTCTAATTGATATATTTTCTAAATTATATATTCTGGACATTGCACAATACAATTAAGATACAATACAGATTTTTACAGATAATATATTATTCATCTTATAATTATTTAAAATAAATTGTTAAATATAATTAAATTATTTTAATATAATAATATCATTATATCAACGTTATTTTGATACTATATTAATATTTTAAGAATATATATATATATTGTTATATATATATATCTATCTATTATTATCTTAATAACGGGAAAATTTCGAGGCAATCAGAAATATAAAGTTAAATGAATACGTTGTTTATTATCGTAGCATATGCACAGATGATTTACTTCACACTGTACAATGTACAGTGTGCAATGTATAGTGTGCAATGTACAGTGTACAATGTACAGTGTGAAATGTACACTGTGAAATTTACAGTGTACAATGTACAGTGTGAAATTTACAGTGTGCAATGTACAGTGTGCAATGTATAGTGTGTAATTTACAGTGTGAAATTTACACTGTACGATGTATAGTGTGAAATGTACAGTGTGAAATTTACAGTGTGACATTTACACTGTACGATGTATAGTGTGAAATGTACAGTGTGAAATGTACAGAGTACAATATACTAGGTACAACATACTAGGTACATCGTACTAGGTACACCGTACTAGGTACATTGTACTAGGTACACCGTACTAGGTACATTGTACTAGGTATACCGTATTAGGTACATTTTTCTAGGTACACCGTGCAACCCAAACTATGCATGGTATCCAGGTATTCAGTCCTTATTTCTATATATAGTAAATATATATTTATAATTCAAAACATATGTAAAAAATCAATGTTAAATACAAAAATGTATTTAATTGGTTTCTCTTGTTTGCTCCATATGGTGAATTAATTTATTGTTTAATTTGTTATTTGTTATTTCATATTTTGTTTATATTTTTAACATATTTTCAATTTGCAGTCCATATGATCTACTTTCAACTTCTATGTAATAAATATATCATAATATTATTACATTATATTTAAATATTTTATTCATTTACATGAATATTAATCTAAAATATTAATTTCAACAGAAAATTAAAAATGTATAATATTGTTAAAAATAAGTTCATAATTCTAATTATTCTGGTTATCATTAATCAATTTAAATATTGTGGGTTTGAAATATATGTTCTTCGGACAACCTTTTAAAGTAATTACTTTTAATAGTGAAATCTTTAAACATAAAACTTAACCATTACAAATAATCTCACTCTTCAAAACTTGATTTCTTATTTACTTCAATAGGAGATTTGCAATGATCCCAAGCTTTTCGTTGGAGGAGCAAGTAGATTCGATGTGAAACAGGGTGAATTAGGTTCTAATATCTATTTGGATATTATAATTTTTATATCTATGCAATAATTATTTCGTTAAACGTTATTTTTATATAAATTTAATATAAATTAATTAACCATTATATATTTAAAATATAAATTATATTGAGCCATATTGTTTAATAATTACCCGTGATTTAGATATTAATAAAAATAATATATACCATACTCATATGAATACAATCTAAATAGATTACTCACCTTTGACCTTTAACCTATGCAGGAGATTGCTGGTTATTGGCTGCAGTATCCTCGCTATGTAGCCACAAAGATCTACTCCACAGAGTCGTACCTCCCAATCAAAGTCTTGACCCTAAACAGGTTTTAATCTTTAATGTAGTATATGAATGAATTAAACTTTCACAGTAGTAATAAGTTTCTCTGTATTTACCATTACAATTGATTATTTATTGCTAGATAATATATATTATATCAATATTTATACTTAAGGTATTGAGTATTGAAATTTAATAATGAAATCATTTCTGTGGCATCTTTGAGTTGTATTTTTTATTATTTATAAATTTATTAAACTTTAATAAATAATGTAACTATACATTAAATAATTCCTTTAAATAAATAGGACATTTTTCACTGCAATAAGTTACATAACTCCAAACCTATTTATTCTCATATATTCTAACCGTGAACAATTTTAATTTCTAAATGTACATTTCGTGAGTTTCCGTGAAACATCATACACCTTTTTTCCATGCAAATCAAAGATCCTAAAGAAGTTGTATGCTGTATAAAATATTTTTATATATTAATGGATGATCATTTCCTAACTTAAAAATAGTTGCTATAACACTGTAAACCACCTATTGAGTGTTCCAAAAAATATAGACTAAAACAATAAAGATATAAAAAAAGTAATGGCATGACTAATTTATCGGAACAAATAATCAATAATTATATCAAATTAGAGTTTTAAAATCTCTCCTCAAATATTGTGGTAAAATACAGCGTTTTTTTTGCACATTCGAAACATAATTACTTGATATATGCACTAGTATATTCCTATTTAAAATTCTTTTATATTTAGATACTTTTATCTTATGAATTCTAAATAAATAAATTTTAAAAGCATTCATAATTATAAAATTATTATTAGAAATTTGTAAACAAAGAAAATTAACATTATTATATTTCGCTGTAAAAATTTATTTTATAATAAAAATATCTCTTTTTTTCTAGAAAATTTTATATTATAAAATTTGATCAATGCTTAATAGAATTTGTCCATGAAATTTAATCGAAATTTCTCATATATAACCCTGATATAAGAAATCATGCAATAATCGAAAATTCAATACTTTTCGACTAATTCGTACAATTTTTACATAACATCACTTATGTTCATGAATAATCACGATACAATATTCCTAGAATTAGAACTTAAGTATTTTGACATCAAAAAATCTAATTAGTCTATTATTAATCTACAATATCTTATGAAAGTTAACAATTATAATTAAATATTGTAAACAATATGAAAAAAATATTGTATATAAAAACAATATTTTATGATTAATTAATATGTGATCAACTAATTGAAATATTAACGATACATCCACTACTATGCAAGCCTCCATAATACACCTCCTTATATGGTATGCATACGTTTCACTACAATCTACCCGCATTACAGGGCTACTGTGGTCTTATACGTTTCAACATCTGGCAATACGGTGAATGGGTTGAGATTGTCATCGACGATCGTCTGCCCACTTTCAATGGAAAACTCGTCTTCATGCATTCTGCTCAGAATGAGGAATTTTGGACTTCTCTTCTCGAGAAGGCCTACGCCAAGTACGTAAGAGTGGAGAGGGGAGTTGGTTGGAGGATAGAGGGTAGTTGGTTGGAGGATAGAGAGTAGTTGGTTGGAGGATAGAGGGTAGTTAATAGGAGGATAGAGGGGAGTTGGTTGGAGGATAGAGGGGAGTTATTTGGAGGATAGAGGATAGTTGGTTGGAGGATAGAGGGTAGTTGCTTGGAGGATAGAGAGTAGTTGATAGGAGGATAGAGGGTAGTTGGTTGGAGGATAGAGAGTAGTTATTTGGAGGATATAGGGTAGTTGGTTGGAGGATAGAGAGTAGTTGATAGGAGGATAGAGGGTAGTTGGTTGGAGGATAGAGAGTAGTTATTTGGAGGATATAGGGTAGTTGGTTGGAGGATAGAGAGTAGTTGATAGGAGGATAGAGGGGAGTTGGTTGGAGGATAGAGGGGAGTTGGTTGGAGGATAGAGGGGAGTTGGTTGGAGGATAGAGGGTAGTTGGTTGGAGGATAGAGGGTAGTTGGTTGGAGGATAGAGGATAGTTGGTTGGAGGATAGAGAGTAGTTATTTGGAGGATAGAGGGTAGTTATTTGGAGGATAGAGGGGAGTTGGTTGGAGGATAGAGAGTAGTTGGTTGGAAGATAGAGGGATTAAGTCACACAAGAAGAAGTTGTATTATGACTGAAGTAGTTGCTGATGTAAGGAGAGGAGTTAGTGGTTTAAATTGATTAGAAACTATTTGTAGTATCTTTAGCTCAATGAATTCCAATTATTTCTAGGAATTGTTCTATTTATTTCTTGGAATTATTACAATTATTTCTATAAATTACTACCTTTTAATCTAGTTATACAATTTTTACTTTTTGATAAATATGTATTTTATTTAAATATTTGTTGATGGATTTGTTTTGTTATTAATTTTTAATTTATATTAATTAATAATAATAAATTTAGTTAGTTTACAAATAATAATTTTGACTACTTAGACAAAAGACTTTCTAGAATAATGATCCTATACTGAATTGTTTGAGGGGATTTCTTTATTTTAACTTTCATTTATATACATTAGAAGTCATTTACCAACTTGCATAATATTTAACTAAATTCTGTGAATAAAACAATACTCCAATATTGCTATTTATTATATTGTATTATCACTTTACATAGATTAAATTAATTTTATATTTTCTTAATTTATCTTAATTAATATTTTCATATTATCTTAATTTTAATATTTACTCTATATTATAATACCATCACTAGATAATTAATAAATATTTTCTTATGATCTAAATTTTAATATCTACTCTCTAGTATTACCAGCATTAGATCATTTATATTCTCATATTATTTTAATTTACATATCTCTCTCTAGTATTACCCTCATTAGATAATTTATTGCTATTTTAATATTATCTTTATTTTAATATTTACTCTCTTTTACACCAGTACTAGATAAATAATTTTCCGCTAGAGGCAATCGCGATACCTTTATGTTCATCCGCTCAGATTGGTCGGATCTTACGAGGCGCTGAAGGGTGGCGCCACCAGCGAAGCGATGGAGGATTTCACCGGTGGCGTCACCGAAGTATTTGATTTTCGGACCGCCGTTCCCAACAACATCTGGCAGATCATGAAGCATGCCTACCACCGGCATTCGCTGATGGGCTGCTCAATCGAGGTGTCCGTCAGCCCAATTATTGTTTCACTGCGAGGATGCTAGCTTATATTTCATTCGGTTTCGAATGCGATATTTGTTTTCATTCGAACATTCTTACATTCGATTACATAATACGCGGCGCATTATGAATATGTATTTTGTTTGTCGTTTTATACATTGACTTCTTATTTTGACAACAGGCTCGACCGGAAGAAATGGAGGCGGAACTGTCGAATGGATTAATCATCGGCCACGCCTACAGCATAACCTGTATAAAAATGGTTTATTAACCTATTATGAGTATACATAATCACCATTAGGGTTTAATTAAAATAATAAATTTATATTAATTTTTATAATTTAACTACATTCTTATTTTTGCCAATATTTCTTAAATAAATGCAAGTTATGATAATTTACTAATTAAATATCTTCTATAAATAACTTCACATTCTTAATATTTGAATCTTTAATTAGATTATAAATAGGTATGTGGTTTAATTAACAATAATTTGTTAATATAACAATAACATATCAATTAAGTTTCATACATTCCACATATATTTCATTTTATTTATTAATTATTTCAAATATTTCTTTATTTATATTTTGGTTTTTTGAATAACTTTATATAATGATTGTATATATATATATATATATATATATATATATATATATATATATATAATTAACATATTATGTATTACATGATATATTATAATCCAAATTTAAAATAGGCCAAGATACGTATTAAAATAAATCGTATACCCTATGGAATGGTATACAATATCAAGTGTTAATTCTGTTTTTATTAATTTCATCAATAAGTTATTATTTCACGCATTTAATATTATTCATTATATATATATATATATATATATATATATATATATATATATATATGTGAATTTCAAAGTTGATGTTTTTTAAATATGTTTTTACTTTATAATTAAAGATAAACATTTTTTTAATATTCTATTCTCTTGCCTAAGGTAGAAGTATCTACGAATAACAAAACTGGTAAAATACCAATGCTGAGAATTAGGAATCCGTGGGGGAATGAATGTGAATGGAAAGGAGCATGGAGTGATAAGTAAGATCTAAATATTGCTTAGGATATTATACAAAATAAATGTAATTGTTTTAAATATCCATTTATTTGAAATAACTACTAAATAAATACATAAATATCATTAAATACATTATACTATACTTCTTATTTTTTCTAATATTATTCAGATCTCCTGAATGGAAATTTATTTCAAACGAAGAGAGAAAACGTATCGGATTAACATTTACGGATGATGGAGAATTCTGGTATACCACAGATATTAAATTCATATAACTTTTAAAATATCTTTTAAGTAATTAATTTTAAATATTAAATAATTCTAATGACATTGATTTAAGAAATTCAATTTAAATAAAATGTGTATTTAATAAATTCTATTTTTAGCACACATGAATGATTTTGAATTAAATTCTATTTTTTTAACTTCTTATTTGATGAAAATTTAAAAATAAATACAAGTTTCTCTCATGTATCAGGATGTCTTTCACGGACTTCACTAAGAACTTCCAAAAGTTGGAGATTTGCAATCTGGGTCCGGATTCCATGTCTTCATCTTCGATTACAACAGTTGACTCTGTGGACTATGATAACTCAACAAATAGCAAGAAAACCTGGGAACAGTCAAATCAGCTTGGCTCGTGGAAACGTCACGTCAATGCTGGAGGCTGCAGGAATTATCTCGGTTGGCTATTATGTAGAACAATTGATTCTATGAAAATGTATTTTTTTCATTTGAATAATTAAAATCTTAATTATGATATTTAAATATTCACATTGATCATAATCAGATTAATTAATTCTTTAAATATTACAAACTTACATTTTCTATATATTCTATATCTGCAAAATATCAATGATTGAAGTGTCAATTTTATAATCTATACTAGAAAATTAATATTTGATAATTAACTAAAAACTATATACACACATATAACCCTATCTTTATCAATCATATTACTTAATATCTAATATATATTTATTCCAATAGAAACATTCAATATCTTCTCCTTAATGAAGTATGTAATTTATTTGTAAATTTTGACATATAATCTGTCATTCTTACACTTTCTGCACTAACCATATTATATATTCTTCTTGTCAATCTGACCTTTACTACAGACACTTTCTGGACCAACACTCAGTAGTATATTCTTCTTGTCAATTTGACCTTTACTACAGACACTTTCTAGACCAACCCTCAGTAGTATATTCTTGTTGTCAATTTGACCTTTACTACAGACACTTTCTAGACCAACCCTTAGTAGTATATTCTTCTTGTCAATTTGACCTTTACTACAGAGACTTTCTGGACCAACCCTCAGTATCGCGTGCAAGTCGTTGACCCAGACGAAGGTGATCAGGATAACTGTGGCACGCTGATTGTTGCCTTGATGCAAAAGGATCGTAGGAAGAAAAGGAAGGAAGGCGTAACACTGCTTACTATAGGATACTGTATCTACAAAGTGTGTTATATATGTACATATATATAGTGTGTATAATCTTTGAAATACCTAAAAAAAATTGTAAATTTTAACTTTGTTTAATTCCATAAAAGAATTTAGTTTGAATAATATGCATTCCATTAATAATTTTGTATAATAATAATATATAGTGAAGATTTGTAATCGCTAATTCTGATTACATATCCTTGGAATCGTATAAACTATTTATAGTTGAAGGATCCTCTTTGTGGCCCACTTGACTTACAGTTCTTTAAATACAATGCTTCAGTTGCAAAGGCTCCCGCTTTCATCAATTTGCGTGAGGTTATCTATTGCGATGTACTGAACGCCATCTTTTCTTGATTGAGAAGTACACTTATTGTCAATAAATTAATTATCATTCATTTGAATAACTTTATCTAATTAATCATTTGAATTTTAGTTTTTAATATTTTTTAATATTGAAATAACTTATTGTAGTAAAACTTATTGTAGATTAGTTGAATATTAGTTAATAATAAAGTATTTACTAAGTTAATAAATAACTTACTAGCTAGTATGTATTTATTATCGATTCAACCTTAAAGCTTCTTATACAATTTCATATCACTATGTTATTAGTTAAATTAACGGTATATTGATCTTCAAATAATTTGGTAAAAGCTGGTTACTCGCAGGTTTGCGGTCGGCACAAACTGCCTCCTGGCCATTACTGCATTGTACCGACGACATTCGAGCCCGGCGAAGAAGCGGACTTCCTCTTGAGATTATTTTCAGAAAAACCAAATGTTTCACAGTCAGTCTAAAGTAGAAATTCTCATTCCACTGATTTTATGAATTCATTTTTATCTTATTTTATTCGCCGTCTTCTAAATTTGTTTTTTAATCTTAATATTTATTGCAGAGAAATTGATGAAGTTACGTCCATCGCGAAGAAGGTTTGTAATTGCTCAGCGATTATTAAACAAATGATAATGTTAAGAAACTCGCAAGATTTTTAATAGTATTTATTAAATTTATAATATTTGCAAAATTGACGGTAGTCGTAGGATATTATAGTATTAAGAAGTTATATGAATAATATACATTTATGTATATTATCTATGAATAAAGTATATATTATTTATGACTTAATATATATATAATATATATAAATATATTGAATTTATATTGTCTGCATGCTATGCATCTTGCAGTATTTTAATATTTATGTTCATGATATCGTCATAATCCACTATTTTTATTCGTTTTCTTGGTTAAACCTTGTCATATTAATTAATGAAAAAGTGACAGTATTTCAAATAATTTCAGAAATAATACATAAAAAATAACTTAAGTTATGCAAATACCTGAATAACTAATCATTTTTAGTAATCATACAAACAATATTTAAGTATTTATTATATGTCATTATTGAAATACTATCACTTGTGTTCTACACATGAAATATTTATATCTAGTGAATATCATTTATATCTACCAGAAAATAATTCTTCGTAAGGAATACATTTTATTATAATATTGCCAGAAATTTATTTGTTTGGCCTCTCCACTACTCTACCAATTTCTTTCCAAGCGTCGACGTATTCACCTCATCAATTCACAATCTCAACACATCTTCACTAAATACACGTCTACCTCGCCATGTTCTAGTTCTCATCTCTCTCTCTCCATCTCAATATCATCATTTCTATACTTCAAAACTCTTTACTCTGCAGGTATCCAAAACTCTTAATATTCAGATACCAGTTATTATAAAAAAAAAATTATTTTATTAAATTGAACATATAAATGTTTCAAAGAACCGTGATTATTTGCTAGATCTACCGCATTCTAATCATCTATTTTCACTTCTTAATATTATCATTTATCCAAACCTTTCTCTCTCTCGCCACTACTTCAATAATACAAGAAATACACCCTGCTCTCCATCTAAACCTTCCATAGTACCTCCTCCCAGCAAACCTGCAAATCATGCTATCCCATTTCTCGTACGACTACCTGCGCATATCCAGGACTTTTTCAGCCAAATCTACCACGGTCTGATGAACAGCAGTCCACCTGTTGAGGTGCGAACGAAGTTCGACCCCAGACGTCGTAGCACCCACTTCTACATTGAACAATATGATAACCTGCTGGTATATGGCGTTCATTTCATATGTTTATTATCTTGTTGATTTCATATGTTTATTATCTTGTTCATTTCATATGTTTATAATCTTGTTGATTTCATATGTTTATAATCTTGTTGATTTCATATGTTTATAATCTTGTTGATTTCATATGTTTATAATCTTGTTGATTTCATATGTTTATAATCTTGTTGATTTCATATGTTTATTATCTTGTTCATTTCATATGTTTATAATCTTGTTCATTTCATATGTTTATAATCTTGTTCATTTCAAGTTAATTGTGGGTTTACTTCCATTATTCATAATTTCATTCATTTACATAATCTCATTCATTATAAATTTCATCTATTATCAGTTGAGGTATTTTATTGACATATATTTGCTACCATGTTATTTATTTGTAACTGTTTGTCGTATATGGTGTTACACGATATGTAAAATACTTATCTACACTTAGTAAAAGTGTCCAAAACTAAATTTTTCTATTTTTGATACACACATACAGCTAAATTTGAATATTCTATTTTAGTCATATTTTCTTATTATCTTTATTGTTTATTAACAAAATTTTTATTAAAATCAAAATTGAGTATCAAAAATGTATCTACTCACAATAAAGATAATATTATTTACATTATTATGCTCTATAAAATGGAGTAAAATATATTAAAAAATTCTAAAATTATGTCAGTTAATTGTCCATGAAATAATAGTACATTTAATTATTTTGAAAATCTAAATATTTTGTATTAAATATAATTCTATTTTCCTCGCTAAAGTCATTGCTACTTACTACGCATATATAAAATGTTGTTTCACATTTGGGTACAGCAAATATTCGAGGCCCTGTGTTGACATTATTATTTGCGAAATTAACTATTGCAATAATAATATCCGTATTAGGAATAGTCTATGCGAATGATATACGTGGATATGTAATACCCAATTAATTTGATCGTCTATTCTATAGCCGGATATTCTAAATCGCAGCATCGATTATAATCTATTATAATCTATTATAATCTATTATACTCTGTGAATTTTCAATTTGATTTTAATCTAACTAAGAAGTAAATAATTAAAGTATTGAGTAGTACCTAAGTAAAAAATTCTTACCCAATCCCTCTCTGCCTTTCTCTCCTCCCCCCCAATTAGTCAGCCATAATTTCTAATTCATTCAGGAGGGTTCGAATGATCCATACGACGATTTCACATTCGACATGGTAACTATGGTTACCGCTTTACTGAAGCTTACCTCACTAAGCAACGCGTTATAACATCTGGTATTAAACGGTACCGCCAAGCCACGAGTATACTCTAGCTAAACATTTCATTTGATTACCTAAATGAACTATTTGACTAATGATTTTGTGGGATGAAACATATTTAATATTAAAAACAATATTTGTAATATAAATGCTATCTTAAGTTGTTTGTTAGTGTTGAAGTTTGTCCTAGGTTTACTTACTTAGAGCTTAACATATTTTGTGACTTCCTGATAAGTAATAATTTGTGTTTAAACGCTAATCTAACATCTTAACCATTGTATTAATACCCTCAAATTTTAATAATACAAAATAACTGCTTTTTATAATAAATTTATATAATTTATTAAATTTCAAATTAATATTTTTTTAATATATAATTAATTTTCAGGACCAAAGTTCTATGGATGTATGTAATATATTTTTTCAAAAACCAATTTGAATGCAATATTTACATGTATTTTGTCAAGTGTGATTTTTTTTGTTTTATTGATATATTTATAACTTTGGTCCTATGTAGCCAGCATTTACAGCCGTAGTGCTTACCAATTATTAAAATGACCTGATCCCACTATGTTATTACAGACCAAGGAGGCTGAGAAGTTCCATATTGCTGAAGACTCCATAGAGTCTGATAATCTAAAATCGGCTTTCTTAAAACTTGCCGGAGATGACGAAGAAATCGACGCTTTTGAACTCATGAACATTTTTAACACTTCGCTGAAACGAGGTTTACTCCACGACCTTTACCCCACGACCTTTGATTTCTCTCTACTATTGATTTACTACCTCAACGCAATCGCAGCGAAATCAAATCAATATTAGTGGATAAATATTTAAATTTGTGGAACCAAATTCAGAATTAAATATCGAAATAATTAAATATTATTAATTCTTAATTCGATAATTCGACAAATTAATTCTGAATTCAACAATTTCTTATGAAGCTGATGCACTTGGGAACAAAGGTATTTTTCTCTATGCACTTAACATTTGATACTGTCAAATTTATTTATAATTTGTAATATATTCAATCTATTATTTCTCATGGCAATTTATTTAGTTACTCTTAAAAATGCCCAAATACTATGTTACATTTAAAAGTTGAGATATTATTTTTTTGCATGCTATTTTATACTTTTATTATTCTCTAAATAAACGCTCACAGCGTATTGAACAATGTACAGCTGGGTGTTTTGCAGTCGATGCTGTTAATTACACTCCATTCGTGCGTAAAAATACATCAGTTAACACAAACAAATCTAAACAATGCAAATTTATTTATAAATTAACGCCTAATCTATATTTATAAAATATATTTGCATCTGGTGCGGAAGTGGTTCGGATCAATGATCTATACAGTCTGATGAGTGATCGTGAATTAAAAATAGATATGACTCACTTAGTAGTCGGTAACGGCATTCTCACCATAGCGAGTTAATCTACGTTTAATATTAATGGTTTTCAGTGCATACTTGCGAAATCATAATTTACTGATCATTTTACATAATTTACATAATAGAATACTGGATATTGTAATATGTGTATATGTAAAAAAAACATAAAAAAACAACTATAAAATTCTTGATAGTATCAATATATATATATATATATATATATATGTGTGTGTGTGTGTGTGCGTGAGCACGTATGTGTGTGCGTGTGCGTGTGTGTACGTATGTGTGTGTATGTGTGTGTGTGCGTGTGTGTAGATCTACATATTATATACACTATATTTAATTTTACAATTTATTAATATATAAATTCTATGATATCTTCTTCTTCACGTTTAACATTAATTAATTGATTGATTGAATAGTAAACAGTGAGATTATATCTAGGACAAAGCTAATAGCTACTAGAAAATCTACAAACAGCCTTAAAAACATTCAATATAAGTCAGATAAAGTAAATCAGTATTAAAAACATAAATATATGGGAACATGTAAACTTGCTTTTTATATAGATATCAATATGCTGCATGTTAATTCTTGCTTTTATAAGATACCATTATTTTGAAACAATCACAGCATTTTACTATTATTTAATACAAATTGTATATACATAAATACATATATATATATATATAAATATATATATATATAAACAAATATATGTTTATATATATATATATATAAATATATGTATATATATATATAAATAAAGAAATATTCATATATATATGTATATGTATATATTCTTATAATATGCATTTCGTATAATTCATGGTCTACAACATGTGCGACATCTTACGTAAAAAGCTTACAAAGTTCTTCACTGTCTCTTTTGATAATAGATATAAACAATTAACTTATTTGTTTTATATTATAATTGATAATTTGAATAATCATATACTGAAGTAATTTTTAGTAATAATAGTAAGTTTTATTATAATATATGATGCAATATTTAAAAAAATATAGTGTCATATTTCAAATGGATGTTGAACATAGATTCAATTTTATTATCTTCATTTCTTATATTTTAATTTGATCTAGACATCATTGTTTTAATGTGTTTTTATTACATTATTTAATTATGATGTACTAATTTATATATAATCGTACTACTTTATTTTTTGGTTTATTTCGATAACTATGGATATCTTTGTTTGATAATCTGTATATTCTCTATATATATATAAAATATGTATACATACGTACCCTTATTCTAAACTTCCATTATGTTTACACATATTATTGATAAGTTCTAGATTGATTTATGCAACAAGGTAATCTTATAAGGCCTTCTAATGCATATTAATTTGATTTAATTGCTAAAATGAAGACCTATAGATTAAACGCTAATAGCTACTATTTATGAAATGTATAGAAAATTACCAGAAATAGCAACAACATTTAATATATTATTAAAAACATACAATTATATGAATTTATAAACTTGTTTTTTATATAGATATCAATATCCACGAATGTTAATTCTTGCTTTTATAAGATACCATTATTTTGAAAAAAATAATCACAGCAATTATTTAATACAAATAGGAATATTGTTTTATATACATAAATATATATATAAATATATGTATATATATATATATATATATATAAACAAATATATGTTTATATATATATATATAAATATATGTATATATATATATATATATATATATATATATATATATATATGTATAAATAAACATATATAGATATGTAAATATACACACATTATTATTCTGAACTTCTATGCTTACACTTCTATTGTTTAGTTATAAATTATTTTGTGAAATATTGTGGCTTACTAATGCATATTTCTGTTATATTTGCAGAGTTCAAATTTGATGGTTTCACCGAAGACACCTGTCGAGGAATGGTTGCCACCATGGACGTTAGTAAAGACTCTCGAGTATCACACAAATAACACAATGTAATTTCAAGTTGTCACATCTTTACAAAATTAAATACAAAATTACATTTATGTAATAACACTAATTCATATAAGTTTAAATTTTCTAATTAAATAACATTACTTTTAATTATTCGTTAACATATTTTATATTATTATTTACAATCTGTACACCTGTTTTGTAATATGGCATATCTTACTTGCTTTCAATAAGCTATTTAATTGTAGCTACCTGTTTCTTACTTTAGATATATAAATATAAATATATGTACAAATATGTAAATATAACAATTTGTATTCCTACAAAACTGTATAGAAAACCTATCAGTGTTATAATAATATTAATAATATTATAATAATATGTAAGCTCTGTTATTTGTATAATTTAAATAAAATAATATAGAGATTTAATTTTAACTTACATTTAATTTACATTTAATCTATTATAACATATTTAAACTGTATATAATTTAGATATGTATACTTATATATATTTATTTATAATATAGTTTAATTTTATTGTTGTATAATGTAATATAATGTATTATAGTTTTTAGACACATATTAATATAGGTATTATTTATTAAGAATATTAACATATACTACAGTACTAAACACATACATATTATATATTGGTTGCCTTTTACAATATCAATCTTAGGACATATTTGTCTATTCATAATAGAATTATTTAAAATCTTCTCGGTGCATTTGGCTCAGTCGAAATTTTTCCTCTGGACAATTATTTATTAAACTTTACTCATTGTCATATTTTCTTTTGTATCCGAATGTACACTACAAGTTTGCATTATCAGAAATCAACAAACAATGGTCTAATTGTTTTTATTAATTCCTTTCATGTGATACAGAAATTATTTGCAACATATACAACAATTTATGCCATTCAAAATTATATACCTATTTTTTTTTGTCTGATGACATTGTAAATAATTGCATTATTGAACAAAATTTAAAACAAATTATTCCATCCAAAATTATACATACAACAATTCAAAAATATATAAATATATAAACAATTTAACTCTAATTATTGAAATATTTTATATTCACTTTTAGTAACTTTAGTCCAATAATTGACAACACCACCAAAATCTAATTAATACCTTATTTGGGTATTATATAACTCTGGTTTATTTTATTACCATTCATCGTATTTTCTACTCCCCAAACCCCATACCTCGCTGACCCACATGCGTTTACCTCCCTCGCGAACCATCGCATGTAGACTGACCGCTCTGGTAAACTGGACTACGCAGAGTTCAAGTGTTTGTGGAACGACACGAAGTTGTGGAAAGCTGTGTTCAAGAAGTTTGACAAGGATCTCAGCGGCACCTTCAATAGTTTCGAGTTGAGGCAGGCGTTACGCTCCACCGGTTAGAGGGACTAGTCGTGCTTCGTTGGACAGGAGAGAGTTAGTCCTTATGGCTTAGGAATAATTGAAGTTTATAAAATAATTATTAAAAACATATATTTATAGTATTAATAATAAGTAATAATTATAAATAAATGAATATGATATATCGTTAACCAGTTAACATGACCAGTTGTATGACCAGTTGTATGACCAGTTAAATATATAAATAGAAATAACGCCGGTGATTTATTTCGCAAAAGTTTTTATTAGAGATATATTTATATTTATAAAGTTATGGTCTAAATATACATACTCTACTTATCTATTTCATATCACTTATTGAAATGGCGTGTCCATTTGATGGCCAAATCTCCTATAGGTACTAAACACTTATTGTTGTTATTAAACAAACACTCCAAATAATATATAAATGTATTTCGATTGATACACAAAAGTAATAATAATAATATATAAACATAATACATTTCCTAAATGTTTAATTAAATGTTAGTATGAATTCAAAAATAAGAAATTATGCTAAATTAATAATATAATAATGCCAAATATACTAATTATTATAATAATCCCAAAAAGACATTGGTAAAGTCATTTTTTACTTAATTATATTTGTTAAGATTAATAGAAATGTGTGATATTATTATATATTACCGCTTACATTTTAAAAATATGTTGTCTTTATATGCTACTTTAATGTGCGTATGTGGATGTTATGTTATGTGAAACCATATTATATTAAGTCAGATATTTTTTACATTAAGATAATGTAATCAGTTACTATAGTTTATAGAACTCAAGGTGATATTGGTTTGAACCAGATAGAAGACAGATTCCAATGCACATAATTCCTATAGCACTGAATTATATAATGAACTAAATTAAAGACGAGTCTTTTATATAAAGCAGTCTAGGAATGAAAAAAAAGAAAATATCATTCAGTACTTCTTGAATACTGTATTATTAGATATATATATATATATATATATATATATATATTGTGTATACACTATAATATATATATATATTTAACTATAACAATACTATAATAAAGAGAATATTTATATTTATAAAAGGTTAAAATAAATATTAAATTAGGTATATTCAAAATATATAAATTTGATGTCTATAGATATAATAAATCAGAATTTGTACATTTTGCAAAATTAATATATATTCTATAGATATATTATAACTCCATTTTGATCTCACACATTAAATAATGCTTATAATAATAAATTGTTCCAGTAAAATCATTATATAAATTATAACAAAATTTCATTGTTACTAATTACAATATTTAATTGATTTATTTGAGGACTATCTTTAAGTAATTTTAAATATTTGGGCTCACCAGAGAGAATTTTTCAGTTAATCTAATAAATCATGATTTTATTACAAATTGTATTTATAAAACATTACTATAGCAAAGATTGTAAAATAATATGTATATATCTATGTTTAATTATAATATTTATATTTGATGTCATTAATATATAGAGCCTTAATGTAATTAACACTTTATGGAAATATCAGTAATTATATTTAATATGACATGTACATTGTACAATCTTAATTTAATGAATGTACTAATCAATGTGTGGAAATATAAATACTAAAAATATAAATTAAAAATTAGGGTTTAACCCTTAACTAATTAAATTACATAGATTGAAATATATACATTTAAAGTCTTATTTTAACATTAACATTTATATAATAGGTTTCACTGTTAGTAATGCGACGTTTAACACTCTGGTGATGAGATATGCCAGAAGAGATGGAACTATGAATTTCGACGATTACCTCAGATGCGTAATTAGATTGAAGACCATGTTTGGTTAGAATGCTTATCAGATTATTATGAAACTAGAATCATCATTTTACTAAATATTAAATCATATTATAGCTGTTTATAAAGATGCGTGTGGACCAACCGGTAAACCAAACTTTACTTTGGACCAGGTTATTATTTTTTATAATAATTATTAACCAGAATTAATACATTTTTATATTGCAAAATTAATGAATTATTAATTATATAAAACAAATTTGATATTATCTTTACAGTTTATTCAAACTACGATGTATGCTTAGCCAAAGATCTTACTCTGCATTTATTATTTTTACCTCGATTATTGTGAAATCATGCTGTATATGAATATTATACTTTTGCAATATTCTATTAAAGCTATTAAAACTACTTTTCCAATGAATTTTCTTGAATTAAATTGAATAAATAATTAGCAACGCAATTTTGATCTCTTTATTTATACATAACGCATATAAATAAATATATTTGCTACAGTAAATAGTAGACAAATACAACAAAAAGACAAGACTTTTTAGTAAAAGAATCGATGTAGATTCACATAAAATACGTCTAGCGTATTATATATACAGAATTTGTTGTCTATAAATAAGTAGTTTTGTAGGTTGAGCAGGTTCTATAGGCTTGAATCTATTGTTTAGATTCAATGAAAGCAATTAGATTCTCCCTGTCCTTAGATTTCTTCAGACCCGGAAACACCATTTTGGTGCCTGGGATGTATTTGCTAGGGTTCGTTAAGTAGACATCCAATGTTTCACGGCTCCAGGTAATTCCTTGTAGAAATATTACAAATTGTTGTAGAAAACTTTATATACCCGTTATAAAATATATAGACAATTTTTACAAATACTTTATTAATTATATAATAATAATAAAAAACAAAACCTTTGTTGATGTTGGCCTCGGTGTAAGAGAATCCAGGAGCTTGACCAGTGTTACGTCCGAAGATTCCAAATAAGGCTGGACCTTGCTTGTGTTTCTCACCACTTTCGATGTTGTGGCATTGAGCACACCTCATCTTGAAGATTTTAGCACCTTTGTCTACGTCACCCATTGCTTATGCGAAGAGCTAAATGAAGATGATGGATTATTGTTATCGATATAACAATACTATACATAATTCTTTAATTATAAAACATGTATATATGTATATGTATAATATTATAAAACATATAATACGCATATAATATATGCATATGAATTGTATCAGCAATAACAGAGAAATCGGAATTTTATTATAATTTACATCATTGTCTATTAAAGTTATTTTATATTAATAAATGCTGTATATAAACTAAAGTTAATAATATTATATCACTAAATACCATATAATAAAAACCATGCTATATATAAACTAAAGTATGTAATATTATTTTACTAAATACATTAATAAATATAAACCAATTCACATAAAATAAGCATGTTTAGGATGTATAAGTAAGTTGAAATGTTTAGTGTAAGTATAAATATATTGATTAATAATAACTACTTAAATTAAATAGGTTGATTATATTTTAAATTACTAAGAATCAATAAATATTTGTGAAGTTGAATTCAACGATTTATATAAATAATGTATCGTAGGTTATTTACTACAAAATTCGGGTATAATTCAAACCCAATACATTTTACAATAGTAATAATATAATATAAGATTGTATCTAGTTAATTAATGAAACAATTATTTTTGATAATAGTAGTTGTTATAATATTCACTCATAATATATAGTCTATTACATATAATATAGATTCATATTAAAAAGTTAACATGTAATATATATATGTCTACATTTTCACTTAATTATAATTAATAATAGTAATATATATATCTACATTTAATATTTTATATTAGAAATCAATCATTAATATTGGGTTTATAATTTATTAATCCCTTAATTAAATATATTTTAAACTTCTATATATAAATATATTATAACAGTGAATTATATATTTATATCATTTCAATAAAAATATATTTTTCATAATTGGCGTCTTTATGTCTTAGCTAAAGTATCAAGAAAATCATTTTTATAATCTTGAAACAAAAATGTATCAAAACTAATTGTAAAATAATAATGTTGTTTAGCCAAATCGCAAATTTTAAATTTATAACCAAATGTACAGAAAATTATAATGAATTGCCAATAATTATTCATTAAATATAAAAACATGATTTTATATATAGAATTATTTCCTTGAAAATATAAATTATGCATTGCCCTATAGGGATGTGTCTTTCAATATCAATATTTTACATATACAAAAATTACATAATAGATTAAATTTTTTTTAAATTGTTACAAAAATGTATATTATTTAAAATCAAAATATTTCTTTGGTTTAACTATTATCATCGACATATAATGTCTGTAATCTCTTAAGCAGACGATTGGATACATACAAATTGTGAAATGAATATATATAGTTCAGCATATCTATTATTATTGTCAGCTATCATTATTTAGTTTAAATGATATTTCCCTAGAAAAACATGTGAAAAATATATATTATAAATAAATTATTCACTCAAAAAAAATAATTTACCAATATGATAGAATTTATTTAGATGTTTCACTAATAAACTAGATTTATATATATATATATATATATATATATATATATATATATATATGTATACTATCATCAGAATACAAGTTTATATAAGTGAAGTATTTAACTTACTTTAACACTTTTAATTTAAAATTAACTATAGTTATTATATAGATATATATATATATATAGTGAATTATTTCTATATGGAAAGGTTAATCGTAATATAAAGTTTGAATCAGAAAACGAATTGTTGAGTTATAATGACTGGATTCAAATCATTTACACTTAATAATGATCATAATTGCAATATTAAAGTATTATGTATTATTATATTTATAGTAAAATCATTATGATGATTTACTATCAATATTAAGAATAGATATAATATCCTTGTTAAAATGGTTACATTAATTTGATAGCACAAATCCAAAAAATCTAATGATTTACATTAATTAATAATTTAATAGAAACATGTATAATATGTTTCTATAATATGTATATCAAATATATGAAGGTATTTAAAAATATGTCATGCATCATAATTTAAACAATCTATAAAATAAATTATCAAATTATGATAATTCAAAGAAAAATAATTATAAAAATATAAAAGTACACTAACATAAAATGAAAGTCAAGTCACTGCGAATTTTACGCGAGTGAGAATAGTTAAAATATAGTAAGGTCAAATTAATTTGTCAATATCCGATACAAAATAAAATTAAAAAAACTTATTACAATTAATTAAAAATAAATGTATACATTAAAAGTTTTATATAGTAATTTATTAATATTATAAATAAATAGTAAATTATTGCGTATATACTAAAATATAGTATGTGATATAATAAATCCTAAATCTACTTCTATCATTAGATTTATAGATTTAGAATTTTTTAAGGAAAAATATAATTCTACCAAATCTTATTACACTCAAATTATATAGCTAAGTCTTCAAAGCATATTATATATATCATAGTATAATACTTATATAAAGTCTTTATAACATATATATATATATATATATATATATATATATATATATATATATATATATTATATATATACATATGTTATAAATACTTTATATAAGTATTATACTATGAAAAATATAAGTTATATGAACTTTTATAACTTCTGGATTACAACGTTGTAATCCAGAAGTTATAAAAGATCATATAACTTATATTTTACCATACGGTAAACTAGCGTATTGTAGAATCACTATAGATTATTTAATGGTATCACTCAATACGGTGAAACTCAATATCAATATAGCTAATCATAAAAGCCATGGTAAAATAATATATATATAAAGTTCTAAATATTATCATGGCCATAGGCATTTAAATAAGGGTACCCTTAAAAACAATAATACCAAAATAATAATATCAATAGTACTAACATTTATGAAAATCTGATCATGATAATTATCATGATATTTAATTTTTAGATATATTATTATAGAATATATTATTTCTAAATTTAATATTCCTTAATATCTAATATATTATTTTAATAAATATATATTATAATTTTAAATATTATCTAATACAATTATTAAATATGAATCCAGTTAGTTTGGATAATTATTAATCACGTTAACCCATTATACATGCTTATAGGTATAATAGGCCTGGTTTATATGTCCGGAATAAATAAATTGAATTCTTAGTAATTATTTTATTTATTGCAGAAACAATGTGCAATATAGAAAGTGACAGCTCATTATCTAATACAATTATTAAATATGAATCCAGTTAGTTTGGATAATTATTAATCACGTTAACCCATTATACATGCTTATAGGTATAATAGGCCTGGTTTATATGTCCGGAATAAATAAATTGAATTCTTAGTAATTATTTTATTTATTGCAGAAACAATGTGCAATATAGAAAGTGACAGCTCACCAGGTTAATATTACATATGTATATTAAAACTAAGTCAAACAATATTTAAATATATCTGTAAAGCAATGAACTAATATGTATATTCAATTGGTTGACGAATTATAATATAATTAATATTACAATATTTATAAAATTATTTTTGCATCATTTCTATTATACTAAAAAAAATTATTTTCAGACACTGATAATTCAAAAGGGTATTAAGCTCAATTCACCCATCATCATGTATGTATTTATATATGTTACTATTTTTGAACTAAATTTTAAATAAAAATATTCATAATCTTATTTTACTGATTTATTTATAATTTACTGATATTAATAACATAATATTCTCAATGTATTTTAAATTGTAACCAATTTATCCATAACAATTAATATAATTTGGAATTAAAATTACAAATTTTAACCGATTATTCCGGAATAATTGATTACAATTTGGAATTTTAATTCCGTAAATAATGTTCCAAATTGTAACTAATTATTCCGGAAATTTATTTCTAAATTGTGACCAATTATTCTGGAATAATTTATTACAATTTAGAACATATTTTCCGGAAAAAAGTGTTCACGTTTTTGTGCAGAAATTTCCGGAATTTTTTTTCCAAATTGTTCCGGAATATTCCAAAAAAATGTTTGCTGGGAATACCTCTAATTAAATTTTCAGATCGCTAAAGTTAATTATAAGTATGTAATTCTATATACGGATGATTATAATAGTAGTAGTTACATATCACATGAATACCGATATTGCAGACAGAATTACATATAATGTAACATCATTTTAAAATAAAACTACCACTTAGATAAAGTTAACATCGCAGCTAATTATAAATGATTACAAACAGCTAAATATTATAACTGATAATCATAATAGAATTTATAAAGCTAACTGGTATGTTTAAAACAACATTATAATTAGTGATATTGAAAACAAATACATTTATATACATTATACAGCTATAACTAAACTACAAAAGCTATCAAAAAATATCATTAAATATAAAATATCATTACTTATAATGGTATTGTTTTTTTGTGAAGGTTCTTGGTTCGGATTGTTTTTGATAATTGTAATAATATATGATAGAGAAATATATTTAAATAAAAGTTGAGATATAAATTAAAATTCCATAATATATTTTATTGAATATTGGCTAAAGTATTAATTATATTTTTTTTATAAATGTAGCTGTAATTTACATGAATATAATAAATATAAAGACTAATAATCCAAAATACTCCTGTTTTAAACAATATATTCTTAGCAAACAGTGATGGAATAATTCTATAAAGTATTATTTAAAAAAAGGACCTGTATATGCTTACATGTATATTAAATTCCTAGGAAATATGGCACCTCTGTAGTATATACTTTATTGTGTAAATAGTTCACCAATATGATCTTTTACCAGAACTGTATATGAAGTACTACATTTCAAAATTAGATGTTAGTAATAAATAATAATAGTAGATATAGTTTTTAAACATGGAATAAACTATAATGTAAATATTGATTAATTGATATTAAACCATTGATTAATTTTATAATATTATTATTACTTACACTATCAACAAACATATAAAATCTATTTAGATTATTGTATATTTATATAAATTCATATCAATAATTCTTGTTAATCTTATTGATGTGCGAGATTTGTTATAATCTAAAAGGCTCATAATAACAATGTTATAGGTATTTCGCTGTACCAGAATGTTAGCAATTTATATGAGATTTATAAATTGTAATTTAGAAAATCTTTGATCTGTAGTTACAGAATAAATCAAATTTCTATGTGAAAATTAATTTTTTATTACATTTTAATTGTCAGCATCAACTATATATTCTTTCCACACTGAATCTGAGGGGTTTACAGGAACCACATATTGAGGTGGAATTGTCAGAGATAGATCCATGTCAGTGCCAGTTAGATAAAAATCCCATTCTCTCCTATAATAATAAGTGAATACAATATTTCATAACAAATATTTTAATAATTTAAAATCTAATATTGTTTATTGGTAACATTTATTTACTTTTTTGACTTTAAACTAGTTTATTTTTATAACAGAACTATTATGATTATTAAATGTATTAATGGGGTCATGACAGAGTTGAAAGCAAACATGTAAATATAAAGTCATTTTTATTTAACGGTTTTATTTAATGGTGTTTACAGAGGAGTGTCTGCTATAGCTACTATGATAGGCAGCATAGATATATGTTTAAGATTAATATTTACACATTCACTTATAATCAAATACACATGATATTAATCATACTTCTTTTTTTGCAATTTAAAAAAATTATATTACATCTTATAAATATTCATAATATTATCTACATTAGATTTACATTAACATTTAATATTTATATAATACTTTTCTCCATATTTTTAAAAATAAAATTCCAACAATACCCACCATTTAAAAATTCTCATTAGTTTAATTAAATCTATATTATTATTGAGTTATTACCTTATTTCGATTAGAGATTTAATATCAATGTCCCGAGATTTGTGTAAATCTGAAAATGTATTATATATTTTTACCACGAATATGTATGTTAATTATTAATCCTAATGAGTTACTAAATACAAATTACATTTTACTTTTAATTTATATTTATAAAAGTTTTAATTTAGAATCAATATAAAAAAAATAATTCAAAAAATATAACCTCCAAATAAAATATTCTTGGTTTTATTTAATTTATAATTAAATTCAATTTCTTGCTTTTGATCTATTTCATTAATTCTTTCTTTTTCTTGGATCACCTATTAAGAAATATATTAATATAAATATATTAATATATTAGATGGAATATTAACTATTAAGTGATTATTTAATAATTTTCAACATATAAATATGTATAGAAAGTTAACAATCCTATCCTAGCCTAGTTATACAATGAAATCCAATGTTAAAGTTAATACAAATATTATAATTTTTAAATAGATTAGGTAAATATTATTTAATAACTTCCAATTTGTTAATTTGAGATTCGTAAAGATTGCACTGTTGCATGGAAATTATCTTCATATTATTTAACTTGGTTTGAAATGCTGTATCATTCATCCCTTTACATACTATTCCTATTTAATTGATGCAACTGCATTTATATAGATATATATATATAAGTTTTACAATCTTAATATATTTTATTTTATATTATAATTTATTTAAGAAAAAATGATTTCTTGTTCATTTATAATATATAGTAAATCTGTAATACTTATTGCTATATATATAAAATATTGCAAATTATTTTTGTTATTGTTTAACACAAATTTTTGCGTGTCTCAAGTTTGAAATTCTTCGATGTAGTCGGAACATCGTAGACAGTAGAACGATTAATAAATACTCGAAACCTCTATTGAGGTTGAAGATTTTGTTAGCGTCGCGCAGTTGTACCAGAGCATCCAAAAACTTCAAGTCATTCTTGACGTCCTGGAGTCGTGTCACTATTGTCACCATGACTTTATCAGTCGATAGCTTCATTTCTTTAACCTACAAATTAATATTTCGCAACATATTGCAAATGATTAGAGAATTAAGATAACCTACTTTTAATTTTGTTTCTAGCCATTACAAAATTCTACATATTTGCCATTACTTCTTTAAAACAAAATAAAAATGTATTTTATTTTAATTATAAAGTTCTTATTTAGAAATATTTCAACATAAATGATTTTAGATATATTTAGAATAAATTATTGTACATTATTATTATATTGAATTTAAATAAAAAAATTAAAGCATTGTTGAAACTTTTCTTTTTTATAAAATATAAATATAATAAAAAATTAATATTATTGTTTATGCACTTAAATAGATATTCTGGTATAATTTCACTATCAGCAATTGTTATTGTACAATTGTAATATATTAATATTTTATTATATATTCATATTATGGTAATGATTAATATTTGTATTACATTTTTTATAATTGTTGATATAGAAACAAACATGTAAACCTTTCTCTTGTTATCTGCATGACTTAATATATTTTCTAATCTTTGATCAATTCTTTCATGTATATCTTTACGCATTTGATCTTCTTCTCTTCTTTCGTCGCATATTCTTTTTTTTACTCTTTTAATTCTCTTCTATAAGTTTCAATATTGTGATTTATAAAATTATAATTTAATTCTAACAACAATTTGTATTGGTGATTCATAGAAATTATATCACAATCAAATATTTGAATACAATATAATATTATACTAAATTGAATACAAAATAAATTAATTTAAAAATAGTTATATATTTAATATTTAATGTTTGTGATAATCTTTAATATTACTTTCAATCTTGGATAACCTTGGAAAATTTATTGTAATTGTATGTAATCTAGTATATTACATTATATGAATTATTAATATGAATAATTAAAATTGAATATGTAATATTTTCTAACTCTTTTATTCTCAATTGCTTTCATTTTGCTTTTCATTTTGATTACAATAGTTGGAGTTAATTCAGTTTTTAATAATTCAATTTTATTCTATAAAATTAGATTAAATGGTAACAGTGTACTAATATATAAAAATAATAAATGGTCAGTTAACTGGGATATATGTATATCAATTATTAACAAGGATATGTAGAATTGTTAATATTAACAATAATTAAATGAAACTAGAGTTGTTAACAAAAAAAAGATATACTTGTATTAAATTTGATTCATCAATGGATCTCTTCAATAAATTCTCTCTCAAATCATTATTCAAGAAATCTATATTTTGCAATTTCAAACGAAATTCTGGAATCTGTTATAAAAAATGTAACAATGATTTACATTGCAATCAAGAATGAATATATTTTAAAATAAATTGATACTAACAGTTATAGTTTGATTTTTTTTATTCTCCTTTTTAATTGTTTTGTTAAATTCTTTTTTTAAATTGTTTCTTTTAATTCTATTATTATTTTATATATTATAGTAGAAATAGCAGTAGTTTGTATTCTATATTTAACTACAATCATAATTCCTCATACTTTCTATATTATTATATTGGATATTCCATATTATAATTATATATAATAAAGTCTGTATAATATAGTACTGTGATAAATAATTTTAAAATACATTACTTAGTTTGGGTTTAATAGTTCATTAAAATAACTATAATTAAAGATTATTTTCTCCACATGTAAAATAGAAATGACAATGATGGATATTAATCTGACTAAAGAATCTCTATATAACATCACAGGCCTACCATAAATATTATAAGATTTTAATTTGCCTTTAAAAAACTGATTCTAAACAAATGTATACATTTAAAAGGTTCTAACTCAAGTTCTGATGATATGTGTTCATTGTTATCTTTATATGTATCTAATATGAATTTTAATTCCTTTTTAAAATCACCAGATATTTCACTACTTGAATAATATCCTTGTGTATTTTGATAATTATTATTACATTGATTAATTACAGTTGGGTTGTTAGTATTCATAAATCTCATATTTTGTTGCATATTATACTGAATTTGTGGTCTATTTTGAAAATTATTTCCATTGTCATTTCGTTGATTATTATAATATTGATTTTGATTATTATATCGGTTATTTGGATTATTATAATTATTTGAATTGTACATTATTACGAAAGAATATATAACATTAGTTAAAATTTTTAAAAATTAAATTATATTTATATTCTCCACCTATCGATTAAACAATGTATATTTAAATTCTTCTTCTTTGGTATCTTGACAACATGTTTGCATGCATAGCAACTGTTGCACATATAAAGCATAACTAGAATTCACAGTTAAATATATTATAGTTATTAAAAATTATAATTTAGTGTTATTTTAAGTATATATAAAAATTAAATATATAAAATGGAACCTATAGAAAACATGCCACAAAAAGTAACTATACTTATCATATAGGTTAACCTATATTGAAGTACTAGTTGTCTCAATTAATACAACTAGTACTTCAATATACTTGTAAACCATATTTATTATAATACTGTACTCATCATAGTTATATTTTTTGTGAATATATTAAGCCCATGGGCTTCAGTGTTTATCACTGCAGTGATGTTGGTTAATATAGGGTTAATTATGCTTAGGTATATATTATTGTGAGCTTAATTGTGATGCTGAGTACTTAAATTTAGTAATCACTTATTGTACTCGAGTTTATTTACTTATTATCCGGTACACATATCGGTGTACTACTTATGTAAAAATGCTTTATAAGTCTACAAAATAATAAAAATTATATAAAATAAAATATGTAATGCAAAGAATACAATTTTCTGAGTACTGTGTATTATTTCACATGTACTTACAAAAGTAAATATATTTCCTCAGCTAGAATGAAATTAATAAACAATATGACTATTTGTTACTTATTTCCATTTACTATTATTACTAGATTACGTTGAGGTACTATGTACTAGGTAAAAAGTAGATGGTAAAAGTACCACGTGTATATCAGTAATTATAATATATATATATTATAGTATATGTATTTTATATAGAGTAATGTATAATATATGATATAATGTTGTTAATGGATGTTAAGAGAGATTTTATAGAATTCGTATATTGATATAATTGAACACTACAAAACTAATTTAAACTATTACTATTTCGTATATTAACTACGTATATAATATAACTATGTAGTAGGGTATATTTTTGATACTCCTTGATTCATATTTAAAAGATTTGCATATTTGTTTACTAGGTATAAAATCAACGTTTGGCAGACTTGCTACCAATTGTAATATCGCACACTAAAATAGATTAGTTATATAATGTTGTTACAGTGTGGTTCGCATTAATATAAATTACAAAATTTTATTTTAAGTTTGGTTATTATTTTAGTATACAATGTTTTAATACGTTGTTATTTTAATCTATTATATTATTAGTATTATATGTAGCATATGATATTTCTACTGACAATATATTAATAAATATAATATATTGTTATATAATATCATTCATTCTATAGAATGAAATTACATTAAAGCATCATTGGACCGAAAATCTAGAATTATAAATAATAATACATTATATTTACTGATTATTTATGGATTATTTATTGATTATTTTATTAATTATTTACTGATTATTTAATATATAATAATTAATTAATTATATACTTAATTACTAGTTATCATTAGACCGAATTATAAAAATCTAGAATTATACATGCGTGAAATAGATGCAAATATACATTAAATTAATTTTAAAATTGTTAAAATATGTTATATAATATTTATTTAGCTTCATATCAATTATATTTTACAATACTATTAATTATTATTCCACTAGAAATATGATTTAATTCTGTCTTAATATCCTCATAGATAATTTAATTAATAAAATAATGGTATAAATACAAATTATACCAACAAAACTATCTCAAACAGGAATTCATCCCGGATAGCGAGCCGGAAAAGGAAACAGAAATCTGTAAACCGGACGAGCTTAAACCTCTACATAATAACTTTATACCACCAGGTGCGAAAACCTCCAGCTACTACAGAACTCAACAAATCCCAGATCGATTTGAAAACCCTGGTATGTCATTCATTCACTCGACGTCGTTATACTAATGGAATACAAAGCATAAAGCACACTAAACTAAATATATATTAATATATCGTTTGATAAAATTAAACTATTTTAGATTAATATTTTTGAAGATATACTAATTATAATTAATAGAATAAAATTGGTAAAGTTAATAATACTTGTAGTTGTTGAATCTATATTTTAATTAATATATTACTAGAAATATTAAATTTGATATTTTGACTATTTTATAAAATACTCTTTTTTTTTGATACTTTAAAAATAATTTAAATGATTAATTTTTTTTATAACTAAATAATTATTATTCTTATTGCTTCCAACGAATTTACAATTTACCCAGAATTTTCCTGTAATGCCACTAATTTATTTTCATTTCTAAATCTAAAACATATTCTAGGCTAATATAACGGGAATAACACATTTAGCTACATCGAATACGAGTGAGTGAATGACATTATCACAGTGGAATTAAAATAAAATTATGCTAAAATAAAATCGTTAATTACATAAATTTTATATTAAAATGATTAAATAATAATGATTAATTAAATAATAATGATTAATAATGATAACTCATATAATTTATCAATTACTACCTAAGTGATATTATCGTTCATTCAATACTTGTTTTGTTTAGGTAAGTGTTATATTCCTGGCAATGCTATTTTTTCGTGTTCGAGAGACATAGAGGCTCAGAATACTTATATTCCAAAACAAGATGGTTTGTTTTAGCGGATTTTATTTGTAAATCATCGGCACAGTTATTTTAAATCATCGGCACAGTAATAATACATTATATATATATAATACATATAATAGTTTATCTTTTAACCTCATTCAATGTATATATTAAATATTTATAATTATTTTTAGAGCCATATAACATATATGCTACTCTTTTATGATATATACTTAGATCATGCACTATTTGTATATTATATAAATCTAAGAATGATCTTTAAGAGCCTGCATATTTTTAATAATTTACTAAGATTGAGTTTGTAATTCTGTTTAGTATATATACAATCCTATAAATAGTTTATTATAATTGTAATAGTAATTGTTTAAATTACTATATATATTTATTTCTTTGTATCTATAGTATAAACTAAAATGCCATGAAACATGTTATATTAACTGTATATCTGTACATATATATTACTTAACGTTATTTAATTCTTACCAACATTCTATATTTGATTATCAATAATAAATGTACTATAGTTAATTAAATATCATATCACAATATTCTGTATATTCTTGAAATATAATAATTCTATATTATATATGATTAATATATTCTATATAAAATAATAACTATCTACTTTTAAACGTACCAAAATATTCTACCATGTTTTAAAATCATTGAACTACCTCCATTATACTGTACATTTTAAAATGTACACTGTACAATTCATATTAATTACAATTATTATCAATATTTTTAATATATTTTTGTGAAAACACTTTTCTAAATTAAAGATAAGTGCCATATGGATTGCATAATAGACTAACTATTAATAAAAGTGATACATATTATGTTTAATAATTTAGTATATTATTGAAACAAGAATAGATAATTCACTAATTGCGAATAAAATCTTAGTTGTTATGTCATATAGTCGTTAATTTATCTTCATAACTCGGATTTCAATTTTGTTGTAGATTGGTTCCAGGGTTACGAAAAGAGGAAAGTACACCCTATGTACAGAACCTCTTCCGCCGAGTACGGCGGTAGAGCTCCAAATGTTCATTCTATGCCCAGCAAATTCTTCCCCATGTCGCAGGAGTTCTCTCACGTTAGTAGGGTTCTTGTAGGAATTCGTATATTCACTTAGAAGTGTGAGTTAATATTCTTTGACGATATTGAATTATATATACCAAGAGCTTGTTGTATTATTTACATAATCAAGTACTTTTGCTAGTCGAGTTATTTTAGTCTTATCATAGTTCTAATACAACTGTCTTTGTTGTTGGATACCTTCTACATTTGTCTATAAAGTCACGTTTCACTTCAATTCGCAGCACCTGGGAAAGTGCGGAATGTACAGGAACCACTCTCTGAACTGTGCTCTGGACAAGACCGTTGTACCCGACCATTGATCCGCATATCTCCGTATCAAGTCTTCCCTTACGCCATACTACATATCCTGGGCTACTTTTGAGAAATTAATCCCCTCTACATTCCATGGCGTAATGGCGAAGATTTATATTGAAGTACGCCTGCTTCTAACATTATTTATATGGTACTATTCACTTGATTCAATTGCTTTAGTCCTATATTTACGAAATAATACATACTTCATTAATAAATTTATTGTAAGTAGTGGCGCTCCTATTTTATAAATGAATTCATAATGTGGGACAAGTTCGTGCTATGCAATTCTATGTAACATTTACTCTAATGCAAATAATATTAATACTAGTAATAATGAATATATTCTACGGCTAAAGTATATTAAAATTGTATAAAATGAGATTATAGTCGATAGCTGGTTACAAGATAATCATTCGTTCTTAGGTTGCTATAATAAATATTGAAACATTAAACAGTTCAACCAGTTAATAATTTCTCACTTTTTTTTAATAACCCCTGAACTCCAATGGATAGACGTACAATTATCGATAACAATTATCATTCATAAGATTTGTTTTGGAAGCAATTCAAATGACCACCACCCAAGTGACCATATCGAGGATGAGTCGGCGTGGTCGCGTGCCACCCAGACCATTCTCAAACCGTAACGGACTTTGTCGCCGAGTTTATTGGTTCTTCAATGGTTGGCCGGAATAACACTTGCAGCCTCTGTAGGATTATAGGAAGACATACATATGTAGTATATGCTAATATAGTATAGTTGAGAAATGAATGTATCGCAAATCAATAAAATAATTATTAATGGTCCAAATGCATGCCAGTGAATCCGTAATTACAATAAATAAGGCGACTATAGAGAGCATATTACAGTTAGATTTAATTTAAAATGCTATATGAATATTGCTAAACTATATACTACAGTCCATACGTAATAACACAATAATGATATATTTAATTTTTTTAATTTAAATAAAAATGTACATCATTATTTAAAAATAATTATGTTTGAAATCACTTGCCATTCATAAAAGTTAGATATGATAATATTGTACATTTGTATTAAAAGTATAAATGATATGTTAAAACAATATGTGAAATTTCGATGATCAAATTTATATAGGGTATACATGTGACGATAGTTAGTTAGTAGTTATATAATTAGTCGATATATAGTTAGTAGATAAGTGATCTAATTAGGAACATTTAATTATAATTTATATGATATTAAGATATATAATATGGTAGTTGATCTTCTATAGTAGTTAAAAAATGATTAAATTTCGAATTACACTCATACTATAAAATAGTAGATTAGATTATTATTATTAAGATAAATATTATTATTAACCATTATATTCCTATAGATTGTTATTTTACTGGCTTAATTTTACAACAGATTTTTGAATCAAATATTAAAAATTATATATCAAATATTAAACTAAGCTATACGAGATATATGAAAATCAATGTCAAAACTTTGATAAATTCCTACCTATGTGTAATCTTATTGAATGTATTATACATATGTATTCAATTAAAGCGTTAAAAATTGGATCATATAAACTAAAAAAGTAATAAATATACATACAAATAAAATATATAATTATAAATGATTTCTTAAATTAAAGATGGATTTAAGAATCTATATATATATATATATATATAAATTCATATATATATATATAAATTTATATATATATATATATCTATAGATTATTTTATTCTGCAAAAATCATTGACACATCAATATCAAGTTTGTTAGTATATTTTTAACTGTTGAATTAATCCTCAAGCAATATGTAATAATAGTAAATATTCATTTTTTCCAAGAGAGTGTGTGAATATTACTCCATAGAATTTAATTTATCAAAAGTTTAGAATAATTTTATAACTATTTAAATTTATTTTTTACTAATGTTTTTACTAATATTATTTTTTAAATTATTTTCCTATTTAACTGCATAGTCACTTATATGAATTACTATATAAGAAGACATACTATTTTTCAATAAAAATCATAATTAAAAATCCAGATATGAAATGTACATATGTACATTTCATATCTGGATTTTTAATATATATTCAAAATATTATTAGTTTTGTATTATATTTATTTTTTTAATTTAACATAATTTTCAATTTTGTATATTTCAAAACAAATATATATGTGATCATATGGGAAGAAATTCGATTTTAATTTATATTTTGAAATATTTCGATATGTGCTTAGAAAAATATTAGAAAAAAGAGATTTTCCATGTAATACTATTTAATTTTTGATATATTAAAAATAAAGCAATTTACAAACTCGATGTATACAATGTATGCCTAACTTTGGTAACATTAACTGACAGTTGACCAATAGTGTGTTTTTATTTAAATTAGCCACCAAAACTACTGTTGTAAGACATTTAACCATTGGATGTATTTACATTTGGATAATGAGTTTTTGATATGCTAACAATTTATTAACCTTTAAAGAGTGTCCGATATACAAACATCGCGTCTATATGAACACAATAGGTGACATTTGAGGTGCTTCCCCTTCATTAACCGAGTTGACCTTTCTTAATGTCTGGTGTCTAACCTTATACGATTCTTCCCAATGCCCAGGTGCCTTAAGATATCCTTGAAGCTAACCTTTGCGGTACTGCCTTCCGTTATGTAGAATTTGTATACGGCATACGCCGGTATCACCAACATAGAGCTTAGCGCCAACAACCAGCCGATGAAGTCCCCCCACCACGGGTACACGTAATCCCTATACGATACCGGCTTATAGCGTATGCTGCTGAACACGAAGACACCCTGTGTGGGCGTGTCTCGTAAGTGAAGTAGGGTTGCGAGGATATGGATGGAGTTAGCGATGAGTCGCGAACTGTGAGAAGGGAACGAGTGGTGATGGGTTTGGGATTACGAAGAGAGGATTGTGAGGATAAGAGCAGTGTTCACGATAATAAGGAAGGAGATTGTGATATGAGGTAGTGAGTTGATTGGTGGAATTCTTGGGGTAATTTCGTAGTATATTATATAAAGACACTTATATTAACAATAGTTTAATGTGCACCAAGGAATATTAAATACGTTACTGAATACCCTACCTAAATACGTAGTGAATACGTCACTGAATACGTTACTGAATACGCCACTGTATACGCCACTAGCGATATAGAATATCGTATACGATTTGGAAGTGATTCATAACGACGAGTAAATGGTACCCACTACTCAGGATTCATTTCAAGAGTACAAATATTCCAAATACTCCACCGATCTACTCTTGACCTACCATGCAAATGGCCGGCGTAAAGTACTTCCAGCAAAGCTTCCACCACACACACGGGTAGTATCCTATCATATCGTGTAGATCCTCGTAGAACCTGTCTACACCTGGTTGACGAGTTGGGGTTGTTATGGGTACATTATATAAATAGTATTCTGAATGTGGGAACATTGTGTATCAATGTTAATGATATATGTGAATATATGTATATAAGGCGATAACAATTATATTAAATACTATTACAACTGATTTAATAATAAATATATATATTTATATATACATAAATGTACACACACACATACACACACACAAACACACACACACACACACACACACACATATATATATATATATATATATATATATATATATATACTGAATATATTATTAATATATTACTGAATATTGTATTTTATCTTATCTTCTTTAACATGTTTTTTAATATACAATACATAGCTTGATATATTACAATGCAATATAATGCAAAATCGACTTTTAAAATTCTAGCTTACATTTATTAATTTTATATATTTGTAGGTAGATATCACATAACTCGATATAACAAAACAATAATGATGTGTATTATATACTTCTCTTACTACACAATAGAATAATATACATAATGCATACGGTATACAGTCTGAGGTGATGTATTAGCTATATTTAAAAGGCATTATAGTATTATATCTATATTATAAAACAGTAGTATATTGTTTAATATTAGTTTACAAATTAGATTGATTCTAATTATATAAAATATAATTTAAAAATAAATATTGTATTAAATATATATAAGATACTATACATGCAATGACCATAAGCCCAAGAGACAGCAACGCACTCGAAGAAGATCAAGAATAAAAGGCACATCCCGGAAGCGGCATAATGGTCGAATATTTCAAATACATAGACCCCTCCCTGTTATCGGAAGAGATAATTGAGTATTGCTGTGGTCGGCTAGTTACCGTAATTATAAGTTATATGTAATTACTCACTTATATTAGATTAATAAATTTCGTATATATATATATATATATGTATATATATCATAATGAATACATCCAGGTATAAGCATCGCTAGACAAAACAATTTAGTAGTTGTAACGATATGTGTATGTATTTTAAACAGTAATGAACATTATCAAATAAATTGTACAACAAATTAAATTACCTGTATTATTTTATATATATATATATATATATATATATATATATATATATATATATATTTATATATATATATAGTGGACGTCGTACGCTAGGAGTTCTTATTCATTGTTAAGTTGGAATTAATTATTGTGAGTTATTGAGTGGAACGTTTTTGCGTATTTGTTTTGAATTGTTGACTTAATATTCGAGAAGAATCTGATTTAAAAGATAACTGGTTCGCTGATATCGTAGTCGGAACATCGCGTGCCTAGACAATCAACTGACTTCCGTTATCATCGATAGGCCGACCAGATAGGATACGACGCAGATGCAGAGTATAAAGAGCTCCTTCCGTTTCCTTAGTTGCTTCGGCCATTCGTCCACGCAAGCCGTGATGAAACCCTCCATGGTGCAAAACTGAATGCAATTTGAAATTGCAATTATATAACTGTTTAAATGTACGTCGATATTTATCATATGCTTGCAATTCTTACTACGACATTGTAGTATTATTTGATATTTAAAGTTTAAATTGCTAGTAAAAGTAATTTAAAGTTGCTCGTAAAATTATTTAAAATTGTTCGTAAAGTATTTAAAATTGCTAGTAAAAGTTATTTATGAATAGTATATCAAGTTATTTTCAAACGAAGCTCGCACTCCAATATGCCATTAACACCTGGCTATCCAGTCCTAGGAAGAACAGCATTAGGAAGAATAGACACGACCATAGCGGTGAGATCGGTAGCTTTAGAATGGCCGATGGATAAGCTACAAATGCTAAACCTGGACCTGTTGTAAATATATACGTAGACGATGTGTTTATAACTGAGTTTGTTATTAATAACTTCTTAACGAATGATAACATAATATAACTGTATATTCGAAATGATAGATTATATTATTAATTTCTTACTCGTTCACTTATTTCTATTGTAAATATGATTGTTTAATTGTTTTCTAATCAATATATTACTTTTTAGTGAGTACATATGAACCTCTCAAAATTAAACTTAGAAATTAAATATAGCGATTCATGTTTAGAGTTATGTTTTCATTAGTAAACCTGCAACCGCGACTTTGTCTATTGGCTGCCCTTGTACGTGGGCCATGTATCCTATGACGGAAAATATCACGAAGCCAGCAAATATCGAAGTGCCGGAATTCACGCAGGCTATGGTAAGCGCGTCCCTGGTTAAACGTTATAGGTGAGGTTACAGGTAAATTGGAGTTATAACTAGGCCTTAAAGTATGCATAGTTAGAGGCTTAGATAGAGACATAATGAGTATTAATTAAGGGAGTGGTTGGGATTAATTAATAGCGTGGTTGGGGATACATTAGGGAGTATAGCTAAATATGAATTAAAGAGCATTGTTAAATTAGAGGTGTGATTAGGGAAATTTTTAGGTAAATTAGACAAGTAGTAGGATGTAAATCGTGGGCATATGTATTCTAGAATAAGCGCGTATTGGACAGTATTGTTAGAGCATGTTGGTTTTGTTTAATCTTGAGTATTATTAATGGCCTGATTATTTTGCATGATTTATTAAAAAATGTGCGTACACCTTGGAATATTTTATGGTAACATCGATGTTAGTTTCCTAAGTTAATCAGTATTTAGAGGTGAATAATACGTTTAGTTAATATCTTACTTTATATCATAATAAATACTTAACTATATATATTATAAGTGAGTTATAAGTAAATAAGGGATGTAGTTAGTGGTGTTTAGTTGCAGCCTATTAGATTATATATTTCTAAAATACTTGTTGGGTTACGTCATAACGATAGGATGATTATTGTCTAGTTTACATGTTTCTTTTAAATAAGAGTCAAGGGAGATTATGTATTATTAATTGTAAGATATCAATAGTGATGAGGTTATCATGTATAGTTTATATGATATTAGCCCTATAAAAACCCCACCAAATCATATTAAGTAACCCCTAATAATAGAATGGCACATACAACATTATAGCATAGGAGTTACCCATTGCAGGACTTAGTACTATATTTGTTTACGTATTTAAAATGTATATTCCAGATAATAAAAGAACTCATAAAATAAATATTTTAGATTCATTTTGGACTGACTTAGCCTCAGAAAAGGAATACCTGAACTTCGTTTCAAGACTTATTTTGTAAAATATCTACTTTACCTCTACTTAAGAACTGTATTAGCCCCCCTCTAGGATTATCTTTGCCCATTTCTGAACTACCATATCAACACTTCAGGACTACCATAGTAAAACATAGCCTTATAAAAATTAATAAAGTTTTATTTTAACTCTACACAAGTAATTACCCAGCCATCACAAATAACCTAGATTAACACATAGAAAATCTTAATGACCTAACAGATTTAAATAATCTCTACAAAATGTCTACCTGAGTAATAAGTTTCAATTAGTAAATTGATGACCTTACAAAAGTAATACAGTAAATACAATTTTCCATTAAATAACTATATTAGCCCTATATGCTAAGTATATGTAATAACGTATCCCCATAGCATCACTTACCAAGACCATCAAATATTCACTAAATATATAAAAATCCCATTGCTCGAATGACTAGTCCTCAGTTCAAGAAAACGTTATCTCTACCAATCACCAACGCAAATGAACCCAAATTGTATTCAAATCCAAATATACCCTAAACATTACATCGCATCTAAAACGAAATATATTTTGACCTAAAAGTACATTAGTTGCACCGAGACCATTCAGACCTCAACTAACTTGTAAACGTCATTGTGATACTTGTTGTAACTTCCGAGAGCGATTTGAGCTCCTAAAGCCAGACCATACGAGAAGAACACTTGAGTGGCAGCTTTTAACCAGACCTTAGTGGTCAGAAATTTCTCATTATCTAATCTGGTATGCTTTGAATTTGATACATATACAAATGTTTATATACATGTAATATATAATTTATATATGTGGAGTTTAATGGTGTATATGAAACTATATTTAAATATATGAAAATTACTACTTATTGATTGTACTCGCATTATACGTTATAATAAGTACATACTTATAGAGTTTATACTTGGTAAATTATAACTATAAAGTAATAAGGATGCAATTTATTAAGGTAAATTACAAGAGAATATCTAATACATATTTAGAAACGTAAGGTATTACTTTACAGTGTACAGTGTACGCCGTACAGTGTACATTACTAGTTTACGTACACTTATAGTACTAGTTAACGTACATTGTATATTACTACCTTACGTTCGCTATACATTGTACACTATAGAGTACTACCTTGTGTACACTATGCTATACTAACATATGTACAGTGTACAGGACAACCTTAAGTACCCTTTAGAATACTACTTTACGTACACTGTAGAGCGCACATTATGTGATGAAGATTAACTACTAATTAAAATGTAATTATGTGATACCTCGGAGTCAAGGAGTTTCGACGGGTCTGGGGCCATGTAATAGTAGATACCCTGGAAGGCACCTGGGAGAGTCAGACCTCGGATCAGAAGAACAACGAGCAGTACGTAGGGTACCATAGCTGTGAACCAGGTAATCTGCCATGGTTACGGAGGTTGTACGTGGGTTATTATGTGGTAGCGTAGTAGTTGGTATTAGGGGAATGTCTAGGGTATTTATTAATAATATATAGGTACTTGGTTGAGGTGTAATTAGTGACGCAATCGAGTATATGGGTAATCATATTCAGATGGATGAACATTGTAAATTATAATATTAAATATACTATACTTGTAGTATGGAATATAAAGTGATTACCCATTAAAAAAACGAACCTAACATATTATATAAACCATGTTTATTAATAATTACTTTTATTAACAATTATTCTGTAAATTATAACGATATGTTTTAATGCACACGAAGCGATTTCAGAGTAACCTTCATCTTATATCGATGTTTTATAATTATACGATATATATAGTTAAAAAAAATGTTGAGGATTGTATATAATATGCTATTATAGTATAGTATATTAGTAGAGTATAGTGGGATATATGCACTCTAGTATAAAGCATTTCATAAAACCTTGCCAGTCCACCTGACCCCCTTCCATATACAGAAATAACAGACTATCCAAGCTATCAGCAATGTACCGGCTAGCTGCCAACGCATAGAACCCGGCTCCTCTAGACCGGAAGTCAATCGTAAAGCGTTGTTGCTATTGAAGTGGCCACGGATATAAATAATACTAATTTATCATTTAGTTTGACTAAAAATGTAACATTGAAAATACATAAAACATAAAAATATAGAATATTTCTGAATGAGTTATTCTCCGATAGAGAGAAATATAATAATTAGAGATGACAATTAAACAGTAACATTTAAATAAATGATTTAATTGTAAATGAAATCGAATTTTCATGATATATAAAATTTATTTTTATTATTAAGGTACACGATATAAAAAATAAATACAACGTAATTGTTGACCCTAAATGGCTTGATTTACTTGAGGAATTCGGTAAAGTTTCGTCATTCGAGTATTGCGTTATTATTGCGCAACTAGAGAATTATTTAATTGCGCGCGAGGTGAAGTTACTAACTCCCAGAACTCTTTAACTGACGAAACGCAGACTTCTCCACAACTTATATTTCCACCCACTGAAGAGTACTCTGGCCTACATTTGTCCGTGTTCCACCAGTTGCCGCAAGTACCCCACGGTAATTCGCTGAAAAGTTCAATATTTAAGAATTGTGGGTAGGGTTTAGATATCGACATATAGATTTCTCAATATTCATTGAAATCACTCAATAATCTTATTAGTTAAATGACATTAAAATTCATTTGAAAAATAATTGTAATCGCATTGAAATATTGTTAACTATTTATAAATGTAATTGATTAAATGTAATTGATTCGTCGTACAATTTGATGAAATATAGATTTAGGGTTAAATAGTATAGAAATTTAGTTGGTGCTGTTCGATATTTGTATTGTGAATATTTATAAATATAGCCTGCTTTCAGCATAGCGTAAACGCTATGCTGAAAGAAAGTAAATCAAAGAAAATATAGAAATATAGTATTTAAATAAATGAATCTGAAAATAATTTCAAATAAAAGTAACTGTATTGATAATACGAAATCAAAGTAATAATTACATATTACTTATTATGTGTAACTATATGAGGGATATAAAACTACATATAGGTCAAACCACTAAAATACATGATTCGTTAAATAGGTCATGGTAGATATATTATATGATATATTGTATACAAAAAGTGCTAAAAATAGATTCCAATGATACCATGATGATCAATACGCACAGAGTATTACGCAGTTTCGATTACTTTATTTTTTACATAGTAATAATATATATATATATATATATATATATATATATATATATGTGTATATATGTGTATATGTGTATATATGTATATAATAGATTTCTGTGAAATGAACACACTAGAACTGAAGTGACACTTCAATATATCACGTAATTTACTGCAATGATAATAATATTTAAAATGAATTTGTCCACAATTGTTGTAATTTAGTTACCAATATAATCGACATGAATGTATATAAACAAAACATATATATATAAGCATTTACATAGTCATTTAATAAATAATATTATAAACTATAACATAATTAGGAATGATGACCTTTTGTACATGGTAATATTATATATTAGTATTAAATAAATAATTGTCTATTATCTAACATAAATATACCCTGCATATTATGCAGTGCATAACCCAAATAAAGTAATCCCTTATAGAATAGTCTTTGATTAAGCTTCAATGGTATTATATACCATTGTTTATTAATAGGCAAGTATGTAAACAATAGTATAACTTAAGCATCTAGTGTATATCTTTATCGGACCTAAGTTCATATATTTAGTATCGAAATATTTACCCTCGATTAAAAATATAGTTTTTTAATTGTCTAAGTACCCACTTTACTCCCCAAGAAGATACGTGGTTCTTAATACTAGTTGCATAGAGTAAACACCGCGATTAATCTATAAACAAAAGCTTCGGTTGCCAGACCTCTGAAATGAGTTGAACAGGTATAGCAGGGCCCACGATAGTATCACGATGTAATAGCAGTTCAGCCAGGCAGCGATGATAGCTGCACTGTAGCCAACTCCTGTGTGTTGAAGTCATTAGTAAGCGCATTAACGGTGTATATCAATATGTGGCTATACTGGCACATGGAAGTAGTCTCGGTAGTAGTTATTATACGTGTGGGTAGTAGTTATAATATATGTGGGTAGTAGTTATTTTACGTGTGGCTAATAGTTTTAATATATATGGTTAGTAGTTATTATACGTGTAGTGGTTATTATACGTGTATATGGTATTTATCATAGTGAAGGTTGTAAATTTAAAACAACTACTGTACAACATTCTATGTCCATGTACATAGCGAGATATATTATATTATATTACTCTTACATCATAATATAGATTACATTGTATTTCTTTATACAACCTGATAAAACTTACGTTATAATTATTTGCACACTGTGAAGTTTATAGTATACAATGTACAGTTAATTATGTTATATTATTCACATTACACTACACTACAGCAATACAACTCATGAAGTTAAGTAATTGTTGTATTAGAATCAAGTATTTATTTTTAAATTGTATATTATTAAAAATTAACTGTTTTAGATAAATTTTTATGATAATTGTTATTATATTTATCATTTCAAGCCTTAAAAATAGAACCAGAAGGATATACGATTGTTATAAGTTCCTATTTATAAATTGCATGTTTTAATATATATGAAATAGCGTACAACACCACAGTACAGTATACAGTGTAAACTATGAATTATACAATGTACATTATACAGTGTAAAGTGTAAAGTGTACTTTTTTGAAAACGAAATGACTAAATAAAAATATTTACATAAGTTTTATTTTATCAATTTGTAATACATTTTTAAAGTATATCTTCTAGAATTCATCTTAGTACTTACTCAACTATATGTACTAATCAAATGTGACACCGTGTGTAATACATACCGAAAATAATGTAATACGTTTGTTTACAATAGTACTTCTTTATATATACCTACAGTTAAGTTGTTTATTATTATAAATATATATATATATATATATATATATATATACATATATATATATATATATATATATTTATAATAATGAACAACAATTTTCATCATAATTTTAGGAATACACACGATATAAGTGATATATTGTTTGACCTTTAGATGTGACGCAATACGTAGATTAACCTTTAAAAATAGGTGCGATCCTCCAAACACCGAGTCCACCAACTGAGAGGTACTGACCGAGTGCCAACTCCATAAAGAACATAGGGATACCGGCCAAGAACAGCGTTAGCATGTAAGGTATCAAGAATGCACCTAGGTATAGGTTAGGTGTGGGTTAGGTGTGGGTTAGGAGTGGGTTAGTTGTGGGTTAGGTGTGGGTTAGGTGTGGGTTAGGTGTGGGTTAGGTGTGGGTTAGGTGTGGGTTAGGTGTGGGTTAGGTGTAGGTTAGGTGTGGGTTAGATGTGGGTTAGGAGTCGATTACGTTTAGGTTAAGTGTATGTTTGGGTATGGGGTAGTTGAGGTTACTGGTTGAGAATATACATTAACATGTAGATTTCATTTTGATATTATGTAATATTGTTAAATTTATTTTTCTTGTATTGGAAATATTTAGAATTGGTTTCTATTTCATGTTGTATATCTATAATTATTATTATCGTTTTCCGAATATCCGTAGATTTTATTTATGTATAGGATGACCTCTGATCATCATTATATAGTCATTAATATAGTAGTCATATAATATAATCATTGATAAATATTATTAACGGGTGTATTTATATAATTATCAGTTAAAGCATTTCTGTAAAACCTACAGGGCTAGATTATTTATAAACTGGTGTGGGTACATTTTGCCTAAAGCAATGAGAGTTGGAAAATCACACATTAAACACATTCGAGGTATCTATATCGTAGTTATTTTGATTTTGTACCACCACTTATCATTTCAGAAGCATATAATATATATTCCTCCACATTATTCCCGATAGAATATTTTATATTTATTCTAATTAAAAAAAACACTTAATTAGAATTTGTATATATTCTTCCACTTTGTCAACAATTGAAGTATTATTAAATATCTTCGGTAACATTACACATATCTTATATCCTTCAAAATAGTAATGCATGGATGTCTAAGTATGGTACTCTAGACTAAGCTACGTTGTTTTTAAAGATTAAGGTTTCATAATGTATATGATATATCATATAGCATAACAGTCTACGCTTAAAGCTTATACGGCGAGGGAAAATAGATTAAAGAGTAAGGTCTATAATATATGTCTAGAGCCGTAGAGCATATAGCTTGTATGTTTTAACGATATAGGTTATGTCCAGGATCTAGAATTCAAGGACTGGGCAATAGGTCATACGTAGAGGTAACTACCCTAAATATCCTATATATAGAACTTTTCTCTTCACGAAGGGAGCCCTTCAGCGATAAATGGTAACAATAATCGTATTAGTTTGATACATAAACATAAACCAATACATATAGTATTCGTTATCATGTCTCGTAAAACGTAATAAATGAATAATATAGGATATTAATGTAAATGTGTATCCAGTCAATCAGCCTTCTTTTGAGAGCTTATTGGTGAAATTACGTGATATGGGAGAAATATGAGCATTACGTAATGCTCTGTAACAACGAAATGGGTATATACAGCATTATAACGCATACAATATATAATAACTCATAATAGGTATGAA
>OZ038313.1:31781869-31869369 GCA_964035775.1 Osedax frankpressi
TATTATTATATTATTATTGTGTATTCATTAGTATTTATTCTACCGTTTCTAAGTAAATTTCGAGAAATTTGAATATCTTAATGTATAGATTAGTATTTTATAAAAATCTGGTGATCTCGTACATTCTATCACTTCCTTTCAAATTTGAGTGTTCACCCATCTGCTGTAATTCTTCTAATGCTAGCGAAATTCAGGTACGAACACTTATGGAGTGAAACTCTCCTACCATATCTCTCTCTCTCTCTCTCTCTCTCTCTCTCTCTCTCTCTCTCTCTCTCTCTCTCTCTCTCTCTCTCTCTTTTTCTCTCTCTCTCTCTTTCTCTCTTTCTCTCTCTCTCTCTCTCTCTCCCTCTCACTCTCCCACCCTCTCTCTCCATCCCTCCCATCTCCGCTACACAATGGCCCAAGGCATTCGGAACAGATGGAATACTTGTAACACATTCTACTAATTAAAGCGAATCTAATATACACGTCGGTATAATAGCACGCAGATATATGCATTTGTATTTTTATTTATATAAAGGAAATATAATGGCGTAAGCATGTAATAAATTATAATATAACACATATCGAAAATGATTGTTTCTAACAAGCAGTATATGAATAATAAATATCAATAATGGTCATATATAAATATTAAATATAGTATTCATTTTGAAATTAAGTTTGACACATAGAAAATGAATCCATTATAATTAAAAAATAATCAACAGAAACTAATTAACTAACAATAATTTTTTATTTATTAAAAATATAAAAAAATTAACTTTACATAATAGATATGATATAAATAAATTTAATATTAAACTAGGGTTTGTTTGAATAATTATTTTTAAATATGATTTTATATGTAAAAAAATCTGGCCAAGAAATTTTATATTTATAAAAAATATACTTATTTATATACTTATATTGTTAAAAAATATTATTTAATTGAGTTACTTGTTAAATATTAGTTATTTGATTAATGATTATTATAAGTAATATTATAAAATTAGGAAATGCATTTGTAAAATTTACTTTGCTTCGATAAGACTTTGATAATACATTTTTTGAAAATGTTTTGGTAATATAATTAAATAATGATAAAAATAAGCATAAAACTAACCATACTCAGTCCAATCTTAAAGCTGGTTTCCGGTACTTCCAATTTCCTTAAAATGTCCAACACTATCATAGAAGCATCTTTACTTTCATTATTTGAAGTTATTGTTGCGGAATCGTGGTCAAAGGTTAATAGTTCAAAGCGTTGTCGAAAATGATCGAAAGACATTGATTCCGGATACCCTAAAATTGTATTGATTAAAGTTATAGTTAGCGATGATTTACAACAATGATATGGAAAAATAATATAAGTGACAATAAATAATTTATTCTTGATACAATCGTGCAAATATCAGGTTTATATTTATATATAACTTTATATATAACTTTATATGTTTATATTCTAACAAATATTTCTCCAAAACTGTTGTAATGTACTAATTTTGTAAATCAATGTTAAGATTAGAAGTTTATTTTTCTAAAAATAGCTCAATTAAATGGCTATTAATTAATAATTATTTTTATTATTATATAATCTGTATATTGCAAATGGTATTGCGAAATGATATCCAATTATTTGTGCAAGATTATTAATTACATTTGCATAATTATTCAGACAACTATATTTTAATATGAATTTCTAATAAAATTAATCAAAAAACATATGCATATTTTTTTATAGGATTTATTTATACATTTAATTATATATATTTAATTATATATATTTAATATATGTATTTATATTTTCAAATCTCTTATTGTAATATTTAATATGTACTGAATAAATAATTATAGATTACGGCTATATTGAATTATTATATAAAAATATTTAATTTTCTTGCCATTAATGTTTATGTACAGAATGAAAAATATTCTTATAATAAGTATTACCTAATAATTATATTAATATAGAACTATTACATAACTATCTCTAGAAGTGAATATAAATTCACATTCCTGGCACTACGAGAACATAATGTTTTTGATTATTTACAATTACAATATTTTATTGTCTATTATTATTCCACACCCAGTCAGAATGTATTCAAAATGTATTGAATTGAATGTTATTTCAGTTATTTGATGACCTGAACTGTATATCTAATTTACAAATAATGGTTATTAGTGGGAACTTACTTGCTATTTGACAATTAAATAGCAAAACTACACGTGGGTATGAGGTGAATTAAAATTATATATAAACATCATTAAGATGTAATTTATACATTCGTAATTAAACGGTGACAATATATAGTCTAAATGTATACAAGTTCATTATAACATCTCAATTGCTTGAATAGTTAAGAGCATTACTAAATTAACTTAATGGTAATTGTTTAAGATATATTGATTTTATAAAATAGATGTTATGTTGTCTTTATTCTTTTACTTAAATTTGTTTATGTACAATTTAGTCGGTGAATCACTTCAATGTATTGTGAAATATATACAATAAAATGTAATAATAATGTTTTAAAATCAGAACTTTCCTATACAGGATATAGTTTTTGGTTTTACTTTATACTAAAAATACAAGATAGTTTCTCGGAGGAAAGATAGATTAATGCCAATCTAAAATCATTAATAATGACAATTCATCTTAAGATGGTGTCAATTATCATGAAAATAAATTTAGAAAAATTTATAAATTTATTTTAAAAATATTCTTACAATAATGATGATTTTATATATTAGAAATTAAATTTTCTATTTCCCAAATACATCTATAAATAAATGTCAATGTTATTAACTTTGAATTGATTCTAATAGGTAAAATATTAGAATATTTAGTATGCATAGGGACATTGGAATCTTATAGGTTTATGTTCTCAATGATATTGTAACCTTGTCTATGTAATCTGACAACATTCACAATCGCAGAACCAGCAATTTGATCCCTCAGAATTGTAATATCCAAAGTAGAAATAGGATTTATGTCTGCATTATAAAAGTGTACTTTAATGATATTCATGTGCATTGATAAACTCTATTATTATCTTTAATATTATCTAAATATATATATATATATATATATATATATATATATATATATATATATATATATATATGTATATATATATATATATAATAGAATCAGGAATATACAACTATATATTTATATATCTTAATGACAAATGAAAAATTAAAAATCTACCTCTTTTCTATATCTTTAAAAAAGGAAATTACTAGTTAATGATATAAAAATAATGAAGATCAACGTCAACATATAATATCACTTCATCAAAAACATCCCACACACTATTACCACTCCAACACAAATACAGAATAACTAACTTTGGTTGAGGTTGCAGAGACCGGCGTTGTTGTAAGGTAAGAAACAGTGAACGAAAAATACACCGCTGCAACGTCTCATCGTGTCAATCAAGTTATCCTGTGTCAAGTGACATGTGTCATGTGACATGTGTCATGTGGCATGTGTCATGTGTCATGTCGACTACATTAGTAGCCAATAGCATTGACACGCCACCATACTTTATAATGCCTAATAATATACTTACTCTAATTTTAACTCTGCTTTATAATAACTACTCTACTTTATAGTACCTAATGGAGTACTTGAAATACATTTTACTCACCATTTTGACCTTCACTTGGACGGCTGCTAATTTCTTATGAATACTTGACATACCTATTAAATATCGAAACATCAAATATTAACTGATACCATAACAATGAATTTATAATTAATATCAATATCCGATCGGTCAGCGATACTGGTCAGAAACACCCGCTTCGTTATAACCATTGAGAATGTTGTTGTTTACGTTAGGTCTTCTCATAGACGCAGTGCGGCGTAAGGTTCCCGTAGAGCCGGACATATCCAACGAGGCGTTTAGAGAAGAGGAGCTGAGTAACTTATCAATTTCATCTCTGGAGAATGTTTAGCTGAAGTTTGTAATCGTAGACAATCAGTGAAGTCTAATCATAGTCTAATCATAGTCTAATCATAGTCTAATCATAGTCTAATCATAGTCTAATCATAGTCTAATCATAGTCTAATCATAGTCTAATCATAGTCTAATCATAGTCTAATCATAGTCTAATCATAGTCTAATCATAGTCTAATCATAGTCTAATCATAGTCTAATCATAGTCTAATCATAGTCTAATCATAGTCTAATCATAGTCTAATCATAGTCTAATCATAGTCTAATCATAGTCTAATCATAGTCTAATCATTGTCTAATCATAGTCTAATCATAGTCTAATCATAGTCTAATCATAGTCTAATCATAGTCTAATCATAGTCTAATCATAGTCTAATCATAGTCTAATCATAGTCTAATCATAGTCTAATCATAGTCTAATCATAGTCTAATCATCAGGTAAATTAAATATTTCAAATAAATGCATATTATGACTTGCCATAAATAAATATTACCATAAATTATTTTTAAAAGTAGTACCTTTTAAAAAATAAAAATTTTAAGGAACATTTTATAAGAACTATTAAATCATAATTAAATAAATAATTGTATATATTGTTAACAACCAAAAATTAATATATCAAAATATATTTTTAAATGAGTTATTATTACAACATTTAAAGTAAGATTGTCATGGAGTCCTTTTATAAGTTTAAAAATATGGAGATTTTTATTTTTAAAAACAGAATTTTTAAATATATCATATTTAATATTTTTACAATCTAATGATACACCAGTCAAAATATGTGCTAAAGAAAATACGCGACGGCATCCTCTCTTAGCGTCACCTGGTGGTGTTCTGGAGGAGCGCAGTCACGTGTTTAGCCATCGTGGACTCTCGCGTCGCCTTCAGCCAACCCCTGGTGTCGTATTGCACGCGGTTCGTCGAGTTGTGGTGGGCAACGGTGAAAGCGTGCACCTGATTACGGCCACGGCGGACCAGATGACCGCTCTTGTTGTCTGCGCAACAGTTGGTGTTGTAGCGGGGTACGGACACCCGGAAATAGCGGGGATAGTCATTGGTAGTTAGTCAGGGGAAGTGAGTCATTGGTAGTGAGTCAGGTGTAGTGAGTCATCGGTAGTGAGTCAGGGGTAGTGAGTCATTGGTAGTGAGTAAGTGGTAGTGAGTCATTGGTAGTGAGTTAGGGGTAGTGAGTCATTGGTAGTTAGTCAGGGGAAGTGAGTCATTTGAAGTGAGTCAGGGGTAGTAAGTCATTTGAAATGAGTCAGGGGCAGTAAGTCATTGGTAGTGAGTCATTGGTACTGAGTCAGGGGAAGTGAGTCAGGGGTAGCGAGTCATTGGTAGTGAGTCATTTGTAGTGAGTTAGGGGTAGTGAGTCATTGGTAGTGAGTCAGGGGTAGTGAGTCATTTGAAGTGAGTCATGAGTAGTGAGTCATAGGTAGGTCATATTAGCATCTAATGCTGTGATAATCTGATGAAAAGACTGACTTTTCGCGCCGTACATTTGGAGTATTCGGTCTGTGAAGATCTTCTCACTTGCTCCCGGCGTTAGTGCTTCTTCGTTCAGTAACCATAGCAACCCTTTGACATCGACATGGTCGGCTGAGGCAGAAGAACGAATCTTGATGAGTAGCGAGATCGGATTTATAGCAAAATTGGACGAGTTTTGTATTTTATCCTTAAATTATTATAAGGAAGATTTTACAGACAATCTAAATAAGTTAACGAAGCAAAAATATTAAAGGAATATTAACAACTAGGAAATAATTCTATATGATGATTAATCAATAATTATTTTTTATAAAAATACTGAAAATGTTATGGAAATAATAAATGCGGTAGAATTCAAATATGAATAAAGAAAGTTGGGATATATTTTTAGTATTTCCAGAAAATTTCTTTATCTGAACAAATTGATATTTAATTTGTTCACTTATTTTTTGTTTTAAATAATTCATTATGTATTTCTGATTAAATTGAAATTTTAGAATTTTAAAATTATATGTTCAATCATTTTTAATACTAGATTAGAGTTGATCATCCTTTAGATGCTAAAGACATCAAAATATCAGTAGAAATAACGAATAAGATCAAATGGATAGTGTGATCCAATGCTATAACCAACCATAGGTTGTTGAGATGGTCTATCAATGAGGTCACAGATCGCATCCGGATTGAAACTGGCCTCATCTTCTTCGTAGTTTATGTTCTCCTATGAGATAATAGACACATTGTTAAACATAACTCAAAGACAAGTATATTAAAATCATACATATATAAATATGAAGTGGATTTATTAATAATGATTTGTTAAATTACTTATTTATATTTATAATTAAATTTTTTTATCATAATAGTCTGATACATTTTAGCACAATTATACAAGATTAGCAATTTAATTACAGAATACATTGTTACATAATACATCAACAAGTTTGTATTCTTATTAATACATTTTCAAAACTATTATATGTAAATACATTTTATGAACATGTATTTATTGTATTTTATTTTATTTAATATTGATTTTTTTAAAATTATATTATACAAAAATCTTTAATATCTGTTTCATTTTTATTTTCTATACCTCAGTTATTCATTGTTGCACTTAATTGGTTCCACAGCTATTATTATATTTACCTTTTGTAATATAATCAGTTTTTTAATATTTGTTTATTTTTTATTCTTTATTCTTTGTTCATTAATTATTTATTACTCAAAATTTAATATTCCATTTTTCTTTTTTTTCATTATTTTGTATTCTTATACAATTTACCATATTTTTATTTTTACCCACGTTTATGTTTATATTATGTTTATTTTTTATTCTAAATAATGATAAATAGTTACATCATCTGGTTACTTGGGTGACTATACTATGATTCTCATTTACTTTATTCTAATCATATTAGCATTAATACAAATAATATTAGTCTAAATTAATAAATATATATATATATATATTTACAACCACTTCTAATAAATATAGTATGTTTATTCGATGTATAAATTGATTATAATGTGGAAAATACAATATACTATACAACCTAATTAAAAGCAAATGGTTTACTGACTATACAATGTAGAGTGAAGAGTATATAATGTACAAGCCAGAGCAAAGCACTTTTCCTAGAACAGCTGCACAACTATTAACAACACATAAACTGAAATGTTGTCATGTAATAAAGGTACAAGTTCGTGAAAATAGAGATTCCGTAATGATTGTTTATTTCAACCTCTCCGACAATCCCACACACCTGAACTATTGGTTGACCTTAACCTTAAGAAGTGGTGCTCACTATAATTAGATTTGTTTATTGGCTGTTTTGATTCGTTAAGAAGCTCAAAGATAATCAACTAAAGTAAGATTCTCAACAAGCGTCAAATGTATCGTGGGTAATTTATAGTTTGACATCGAAAATATTAAATATATAAGTAAATTAATCTTTTCCATAATATATTTTGATAACAAATATTAATATCTTATGATAAGAATCCATCAACAATTAGTTTAGGATCTCTTTAATAAACACTATTGTATTATTGTACTATGTAGACAATTTAATCAATATATCGTGTATCAATATAATCGATGAAATAATGCACATACATAAGAGATAATAATCTAATAACGTTTAAGATATATGATTTAAATTCAGATAGATAATAGAGATTACAATGTTTACAGTAAGGTTATATTGATAACATTTGTTCTGAAATTAGGACATCATCAAGATATTTGAATGTTGATAACAATTTACTTCATTAGAATTGTACAGAATCTTGGCCTTAACCCTACTTAAGTTCTTCTATATCTCGAATTATCTATATTCACCCAAAGAACATACTAGTTATTAATATACCTAATTACTTCCTTGACCGGTACGGATATAGTACATGATATAGCCTACTTAATAACTTACCTAAACTGTATATTACAGAAAGTTCTGTGAAAAAATCAATATTTCTATGATATTATCTTATTTAAAAAATGTAAAACTAATTATCTTATACGTTAACAACAAATTTTCGTAATATAAATTTATATATGTATCAGTAAAGAATATATTAGTGTTTGATCAAATGTAACATGTCAATTTAACTGACACATTATTATTAAAATGATCTATTTATGATTTTGTAATATTATAAACTTGTCACATAGTATTTTAGTAATTTATGTAAATAATTGAATTCTTTTTAAAATGAAAATCACTTGAAGTCATTATTTTAATAAAATAAAATAAAAACTTAGATTAAAAGTTTGATTGATAATGAAATATTTGATATTAATAATACAATAAATGTTAATACAATGCTAGTTAAATCATTGTCAGTTAAATCAATACATATAAATAATATTAAGTATTATTAATTATTATGCCAGATATTATTAATTATGATTGCACACATAATTCGTAAATTTATAATCTTTGAAATAAATAAACAAATTTCACATTTCTTTACCCGATTCTAACAAATCGCGGTGAAATGGTCAATCCTTCATTTCTACGCCGTAGTTATTAGAAATCCTACCAACTTCAATATTAGAGGAACCAACTTGGGAGTAGAGATCTTTGCAGACGGTGATTTTGCGTTCGTGGAAGAAGCTCTGCATACGTTCGGAAAGATAATTGTGACGTAAATCCTCGTAGCTAGCCCCGCCTCCTGTGCAATGATGCAATAATGATGATGCAATAATGATACACCGGCGCTGCAATATCGTAATGGTTAAAATGTACGATGTTATTAAATGATGATATTTGTAGACAGCAATGTAATAGCGATACAATAAAGAATTAGATGTGAATTGATTGTATAATCATGTAATGATGAAATAGTTATATAATAATTATGCCATGATTATATAGAATAATATACATAATGGTATGTAATAGTAATTCAGAAGTTAAGCAGCTATATAAGAGTCTTGCGATGATGCAATAGTAACAATAACACAATATACAAATTCTTGTAATAGTATTTACATTTATGGAATATCTTTATAATTAAAGAAATAATAATTATTATCGAGGACAAATATTATACAATTAAAGTTAATGTTGTGAAAATGGAGCCCATAGATCTAGATTTATATTATTTAGCCGAAATAGAGAACATATAAAGAAGACGTCTGCGATTGACGCGAAGATCTTAGCGAGGCAATCTCGAGAGAAAACCTCCACCGGCCGAAGTTATACTTCTCCCGCAGGTAGCGGCGTTCTGAAAGCCGGGCTGCTCCAGTACCGTGATGGAGTTGGTGGTGCGCGCCGACCCGGAAATGGATCTAAACGACGAGGGTAACGTTGAGCGGCGGTTTACGCAGGGCTACGACGCCGCGGATTGGCCGGACAAACCCGTTAATTAGGCCGATAACCGCGGAGAACACTTGGGCGTACAGTTCGACGACGAATGCCTCGAGCGCGTCCATGCCGGACACTGCGACGTTTTCGCTGCGGGTGGTTAGTGCGAGGCATTGGTGACGTGGAACTCATGCGTAGACGTATCGAAATGCGTGAAAATCATCTCGACAATGGTAACGAAGTCTTATAAATCGTTGCTGATGTCGATGTAGGGATTCCATAGATAATACATTGTAAATAATATAGATAACATACATAAATAATACATCGTTACGATGTATTATTTTGCATCAAATTTTTTGCGATGGGTTTACAAATTAATATTTATGCGAACGGAATTAGAATACTACAAATAAGGAAAACTAAATGTTGCAATTGAAAATATTTCATTCCTGCAGTGAAAATTCATTTTAACGTTTCAGTAATTAACGTAATTATCAAGTAATTACCATTTTATTGTCAACAACAATTGATTATTAACAACACTGCTTTAGTTTATTACTTTTGAAAAATTAGCAGTGATAATCTATGATGATAACACAATACATGATATTATAATATAATAGATACGAAATAACAGTGAAATCTATTCTAATAAAATATCTATTTTCAAACTAATGCAATTATTGTAATGCGAATAATAAACTTTAAGTGATTAAGAAGTTAGTGAGTATCTAGTGATATAAAGGTGCACTTAGTGATATAAAGGTGCACTTAGTGATATAAAGGTGCACTTCAAAAGAATTAGCTTCAATCATGAAACCTGGCGTCAGTTTTGCCGGCGACCTGGAAAATCGAGCGATTCAATTGTTCTACGGAACAGCCGAGTACACTCGCAGCTTTAGCAGCTGCAGCCGGACGACTGAACTGGAATTTGTTATTCTGGCCTGAAGTTAAGAGGACGTCAACGGGTTACAAGTTTGGTTTAGAATGCCGGCGTACAGGGATTGTACGTAATACTTGCGTTAAACGATACATGAGTTTCAAGGTATATTACAATATATGGCATGGTAATATAGTAACATAGTAACTATGGTAAAATAGTAACTATAGTAACAGTAATCATAATAACATAGTAACTATAGAAACATAGTAATTATATTAACATAGTAACTATAGTAACATAGTAACTATAGAAACATAGTAATTATAGAAACATAGTAATCATAATAACATAGTAACTATAGTTACTATAGTAACATAGTAACTATAGTAACTATGATAACATAGTAACATAGTAACTATAGTAACATAGTAACCATAGTAACATAGTAACATAGTATCACCTTTTGTACAGGAAGCGACGCCGAGGTGGTAGATGGAGGATATCAAGCACAAGATGGCGGTGATCTGAGAAGACTTGAACTTGAGAACTCCCATCGAGAACTGAAGACGAGCCAACGACTGAACAGCCATGGCCTTGTCGGCTTGCTGGAGTCGCAGGATGGGCAGGATGTGGGTAGTTAACACGGGAGGGAAAGAGTTCGGGTTGGTCGGATGCTATACCATACGCCGAAAGTGAAGCCGTATAAAGCGCGGAGACGTTTGCGGAGGCAACTGAGACTTAATTGGTGAAATCGTTAAATTCGTCTTAATTCCACAATTGCGCTAAAGTCGCAAACAAGAACAGAATACGAAAAGAAATGCGGAAATTATAAAAATTACGAAAACCGACATTGAAATAATCGAACAATAGAAAGATACTTAGAGTACCGCAATGTGAAATAATGAGTTGGTTTTGAGGACTAAACATTATTAAACGAAATCAAAATAATCCTCAGACAATCAAAGATCACACATTCAGTTAATTAATTATCGAAGCATTGTTACCTCTTCTTCAAAGGTCTTTGTAAGAATAACGGTGTGTTAATTACATTGGGATAAATGAGTGATATTGTTACATCGTTTATTGTTTTGTAATCGCATTGTACTGACCCTTTGCAATGGTGTCATGAAAACAGACGGCTCCGAAAGTTTCTCTAAATGCAACTCCTTTCTATTGTTTGAATTGAACAATAAGGTAATTGATAAGTAATATTATTATATATTCAGTTAAATAATGAATTTTACTTTAACTTATTACTTACTTTAACTTATTACTTACTTTAACTTATTACTTACTTTAACTTATTACTTACTTTAACTTATTACTTACTTTAACTTATTACTTACTTTAACTTATTACTTACTTTAACTTATTACTTACTTTAACTTATTACTTACTTTAACTTATTACTTACTTTAACTTATTACTTACTTTAACTTATTACTTATTTTAACTTATTACTTACTTTAACTTATTACTTACTTTAACTTATTACTTACTTTAACTTATTACTTACTTTAACTCATTACTTACTTTAACTTTTTACTTACTTTAACTTATTACTTACTTTAACTGATTACTTACTTTAACTTATTACTTACTTTAACTTATTACTTACTTTAACTTATTACTTACTTTAACTTATTACTTACTTTAACTTATTACTTACTTTAACTTATTACTTACTTTAACTTATTACTTACTTTAACTTATTACTTACTTTAACTCATTACTTACTTTAACTTTTTACTTACTTTAACTTATTACTTACTTTAACTGATTACTTACTTTAACTTATTACTTACTTTAACTTATTACTTACTTTAACTTATTACTTACTTTAACTTATTACTTACTTTAACTTATTACTTACTTTAACTTATTACTTACTTTAACTGATTACTTACTTTAACGTATTACTTACTTTAACTTATTACTTACTTTAACTTATTACTTACTTTAACTTATTACTTACTTTAACTGATTACTTATTTTAACTTATTACTTACTTTAACTTATTACTTACTTTAACTTATTACTTATTTTAACTTATTACTTACTTTAACTTATTACTTACTTTAACTTATTACTTACTTTAACTTATTACTTACTTTAACTTATTACTTACTTTAACTTATTACTTACTTTAACTTATTACTTACTTTAACTTATTACTTACTTTATCTTATTACTTACTTTAACTTATTACTTACTTTAACTTATTACTTACTTTAACTTATTACTTACTTTAACTTATTACTTACTTTAACTTATTACTTACTTTAACTTATTACTTACTTTAACTTATTACTTACTTTAACGTATTACTTACTTTAACTGATTACTTACTTTAACTTATTACTTACTTTAACCTATTACTTACTTTAACTGATTACTTACTTTAACTTATTACTTACTTTAACATATTACTTACTTTAACTTAATACTTACTTTAACTTATTACTTACTTTAACTTATTACTTACTTTAATTTATTACTTACTTTAACTTATTACTTACTTTAACTTATTACTTACTTTAACTTATTACTTACTTTAACTTATTACTTACTTTAACTTATTACTTACTTTAACTTATTACTTACTTTAACTTATTACTTACTTTAACTTATTACTTACTTTAACTTATTACTTACTTTAACTTATTACTTACTTTAACTCATTACTTACTTTAACTTTTTACTTACTTTAACTTATTACTTACTTTAACTTATTACTTACTTTAACTTATTACTTACTTTAACTTATTACTTACTTTAACTTATTACTTACTTTAACTGATTACTTACTTTAACTTATTACTTACTTTAACATATTACTTACTTTAACTTAATACTTACTTTAACTTATTACTTACTTTAACTGATTACTTACTTTAACTTATTACTTACTTTAACTTAGTACTTACTTTAACTGATTACTTACTTTAACTTATTACTTACTTTAACTTATTACTTACTTTAACTTATTACTTACTTTAACTTATTACTTACTTTAACTTATTACTTACTTTAACTTAATACTTACTTTAACTTAATACTTACTTTAACTTATTACTTACTTTAACTTATTACTTACTTTAACTTATTACTTACTTTAACTTATTACTTACTTTAACTTATTACTTACTTTAACTTATTACTTACTTTAACTTAATACTTACTTTAACTTATTACTTACTTTAACTTATTACTTACTTTAACTTATTACTTACTTTAACTTATTACTTACTTTAACTTATTACTTACTTTAACTTATTACTTACTTTAACTTAATACTTACTTTAACTTAATACTTACTTTAACTTATTACTTACTTTAACTTATTACTTACTTTAACTTAATACTTACTTTAACTTATTACTTACTTTAACTTATTACTTACTTTAACTTATTACTTACTTTAACTTATTACTTACTTTAACTTAATACTTACTTTAACTTATTACTTACTTTAACTGATTACTTACTTTAACTTATTACTTACTTTAACTTATTACTTACTTTAACTTATTACTTACTTTAACTTATTACTTACTTTAACCGATTACTTACTTTAACCTATTACTTACTTTAACTTATTACTTACTTTAACTGATTACTTACTTTAACTTATTACTTACTTTAACATATTACTTACTTTAACTTATTACTTACTTTAACTTATTACTTACTTTAACTTATTACTTACTTTAACTTAATACTTACTTTAACTTATTACTTACTTTAACTTATTACTTACTTTAACTTATTACTTACTTTAACTTATTACTTACTTTAACTTATTACTTACTTTAACTTATTACTTACTTTAACTTAATACTTACTTTAACTTAATACTTACTTTAACTTATTACTTACTTTAACTTATTACTTACTTTAACTTAATACTTACTTTAACTTATTACTTACTTTAACTTATTACTTACTTTAACTTATTACTTACTTTAACTTATTACTTACTTTAACTTAATACTTACTTTAACTTATTACTTACTTTAACTGATTACTTACTTTAACTTATTACTTACTTTAACTTATTACTTACTTTAACTTATTACTTACTTTAACTTATTACTTACTTTAACTGATTACTTACTTTAACCTATTACTTACTTTAACTTATTACTTACTTTAACTGATTACTTACTTTAACTTATTACTTACTTTAACATATTACTTACTTTAACTTATTACTTACTTTAACTTACTTTAACTTATTACTTACTTTAACATATTACTTACTTTAACTTATTACTTACTTTAACTTATTACTTACTTTAACGTATTACTTACTTTAACTTATTACTTACTTTAACTTATTACTTACTTTAACATATTACTTACTTTAACTTATTACTTACTTTAACTTATTACTTACTTTAACTTATTACTTACTTTAACATATTACTTACTTTAACTTATTACTTACTTTAACTTATTACTTACTTTAACGTATTACTTACTTTAACTTATTACTTACTTTAACTTATTACTTACTTTAACATATTACTTACTTTAACTTATTACTTACTTTAACTTATTACTTACTTTAACTTATTACTTACTTTAACTTATTACTTATTTTAACTTAATACTTACTTTAACTTATTACTTACTTTAACTTATTACTTACTTTAACTTATTACTTACTTTAACTTATTACTTACTTTAACTTATTACTTACTTTAACTTATTACTTACTTTAACTGATTACTTACTTTAACTTAATACTTACTTTAACTTATTACTTACTTTAACTTATTACTTACTTTAACTTATTACTTACTTTAACTTATTACTTACTTTAACTTATTACTTACTTTAACTTATTACTTACTTTAACTTATTACTTACTTTAACTTATTACTTACTTTAACTTATTACTTACTTTAACTTAATACTTACTTTAACTTATTACTTACTTTAACTTATTACTTACTTTAACTTATTACTTACTTTAACTTATTACTTATTTTAACTTATTACTTACTTTAACTAATTACTTACTTTAACTTATTACTTACTTTAACTTATTACTTACTTTAACTTATTACTTACTTTAACTTATTACTTACTTTAACTTATTACTTACTTTAACTTATTACTTACTTTAACTTATTACTTACTTTAACTTAATACTTACTTTAACTTATTACTTACTTTAACTTATTACTTACTTTAACTTATTACTTACTTTAACTTATTACTTATTTTAACTTATTACTTACTTTAACTAATTACTTACTTTAACTTATTACTTACTTTAACTTATTACTTACTTTAACTTATTACTTACTTTAACTAATTACTTACTTTAACTTATTACTTACTTTAACTTATTACTTACTTTAACTAATTACTTACTTTAACTTATTACTTACTTTAACTTATTACTTACTTTAACTAATTACTTACTTTAACTTATTACTTACTTTAACTTATTACTTACTTTAACTAATTACTTACTTTAACTTATTACTTACTTTAACTTATTACTTACTTTAACTTATTACTTACTTTAACTTATTACTTACTTTAACTTATTACTTACTTTAACTTATTACTTACTTTAACTTATTACTTACTTTAACTTATTACTTACTTTAACTTATTACTTACTTTAACTTAATACTTACTTTAACTTATTACTTACTTTAACTTATTACTTACTTTAACTTATTACTTACTTTAACTTATTACTTACTTTAACTAATTACTTACTTTAACTTATTACTTACTTTAACTAATTACTTACTTTAACTTATTACTTACTTTAACTTATTACTTACTTTAACTTATTACTTACTTTAACTTAATACTTACTTTAACTTATTACTTACTTTAACATATTACTTACTTTAACTTATTACTTACTTTAACTTATTACTTACTTTAACTGATTACTTACTTTAACTTAGTACTTACTTTAACTAATTACTTACTTTAACTTATTACTTACTTTAACTTATTACTTACTTTAACTTATTACTTACTTTAACTTATTACTTACTTTAACTTATTACTTACTTTAACTTATTACTTACTTTAACTTATTACTTACTTTAACTTATTACTTACTTTAACTTATTACTTACTTTAACTTAATACTTACTTTAACTTATTACTTACTTTAACATATTACTTACTTTAACTTATTACTTACTTTAACTTATTACTTACTTTAACTGATTACTTACTTTAACTTAGTACTTATTTTAACTAATTACTTACTTTAACTTATTACTTACTTTAACTTATTACTTACTTTAACTTATTACTTACTTTAACTTATTACTTACTTTAACTTATTACTTACTTTAACTTATTACTTACTTTAACTTATTACTTACTTTAACTTATTACTTACTTTAACTTATTACTTACTTTAACTTATTACTTACTTTAACTTATTACTTACTTTAACTTATTACTTACTTTAACTTATTACTTACTTTAACTTATTACTTACTTTAACTTAATACTTACTTTAACTTATTACTTACTTTAACATATTACTTACTTTAACTTATTACTTACTTTAACTTATTACTTACTTTAACTGATTACTTACTTTAACTTAGTACTTACTTTAACTAATTACTTACTTTAACTTATTACTTACTTTAACTTATTACTTACTTTAACTTATTACTTACTTTAACTTATTACTTACTTTAACTTATTACTTACTTTAACTTAGTACTTACTTTAACTTATTACTTACTTTAACTTATTACTTACTTTAACTTACTTTAACTTATTACTTACTTTAACTGACTGGTTGCTCCAGCCAATAGATAATAGAAGATGTCAAAAGTCGGTTCTCCTTCAGGTCTTTTAGCAATTCGTGATTTTTCAACATTTACCAACTATCGTGTATTAATTATAAACATTAAAAAATAATATTAATAAAATATATTAATATATAATATTAATAAAGAATAAAAATAAATAATATACATTTATCAATCAATAGATTTGAGAGACAACTCAATTGTTTAATATTTTACCTGAAGATCTTATTTTTAAAGCTTAAACGATTTTAATATAATAAAAAATAAGATTGCTTAAAAAATAGCATTTTCTAAATTGTAAAACGTCGATTATAATCATTGATTTTATAATACTAATTTGATCATATTTTAACTAAAATTAAAATAAATTACAGAGTGGTGAGATACATACAATTAGATCTACTTATAGGATAATGCCTATTTTTATATTTTTTAATTTCTAACAAACAACAATGCATATAAAAATTTGTCTTATTATTCATTCGAATGGTGCATAGATAAATTGTATATTAATTATTTACTACTTTGCAGTGATTCCAGGATTTTATCAAAATATAAATTAATCTAAAGATTAAAATATTATTTTACAGATTAGTGAAGTTTTAATGACAACAATATTTTTCTTCCGAGATTATTGGCAATTTGGTTGGTAAATACATTAAATTAAACTAGCTGGAGACTTAATTGTTTTTATTGTATAATCAATAAGTTTAAAATAAATATTAATAATATAATTAACATAAATTACTTTATGAGAAAATGTATAACTTAATTTTTTCATAAATAAAATATAAAATCTATAAAAAAGTGTAAAATTATTAGAGTTATATTTTAAATGATATTTTAAGTGATCTTATGAATGTTAAAAATTAGAATTCTATATTTTACAGAACTTATAATATATTATATAGAATAAAACCTATACACAAGTCTAGATATTATCGCTATATAATATTGTTATGATAAGTGAAATATGAATTATACATGCAATGTTGAAGGCATCGTAACCAAATACCTCCCAAAAGACCTAGATTAAAGATATTTTATATTGCTATAGACAATAGTAATCTTTACTATTTATTTTTTATATTCTAAATTACAATTATAAATTCAATAAAAAAGAAAACATCTGTCATAATCAATAGATGGGGCTTGCAATTACAGGATCATGATAAAATCTGTGAATACAAACCAAAATAGTAAATAATACATAGAAATTTAGTTTTATTCTACTTTTTGTATTAATTTACATGTGTACTGTATGGCATTACTAAATCATGATTACGTAGCGCGTAATTACATCATAAATTAGCGCGATTACATCATAATCTGGCTCGTAATCGCGATTACATCATAATCTATGCAGGCAACCTGTATGCAAGCGTTTTGCATTTGGCCGGCCGAATCAAAGTTCAGCGAGGTGAAATATGTGCACCTGGTGGCGGTGGTGTTCATTATTGTCCGGCAGTTGCCGAAAGCATCGAGTATCGTGTAAACGGCGTTGAGGCGTTCGTCTGCAAACGGCGGCGGAGCCGATTAATGCTTCAGTGGACCAAAGTTCAATATATCGGGTGCTTTTGGGGGATTAGCATTAAAGCGGTCAAAAGGAGCTAAGGTAAGTTTGTAGGTGGGTAGGTCAGGAGAAGCTATTAGGAAGGTATTAGGAAGGTATTAGGAAGGTATTAGGAGGGTATTAGGAGGGTATTATGAGGGTATTAGAATGACCATAAGAGCGTATAACAACCATTTAAGGTAGAATTCTTACACTGAGGACTTGCTGTCATTTCAACGAGATATTTCACAATGTTTCTCGTGGAAGTGGTCTTTCCTGTCAGGTGATCAAAGTGAACGAGTTACATCTTCGATAGTTATTGCATTTATTGTAAAGCGTATGATAATATTTATTGGTACGATTGTGACATCATCAATAAAAGTAATTTAATTTATAGTATTAATATAAATTTATGTGGGTACATCAAGGATCAAAACTAACATTTCATTGTCATGTTCGGTAGGAAGTAGTTTTAGTTTTAGATATTAAATGAAAGTGAGAATATTATGTTATTTAAATTAGAATACGTTAAAAGTTAAAATATTCGCATTCTCCAGTTTTCCGAGTGGAATAAATCGGCTTAAATTCAGACAACACACGACGGGTTTCACAGACCTGATCCGGACCTGCCAAGAGCGACAACCATTTGATCCTTGCGGAGAACTCGCATCGAATTGTAGGAGCGTTCGGCGATGCCGTAGACATGAGGCGGCATCTCCGACGGAGACACTCCCCTAAACAATTTCATGACCTGCGGGGCGTATAGAGTTCAGCGCGGGGGGTTCCTACGGGAGAAGCATAAAGAGACGTGAAAGAATATCACTATCTAATTGAAGAGAATAAGCATCAATTCTAAAGGTTCTGAAAATAATCAGAGAAATGGAATTCTAATAATAAAAAACTATAAATAGAATTACATATTTTTGACTTTATATATATTTATTTTAATTTATGTACAAATATAATGTCTAGATTTTATTAATATATTAATCTATTAGATATACTCTGTTATACTATAATACACTTTTTTTTAACTTAGTTTTCAGTATTGAACATATTAAATATATATAAAAAGCAATTTTACAGAGGATGTGAAATTGCAAGTAAAAAGATTATTTTGGTGAATAACGAAAAACCCACAAAATGGTACAAGATATAAACAGAAATGTGTCCTCGCCTCCGAATATCTTTGGTAATATTACCACCGACATGTTACTACAAGACGACCGAAACATGGATCCAATCCACGAGTGGACGATAACCACTAGTCATTAGTATGCGGGCCTCGTGGGCGAGGCAACCAACATTGGGGGTGTAGAGCTGCGGCATGGGTGTAGCCGGGTTCAAGACAATGAGGGTGTCGCCGCCCCCGCAATGGGTAAACACCAGGCGGCGCGAAAAGCGACTACGCAGTACGTGCACCAGCGAACATTCATTGACGTAGAGCAGATGTCCGAGATCTTCGACGAGGTCCAGGGAGCCGGGGTTAGCCTGCACGGAGGCGTGGTTATAGTAAAGTAGGTGTGGTTAGCTTTCATGGTTGAATACATATGGTGATTAAGATGGTTATGGAGACAAGAGTGTGGTTATGGTGATAAGGGTACGGTTATGGTGATAAGGGTGTGGTTATGGTGACGAGGGTGTGGTTATGGTGACGAGGGTGTGGTTATGGTGACAAGGGTGTGGTTAAGGTGACGAGGGTGTGGTTATGGTGACGAGGGTGTGGTTATGGTGATAAGGGTGTGGTTATGGTGATAAGGGTGTGGTTATGGTGACGAGGGTGTGGTTATGGTGATAAGGGTGTGGTTATGGTGATAAGGGTGTGGTTATGGTGACGAGGGTGTGGTTATGGTGACGAGGGTGTGGTTATGGTGACAAGGGTGTGGTTATGGTGACGAGGGTGTGGTTATGGTAACGAGGGTGTGGTTATGGTGATAAGGGTGTGGTTATGGTAACGAGGGTGTGGTTATGGTGATAAGGGTGTGGTTATGGTGATAAGGGTGTGGTTAGGGTGACGAGGGTGTGGTTATGGTGACGAGGGTGTGGTTATGGTGACAAGGGTGTGGTTAAGGTGACGAGGGTGTGGTTATGGTGACGAGGGTGTGGTTATGGTGATAAGGGTGTGGTTATGGTGATAAGGGTGTGGTTATGGTGACGAGGGTGTGGTTATGGTGACGAGGGTGTGGTTATGGTGACAAGGGTGTGGTTATGGTGACGAGGGTGTGGTTATGGTAACGAGGGTGTGGTTATGGTGATAAGGGTGTGGTTATGGTAACGAGGGTGTGGTTATGGTGATAAGGGTGTGGTTATGGTGATAAGGGTGTGGTTAGGGTGACGAGGGTGTGGTTATGGTGACGAGGGTGTGGTTATGGTAATGAGGGTGTGGTTATGGTGACGAAGGTGTGGTTATGGTGACGAGGGTGTGGTTATGGTGATAAGGGTGTGGTTATGGTGATAAGGGTGTGGTTAGGGTGACGAGGGTGTGGTTATGGTGACGAGGGTGTGGTTATGGTGACAAGGGTGTGGTTAAGGTGACGAGGGTGTGGTTATGGTGACGAGGGTGTGGTTATGGTGATAAGGGTGTGGTTATGGTGATAAGGGTGTGGTTATGGTGACGAGGGTGTGGTTATGGTGACGAGGGTGTGGTTATGGTGACAAGGGTGTGGTTATGGTGACGAGGGTGTGGTTATGGTAACGAGGGTGTGGTTATGGTGATAAGGGTGTGGTTATGGTAACGAGGGTGTGGTTATGGTGATAAGGGTGTGGTTATGGTGATAAGGGTGTGGTTAGGGTGACGAGGGTGTGGTTATGGTGACGAGGGTGTGGTTATGGTAATGAGGGTGTGGTTATGGTGACGAAGGTGTGGTTATGGTGACGAAGGTGTGGTTATGGTAATGAGGGTGTGGTTATGGTAAAGAGGGTGTGGTTAGGGTGACGAGGGTGTGGTTATGGAGATAAGGGTGTGGTTATGGTGACGAGGGTGTGGTTATGGTGACGAGGGTGTGGTTATGGTGATAAGGGTGTGGTTATGGTGAAGATGGTGAGGAAGGTGTATAGAAATTATTAGAAAGATGATGGGTGTGGTCAATAATGGGTGTTGGGTGAATGCATGTTAGGAATTTTTAATATGATATTCGTAGTGAATAGAATTGTTTAACCCGTATAGATTATATAATACAGTCTAGAACAGCTAACAGGAAATAGAGTAAATTCCTTTATAAAGTAATTAAAATTACACTAGAGGCAAGCACATAATCGAACGAGGAGTCAAACAATACATATCCAGGGGTGTAATCACATATATGCACAATAGCGAGGTGTAGTTGGAAAGAGTATGTTCAGTGTTTCATGTGTCTAGTTGACACTAGAATCTATAAATAGATGAAAGCGACTACAGCACTGACTGCATATATTATTTTGAAGTAATACAATAATAAATATATTTAGCAAACTTATTATATCAATGGAAGTGTATTCCTTTAGTTGTGAAATATCATTATTAATAATGCATGCGTGTTACATTGAAATCATGCTATACGTTCAAATAGACATATGGTGTGCATGACACAGTGCAACACACAATAAATACTCACAGCACAAGCGATAATATTAGAATATATTCCATAAGATAAAGATAATATTAGAATATATTCCATAAGATAAAGATAATATTATAATATATTCCATAAGATAAAGATAATATTATAATATATTCCATAAGATAAAGATAATATTAGAATATATTCCATAAGATAAAGATAATATTAGAATATATTCCATAAGATAAAGATAATATTAGAATATATTCCATAAGATAAAGATAATATTAGAATATATTCCATAAGATAAACCTGATAATGGAAAAAGAGCATACTATGGTAATATGGACAAGGAAAATAATTTATAAATAATATGACATGAATTAATTTTATATATAATTAATTGTATATTTATAGTCATAATTATTCATTATTTAATAATACATTTAACTTGTTTGTTGTAATAGAAATATTAATCATTATAGCCCATATTTTAATACCATTTTAATATTTTAATAACATTAGGAAATTTATTATCAATTAAATATTAAATTTACAAAGATTATAGAATCATATTGATAAAGATCAAAGATCTCCACGATTGCTGTATACGTAATTATAATTCTTCCCTCATCGCTTTGAAATTACTTTTCATACTTAGATACAGGAACCGTCTATAACCTCGTAATATAAATGAAAGTGTAAGGAAGAGCACCGATGGTAGAATTAGTCTGGATGTTACATAAGCAGCATTGAAAAGAACACCGACCTTTTCGATATCTCCGTCGTCGACGGTCAGTATTTCAGAGGTCGCCGTGACCTTGACTTTCAGATGGTCCGTATCTGTGACCTCCATCCCCGCAGTCGCGTTCGTGGGCCGCACAAGGGTACCAGCCGAATAACCGGTAGAATGTACAATCCACACATTGTCTGTAGGGTAGGGATTGGTGTGAGATATAGTGGGCAAGTCTAGGTGTGAGTTGTGCGGGCATTTCTTTGTGCGAGGAGTAGTGGGCGTGTCTTTTTTTGAGGTGAAGTGGGCGTGTCTTGGTTTGAGGTGTGGTTGGAGTCTCTTGGATCGAGATATAGAAGGCAGAACCTGGTTTTAGGAAAGGTGGACGGGATTTGGCGTAATTCATAGTGGTCGAAGTTAGGTGTAGAGTAAAGCGGGTGGTGCTTGATTGGTGCAGTGTACAGAGTTTGCTGTTAGGCGTTTGTTGTAATGTGTAGGGGGAGTAGCTTAAGTTCAGTTAAATTGACGTGGTTACGTAATGTTCACTGAGGTTACGGAATATAAATATGAATATATAAATTGCAATTGAAAGACATTAAGTATATTAGAGTATAAAAGAAACTACATGAGAGTATATAAGAGTATATGACCGTAAATGAGAGTACATAAGAGTACATGAGAGTACATATGAGTACATAAGCGTACATGGAAGTACATAATATATTTAATAAGTATATTCATAAGAATATGAAGTATTTATATTTTTGGATGTCGTTCAGTATTTTTCAACCTAAAGAGATGTATTTCATCAAATTTTACAAGATATAGAAAACAATGTAGAAAACAATGATGTTACTTGGATTGATCTTTGGTCCGAGATAAAAAGTTATTAAAGCAAAGATTCATTCATTGATCGTCTTTTCAACAAAAAAAGAATACTTATCGTAGTTATTTTGGGAAACAATAAATTTTAAAATAGGGCAATTATTTATAAATAAAAGGAAATGAAGCTATTTCAGGTATTTACCTGAAAGAATTCTCGATTGGTTGTGTTCTGAAGTGGGTGCATCTGGTGAACTATTGAGAGATGTCTGCAAATAATAAAGCTTATAATCGGCGAGTAAATAGCAAAACATTGTTGAAAGTGAAAACAAATTCTAAGGAAATTTAAATTTTATGTTTATTTATTATTAAAATACATTGATAAACAAAACAATGGATGAAAACATTAAACAATAGATGAATTATTGATTATATGATTACAATTTTATTGTATTTGGTAAATAAATGACATATAAACTATTATGTACACATTACATTTTTCTCTTTCAACACATTTTATTGTAAACATAAATGTAATAAAAATAAACATTTTAAATGGTATGCAATTTTATTACCTATTTAATAAACAGATGTTATTAAATGTAAGTTAAACATATGTGTAGGTTAAATAAATTGTATATTGTTAACACATGTCATTTATATATACATATATATAATGATCTATCTATATATATATATATATATATATAATGATCTATATATATATATATATATATATATAGATCATGAATATGTTAATTTGTATTTATTTAATATTGAGATTGATTTAAAATTCTACCAAATTTAAAGTCATTGGAATGTTTGCTAGTGTACTTACAAAGTATTTATTTGTTAAGTACAGAGATTAATTATGTATAATCTACATAGCATTATTACAATGTTATTAGGATGCTTTGAATTGCAAAGAATTTAAAATAGGTTGCATCTCTTGGTAATTATAAATTAGTTTTGTGTGTAATTCATAGAATATTTGTTCAGAAGGCTATTCAGCTAACAATTAAAATTCATTTGAAGTATAGTTAGTAACTACTAGTTACTCGTCTACTAATTACTTATCCACTAGTTACTTGTATACTAGATACTTATCTACTAATTTGGTCTGAAGTATTTAAGTGAAATTTAATTCATTTCAAAATTTATAATAGATTAATTATATATTTTACATTATTGATGATACATGGTTTTTTTTCTTCAAAAAAGTGAATCAAATAATAATTATAAAAATTGATAGATATATTTTGTATTTCAATCGCACTTTTAATAATAAAATCTATTTTCTTAGATAATGTTTTTAATTATTCGTTAATATTTATTTGTAAAAATAATTATTTGACCCTAGGCCTCATTCCAAATACGTATTTCACAAAAATTCCTTCATTATGTCATTTAAAGTGATTTTATTTCAGATAATCTGGATATTGATAGCATTACTGAGGAGTGTTATTAAAAGAAACTGATATTCATAAAAAAGGGTAGATATACAAATCTAAACACAATCTATTGCACCGTGATATTGTATCCACGAAAATAAATATAAATATATATGACTATGTAATCTCTAATACATTTTGCTAGACACACAGAAGCACATATATCAGCACATGTACACACATAATCACACACTGAAATACACACAGGAGCACACACTCATAACAAACAAATTAACACATCCATTGTCATATTATAGATCAAAGAGATTTAATTTGATATCCAATACTGACTAAAGTCTAAAATTAAATATATCCTGTAGCATCTAGTGTATATACTATATAGCATATAATCTAGTGTATATTATATAGCATATGATCTAGTGTATATTATATAGCATACACTCTAGTGTATATTATATAGCATATTAACTAGTGTATATTATATAGCATATGATCTAGTGTATATTATATATGATCTAGTGTATATTATATAGCATATGATCTAGTGTATATTATATAGCATATGATCTAGTGTATATTATATAGCATATGATCTAGTGTATATACTATATAGCATATGATCTAGTGTATATTATATAGCATATGATCTAGTGTATATTATATAGCATATGATCTAGTGTATATTATATAGCATATGATCTAGTGTATATTATATAGCATACACTCTAGTGTATATTATATAGCATATTAACTAGTGTATATTATATAGCATATGATCTAGTGTATATTATATAGCATATGATCTAGTGTATATACTATATAGCATATGATCTAGTGTATATTATATAGCATATGATCTAGTGTATATTATATAGCATATGATCTAGTGTATATTATATAGCATATGATCTAGTGTATATTATATAGCATATGATCTAGTGTATATTATATAGCATATGATCTAGTGTATATACTATATAGCATATGATTAATAAGTAATGTAATTTCAATGTACTGTATGTTCTGTATGGATTTTGGACTTGTATATATGGTTGTATATATACAAATAAGACACACATACACACACCCACACACACATACATACCCTCACACACACACACACACACACACACACACACATACACACCCACACACACACACACCCACACACACACACACACACATACACACACACACACACACACACACACACACACACCATTATCACCACTAAAGTCTGAATTTGTAAACTATATTACTACAAACTACACAAATAATATCATCTGGTGGCTAGATTAACATAAGAATGGAAGTAAATACAGCAATGCTGGCATATCACAGAATTTAGCATATTAATAAACCTATATATAAATATATAATATAAATAAATATAAGATATGAAATATATGATACATGTGTATATAAATGTGGAAATTGCATTAGTTTACATTTATTAATATAAATCTATAAATAAAATATCATTTATACTGTAATAGATATAATATTGGTACACGAGTAATTGAAACACCTGAGTAATTGAAACCCATGAGTAATTGAAATACACGAGTAATTGAAACCCATGAGTAATTGAAATACACGAGTAATTGAAAGAGTTTTATAAAGTAGCAAGCAAAAAAAGGTTTACGTGAACACAAATGCAATCGATTGTATTCATTAAATTAATCTTAAGTTGGATAGCCTACAAATAAGGATGATGAGTTTAAACCAACCAATCAAAACAAAGCATAACTAACCCTGTTATTACGAGATGAAATCTCTCTCAGTTCCGAAACTGTTTTCAAAGTGAAAACGACCTAGAAATTGAAGGCGAAGTAATATTCATATTTTTATAAACAAATTATTGTAAATGTCGTAAACAACACATCAACCGTGACCTAACAACGTAAAGGAGAGGAGATTACAATTGTTTATGTTACATAGAGAGGTCATTCGATTTTATATACGATAACTGATATCAATATGAATTTTTAATTAGACTAATATCGAGTGAGATAATGTGAAGATCTAAATATTTTAAAATACCACTTGATATTTATTTACTTTTTAATCGAGTTCCATGATTATTGATGGAATTTAAGATACCTGAGATCAACTGGGAAGCAAGTACAAGTACATTGAGTGGCAATAGATGATTTAATTTTATACGCAGAATCTCCACCCCCAAAAGTATTGACGATTGTAAATTTTGTTCTTTAAATATGTATTATATCACCATTGATTATAATATAATTATAAGCTTTTAGTGCTTTTCCGTTGAACATAAATATAATCAATAACTTATGAAACTAAAACCATTAATTCATACTATCCTTATACATCAATTTATTGACAATCATCGGAATGAGCTAATGTATAACTGATGTTGTACATTTAAAAGTATTTAATTGCTAATAATTTAATTACAGTCTGATGATTTTGAATTCAAAAATATCTCATTTTTTTATCATAATAGTTAATAAATTTGCAGACATCATTATAAATACTTATTGAATTATGATATTTAGATGTATTGTGAATAGACAATGTCATCGTTCTATATTGAATTAAAATAAATTAATTTCTTTCTTATAATAATGCTATTTTTGTATGAATTTACAATGGACAAGATAATATGTTAACTTAATCAAACACTTCCGGAAAAATATGAAATTTATAACTATTAATATTATAATATTAATATTATTAATACTATAATATTAATATTATTAATACTATAATATTAATATTATTAATACCCTAATATTAATATTATTAATACTATAATATTAATATAAGAACTAAATTATAAAAATCACCGAAATATTAAAATTTAGAATTTAAATCTGAATACAAATTATTTGAAATAATTAATTTTATAAAATAATATATAAAATAATCAATTCTAATATAAATTATCAGCGAATATATTGAATTACAACAAAGACATTGATAAATCTTAGATAAACCTATGAAAAATGTCATGAGTCATATTAAAAACAACTCAGGAGTTTATAATTTCAATATTTCATTAACTAGTGTATTGTGAATAAAAACTTACCTTATCAGGGTTGCTCTTCACCATTGTTACGATGTCATCGCGGGTGGCATTAGAGGACAAAGACTTGCCATTCACGGACAAAACAATGTCCCCTGGACGTAGTCCGTTGGCAGAGTGGTCACTCCTTTGCGATGGCTCAAGAAATATGGCATCTCGTGGGCCTAATAAGGGAAGATGATGTAGGAGATATAGGAGGTGTAAAAGATGTAGGAGATGTAGGAGATGTAGGAAATGTAGGAGATGTAGAAGATGTAGGAGATGTAGGAGATGTAGGAGATGTAGGAGATGTAGGAGATGTAGGAGATGTAGGAGATGTAGGAAGTGTAGGAGATGTAGGAGATGTAGGAGATATAGAGATGTAGGAGATGTAGAAAGTGTAGGAGATGTAGAATATGTAGAAGATGTAGAAGATGTAGGTAATGTAGGAAGTGTAGGAGATGTAGGAGATATAGGAAATGTAGAAGATGTAGGAGATGGTGATATGTAGGAGATGTAGGAGATGTAGGAGATATAGGAAATATAGGTGTAGATATAGGAGATGTAGGAGATATAGGAGATGTAGGAGATATAGGAGATGTAGGAAGTGTAGAAGATGTAGAAGATGTAGAAGATGTAGGAGATGTAGAAGATGTAGGTAATGTAGGAAGTGTAGGAGATGTAGGAGATATAGGCGAGGGTAGTTGTAGTGTAGGGAGGGTAGTAGGAGTGTAGTGAGGGTAGTAGGAGTGTAGTGAGGGTAGTTGTAGTGTAGCGAGGGTAGTAGGAATGTAGTAAGGGTTGTAGGTGTATACTGAGGGTTGTAGGTGTATACTGAGGGTAGTAGGAGTGTAGTGAGGGTAGTGGGAGTGTAGCGAGGGTAGTAGGAGTGTAGCGAGGGTAGTAGGAGTGTAGTGAGGGTAGTGGGAGTGTAGCGAGGGTAGTAGGAGTGTAGCGAGGGTAATAGGAGTGTAATGAGGGTAGTAGGGGTGTTGCGAGGGTAGTAGGAGTGTTGCGAGGGTACTGTAGTGAGGGTATTTAGTAAGAATAACCACTGTCCAATGCTGACACATGTGAAATGGCCAGAGCAAAACCAAACCCATCTGAACTTTTCTTGATCTCTACCCGCCGAACACTATCGGACTGTTTCACAGGTGGCAGTTCAGGCAGTGGCAGATTATCGAATCTGACATAATGATAAGTGACTTAAATGATAGGAAGAACAGCTTCACTTAAATTAAGAGCGTATAACAGTAAACCACAAAGGAGGTAGTATCATCAATTAACAATTATCTGGCAGCGACTTTCTTATCGCGAATGTGAATCTATAGGGAATAAGATATAAAATATCTCATAATAGTATCATCTATGCACAAGTAAAAAAGAATGTAGAGTTAATGCTACCATCATACCGGCATACTGCGTTATAAACACGCGATAAACACACAATAACACGATTACGCTTCATGAGTAATATTGACATTTGATATAGATGGATATCGCATAGCACATTTACATATTCCTATGTGAATAGACACGATTAGGGTAGACGTTATAGTATCTTCATTGAGGTGAGGTAGGTTTATGTGTAGGTATATGTGAGGTGTATGTGAGGTGTATGTGAGGTGTATGTGAAGTGTGAGTGAGGTGTATGTGAGGTGTATGTGAGGTGTATGTGAGGTGTATGTAAGGTGTATGTGAAGTGTAAGTGAGGTGTATGTGAGGTGTATGTGAGGTGTATGTGAGGTGTATGTAAGGTGTATGTGAAGTGTAAGTGAGGTGAATGTGAGGTGTATGTGAGGTGTATGTGAGATGTATGTGTGGTGTATGTGAGGTGTATGTGAGGTGTAAGTGAGATGTATGTGAGGTGTAAGTGAGGTGTATGTGAAGTGTAAGTGAGGTGTATGTGAGGTGTATGTGAGGTGTATGTGAGGTGTATGTGAGGTGTATGTGAGGTGTGAGTGAGGTGTAAGTGAGGTGTATGTGAAGTGTGAGTGAGGTGAATGTGAGGTGTATGTGAGGTGTATGTGAGGTGTATGTGAGGTGTATGTGAAGTGTATGTGAGGTGTAAGTGAGGTGTAAGTGAGGTGTATGTGAGGTGTATGTGAGGTGTATGTGAGGTGTATGTGAGGTGTATGTGAGGTGTAAGTGAGGTGAATGTGAGGTGTATGTAAGTTGTATATGAGGTGTATGTGAGGTGTATGTGAGGTGTAAGTGAGGTGTATGTGAGGTGTATGTGAGGTGTATGTGAAGTGTGAGTGAGGTGAATGTGAGGTGTATGTGAAGTGTAAGTGAGATGTATGTGAGGTGTATGTGAGGTGTATGTGAAGTGTAAGTGAGGTGAATGTGAGGTGTATGTGAGGTGTATGTGAGGTGTATGTGAAGTGTAAGTGAGGTGTATGTGAGGTGTATATGAGGTGTATATGAGGTGTATGTGAGGTGTATGTGAAGTGTAAGTGAGGTGAATGTGAGGTGTATGTGAGGTGTATGTGAGGTGTATGTGAGGTGTATGTGAGGTGTATGTGAGGTGTATGTGAGGTGTATGTGAGGTGTATGTGAGGTGTATGTGAGGTGTATGTGAGGTATAAGTAAGGTGTAATGAAGGTGTATGTGAGGTGTATGTGAGGTGTATGTGAGGTGTATGTGAAGGGTAAGTGAGGTAAATGTGAGGTGTATGTGAGGTGTATGTGAGGTGTATGTGAGGTGTATGTGAGGTGTATGTGAGGTGTAAGCAAGGTGTATGTGAGGTGTATGTGAGGTGTATGTGAGGTGTATGTGAGGTGTATGTGAGGTGTATGTGAGGTGTATGTGAGGTGTAAGTGAGATGTATGTGAGATGTATGTGAGGTGTATGTGAGGGGTATGTGAGGGGTATGTGAGGTGTATGTGAGGTGTATGTGAGGTGTATATGAGGTGTATGTGAGGTGTATGTGAAGTGTAAGTGAGGTGAATGTGAGGTGTATGTGAGGTGTATGCGAGGTGTATGTGAGGTGTATGTGAGGTGTATGTGAGGTGTATATGAGGTGTATGTGAGGTGTATGTGAGGTATAAGTAAGGTGTAAGGAAGGTGTATGTGAGGTGTATATGAGGTGTATGTGAAGGGTAAGTGAGGTAAATGTGAGGTGTATGTGAGGTGTATGTGAGGTGTATGTGAGGTGTATATTAGGTGTATGTGAGGTGTATGTGAGGTGTAAGGAAGGTGTATGTGAGGTGTATGTGAGGTGTATGTGAGGTGTATGTGAGGTGTATGTGAGGTGTATGTGAGGTGTATGTAAGGTGTATGTGAGGTGTAAGTGAGGTGTAAGATACATCATAAGCGAGTTGTAAAAAGTGTGGTTGTTAATGGTATAATATATGGTTTAGATTAATGTGTAACATATTGTGTATACGTGAACAGTATGGTCTATATTAAGTGTATGCAGAGGTACACATTGAAGTAGTGAAATGAGTAATGAATACCGTAGCTAAACTATGGAATGAGTGATTTATCGCATATCATGAGAAATTTGAGTCTATCAAGATAAACAAATTATGTACCGCAGTAATCCGGGCCGACTTATAAAATACGGAGATACTTGTATACATAGTAGTAGTTGACATGGGATTCGCATTCTACTTCGCACTCGCTCCAGCCTCCATTACATAATTACTGCGACTCCATCCCCGTAATTCCATCTACTCGTCCCCCGCACACGTCGGCCGTCTCAAGTGCTGGATGCGAGGAATTTAATCTATCGGATATCGTAACGCAACACGATAATGCGGGGCTCATTTGTTAATGAACCGAGAACGAATTTGTCTGTAGACGTTTACTTCGTAAATTATAACTATTTCTATAAATAGATTTGATAGTCGCATAAAAAACGCGGTGAGTATTATTAAAAATAAGTTTGTCCTGATTTTATTGTAATTAAATCCGACTATCTAGTTACTATACTTACCCGATACTATTATTAAACATAATAATAAACGCTATCGGCATTTATAGACAATTAATTTGTCTAGTTTTTAATCTGCGGTAAACAAACAAAGATTACAAACTTTTTGCGAGTGAATTCCGTTTGGAAATCGACGTCGTCTTCCGGGGGAGAAGGTGCAGCCTCCGGAGACGAAATTGAAATACACGACTGCGAGGTTACATGTTAATTCATGCCACGTAAATCGCAGATAACAGGCAATGATGGGAAGCTTACAAGCTTGGCATCAATTAACGATTTCCAATGATTTTGAATAACAGTATCAAAGGTAAATATTTAGTCAATATTTTGTATATTGTAAAAATAATAGAATAAAAAGATGAATCATAAAATTTCTTATTTATCTATATTTTTAATCAATGACTCCACTATATTGACATATAAAATATATAGAATCCTACATAATATAATATAGTCTGTATATTATAATATAGACTACATAGTATAATATAGTCTTTACAGTATAATATAGTCTGCATATTATAATAAAGTTTTTAATAGTATAATATAGTCTCTATATTATTCTGCTTATTATTATTAAAATAACATTGAATACTTATTACTTATTACTACTCAGAATAATGTCATTTAATGATTTCATATACATCTGTGTAACATCACAGCGTCGCTATGGTAACTACCCCGTTTTGTTCCATCGACGTTCGGCCGTGTTTCGAAGGCGGTTTCGTCGGCGCCTTCGACGCAAACGCGGCGTCGCGTCCGGGTTTCATCGGCGGACGGCGTTGGTGCGTCGTCGACTCGACGCAGAGGGGAGTCGGAGAAGTCGCGGCACCGCCGTGGGAAGGAGTCGAAGTCTGCGAGTAAGGCGTCGCCATCGAAGACCGCGGTTTGCGGGGAGGCTGCGGACGATCTCCCCCGGCGGCTCCGTCGGACGGGTGTCGGCTATCCGGCGGACGCGCCGACGAATCGGACTGAAGATGGGTAGTCGGTTTAGGAAAGGTGTCGATTCGGTGGAGTTTGCGGTTGAGTGGACGTGTCGGTAGTGTGGGAATGGCTTAGATGTTGACGTGTCCGTATGGTAAATGTGTCAGTTAAGTAGATGAGTCGGTTAAATAGACATGGCAGTTAAGTATATGTGTCAGTTAAGTAAATGTGACAGTAAAGTAAATGTGACAGTAAAGTAAATGTGACAGTAAAGTAAATGTGACAGTAAAGTAAATGTGACAGTAAAGTAAATGTGACAGCTAAGTAAATGTGACAGTTGTGTAGGTATGGTAGTATTGTAAATGTTACAGTTAAGTAGATATATCAATTGCATTGTTATGACAGTAAGAAATGCGTATTATATGTTCTGTTGTTTATTCAATATGTCGAGATATTTGTTAGTCTACATCGACTTATGAAATACAAACTAGAGACTGTTCAGTTTGTTTCAAATAAAATTGTTTCATCGCTTTGTCGTAGGATTTCATCTCATCGTCGGTCATCTGTGAATTTTTTTTCTCTTTTTTTAGTTTCTTTGCTTTCTTATCACTCTTATCTTTCTTCATAAAACCAAACATCCTGAAAAGATTGATAGTCTATTAAATTGATAGTCTGCTAAATATTAGTTTACACTGCATGTTTTATAAGATATAAATCTTATAAAGATAGGACATGACATCGATTTTATATTACCAAATAAATCTATTTTGAGGAAATTATTGATTCAATATTCTCTGTTACAATTGTAAAAATAAATTATAATTATAAATACTTAAAAATAGCACATATATTATTACAATAATATATATAATAATTGTGGTTTAACAATACTTTAACTATGTATTACATATGCTATTTGATATAGTGTATAGATCTACAAGACTCTTAAAGTTTGGACTTGTATAAAAGAAAATTAATAGAAAATGTACAATTTTATTGAAAATTGAATTTTCAATAAAATTAGCAATAAAATAATATCTATAAATAATATAGCTGTTGATTAAAATCAATTATAAATATTTATAAAAGTTAATTATACAAGACTCGCGGTTGAAATGGATGGAATTCGCATTCGTTATTGTTGTTATTGTTCCTGAATCGACACAAATAAATATATTAGACTTTTGATCTAAATCGAACATATAATCGAGTTGGTGGAAAAATGTTAGTTATTGACCTATTATTGATGTTAAACTACACATTAACTTAGTAACTAAGTCATATATAAAAATGAAACATTTTTTATTGACGCATACATTTATAATATAACATATACTATAACACACACTTTATATAATATAATAAATAACTTATTTAATAAGTTATTGATAATAACTTATTAATTTACTAGATTTGTACAAAGTTAAGTATATTCAGCAATATGTATTCATAATAAATAATTTAAATATTATAAATACATATAGAATACAATAATTATGTATATTATAAATATATTAACGTGTATTATTATATATAAATATTTATATAAACGGTAAACTTATATCGGTCTTAGGATTTTTATTTTTATAATTTTGAAGATATTGATATTGTTGTCCTAAACTAAGAACTTTGACCCTAATAAAATAATACATATAATCGGTGATAGATGGAGTTACTTTGACTACAATTATATTATAAAGCAAATTATTACTTCATATTTCGATATATATGTATATACGAATGTAGAAAACCGAATGGAATAAAAAACCTCTTTCAGTTTATTGTTTATAATAAATTGAATAAAAAATTATAACATTTATAATTTTATATTATACTTTTATTTATTATGTGCATTAATTATCATACATGCAATAGTTACTAACTTTTATTTATTATGTGCATTAATTATCATACATCCAATAGTTACTAAAATGTATATGTACATTTCATATACATATAACACAATATAATAAGAATATAATGTTATTTAACGAACAAATTGACATATTATATGTAATATAGTTTAGCTAAAATTAAACCCTACATTTGACACTCCATTTCAAAATGGAACTAATAAATATTAAAATAAATTAAAATAATATATATATATTATGTATTATATATTTATATTATAAATATATTAATACAAAAGTATATATACTTCCATTTAATGAAAAGTGTTGCTATGTTAACATATCAATTATGAAACGTATTCCGAGTAAAATATAATTATTGAGAGATAACTTTCTTAGTCCCTCTCCCTCTCCCTCTCCCTCTCCCTCTCCCTCTCCCTCTCCCTCTCCCTCTCCCTCTCCCTCTCCCTCTCCCTCTCCCTCTCCCTCTCCCTCTCCCTCTCCCTCTCCCTCTCCCTCTCCCTCTCCCTCTCCCTCTCCCTCTCCCTCTCCCTCTCCCTCTCCCTCTCCCTCTCCCCCTCCCTCTCCCCCTCCCTCTCCCTCTCCCTCTCCCTCTCCCTCTCCCTCTCCCTCTCCCTCTCCCTCTCCCTCTCCCTCTCCCTCTCCCTCTCCTCTCCCTCTCCCTCTCCCTCTCCCTCTCCCTCTCCCTCTCCCTCTCCCTCTCCCTCTCCCTCTCCCTCTCCCTCTCCCTCTCCCTCTACCTCTACCTCTACCTCTACCTCTACCTCTACCTCTACCTCTACCTCTACCTCTACCTCTACCTCTACCTCTCCATCTCCCTCTTACAATCCCTTTCCTTCTCCCTCTCCCTCTCCATAACCCTCTCCCGAGATACCAAATGTATGCATGTTTGGATTTTCATAACATTTTCCCTCAGAAAATGCTTTTTTTATTACGATTATATAATCGTGGTAAAAGTAAATTTCTTCTTAATAACATATATGTAAAAAACTATATGTTTTAGAGTTTATCCTACCCATACTAAGCTGTCCTATATCAATATGACATATAATATTTAGTGAGATAATTGATGTTATATCTACTAAATCGACTAAATCGGTGAGTCGCGCATGTTGATGAAGCACGCACCTCGTTATATATATATATATATATATATATATATATATATATATATATGTATATATATATATATATATATATATATATATATATATATATATATATATATATATGTGTAAGAAGGCATAGGCGATAATTTGCAAGCTAAAAACGATTGTGAATTTAATTATATGAATTGTATCGTACTTCTCTATATTGTGATACTAATGTTAGTCTTATTTTCGATATGAAGGATATATAAACTGCACTAGTTACAATACAACGCTACTAATTCTTTGTGCGCTAGATATATGAAATGCACTATACTGTCTAAAAATCATTATCCCCGGCATATAGGATGTATTAACTTCACTATCCTGAAATACTAAGTTTGGTTCTAGTTTTAAAAATAAATTAAATATTTTGAATGTCATTCTATGTTCATAAACTAGAAGTATAATGTTTATTATACGAAAACATCATATAATTTTATTATAAACTATATTTTTTTTATAATTGTATTATATCATTTGTATCGTATTTGATTTAGCATGGGTTTTATTATTTTAACATTAAAAAAATATATATATATATATCAATAGATTCATAATTTATAAAATTAACGATCTATGTTTACATAAATTATTCGAATATCAGTGGAGTACTAATAAAATAAATTATATATTAATTTTAATCAATAAATCGACCAATCAATGCACGGCGTGTCCTGTACACATGTTAGATTTACACATATACAATTTACAATTTTCAAAAATCTATAAAATTAGTAATAACTTTTTAATCATAAAATGTACTTATTTTATATATAAATATAATCATATTTATTATAGATTTACAATTTGTGGAAAATGATAAATAAATGATTATTTATATATTTACAATTTTTAAATATATGTGTTTATCTTACATATTACCAAATATTACCAAGGTAATCTTGGATATTACTTTAGATAATCGAAATATAAGGAATGATACATTTTATAATATACTTTTAAAAATATTTAATTGAATACTTTTTTATTTATTTAATATTTTATAATTTAACTTAAAGTTTATGAATTTCAGTAAGCAATATTTTATGCTTGTTTTTAGATATATATAATATCGATCTATATTAGCGATGCTATTATGTAAAATAGTATTCAGGTAAAATGCTTATACGAAATGTATAGGATTTATTCTATGCTATTACTTTTTATCACTTACGTGATACTATTATAAGTAGGGATTACATTTTTATATATGATAAAACAATAACATTTATTATAATAACAAATATGTGTAATTGATAACGAGGTTATGTCTACTCACTCCACATTCTAATTAAATAAAAAATATCTACAATTGTAAATAATTACAATCCCAGGATATTATAAACATCCTTGTTAAATTTTATTAGAAAATATATACGATTTTATACATAATACAAACGTCCACTTACAATTATTACTACTATTATTAATAATATATTATTTTAATAAATATGGAAAATATATTTTATGATTTAATTTGCACATAGGATTCATTTACAAAGGTTTTTCAACTATAAATTATCAGAATTTTCGAATTGGTAGAAAATACTAGATACTTCGTTTTTAAAACAGGAGATTTAAAAACAATTATCACAATATACAATCACTATATGTCATATTATATTATAGGATCACGTATGGAATACAACCATGTGAAAAATCGTAAAAGTTAGATACACCCAAAATCACGGAATATAATTGCTTTCTATTTATACATGGTTTTAATAGTAATCATTATATTTATAAAAACGAATAATATATATATTTAGCTTATTATTTATATATAATTACTTATTCTTATATATTATTTTATTTTGATATTGAAATTAGTAATTCTTATTTACATTATTTGTGTGAGTGAGCATATTGTATACGTGAATTTAAAACACGTATGGAAGATGCCCTGATAAAATATCATATGATATTATAGTATTTAATATTGTAGTAAATTCTACATATTTTATAAATAAATCATATGCCTATCATAATAATGAAGAGAATATATTTTTGAAAAAGGTAATTACATAATTTGTAAAAATCTATACATTTAATTTTATTGATATGAGATCGATAAATAAAACTATTTTACTGTGTCAAATATGATATGTGTATGATTAATATAAGATATATTATATTCTAGAATAGGAATAATATCATATCATATATAGTCTGATATGCAATTGGATCGACTAACATACATGTGTTGAATTTAAATGAAAAATCATTAAACTATTATGTAAATATGAGATATATATTATTTATATATGATATATAAAGTAATATATAATATGATATGCATTCAGGTTGGTAGTATTTCTTCTATACTTGTGGTGAATTCATGTATTTCATATATGAAATAATATATATATAATAAACTTACAAATAATAATAATAAGTAAAATTAATTACATATCAATAAATAAACTAAAAATATATAATAAAATAACTGTATTAAAATATTAAAAAAGCATGCATAAAAAGGAAGAAATTCTATTCTGTGGATTAAAGTGTGGCTAACTTTTACGATTTTTACTTGGTCATATTCCTTACGTAATCAATATCCTATTTATATCCTATCAATATCCTATTTATATCCTATCAATATCCTATTTATATCCTATCAATATCCTATTTACATCCTATCAATATCCTATTTACACCCTATCAATATCCTATTTATATCCTATCAATATCCTATTTATATCCTATCAATATCCTATTTACATCCTATCAATATCCTATTTATATCCTATCAATATCCTATTTATATCCTATCAATATCCTATTTACATCCTATTTATATCCTATCAATATACTAATAGAGCTGCAAACACTATTAAAATAATCTGAATATATTAATATTTCATTTAAATTGATAATCGTGAGTTTCATTAAATATATTAATATTAGACATATTATTTATTATAGTAATGGTGAACCTAGTCAATATATAAATTTTAAAATTATATTGTAAAATTTAGCTAATAATATTCATCACCATAGTTTATATGATATTTCCAATATCCTATAACAAATATATTAAAATCTACATATCGGAAGAGTGTTATTAATATTATGACTCGTATGTTATAATGATAATTTTGACCTCTTCCTTATAAGGCATAAAATGATAAATCTAATAAGCATAGTTAAATCGTTTTGAATACGATAAAGATGATAAGATAAATGTCAAATAAGTGAAAATGAATATAAGGATATAAACAGGGTCGAATATAGGGATAAAGGTCAACATTGGTAATATAATGTCAGAGAAACTTAATTCTCAATCTTCCTTATACCGATGTCATTATCATATCACTATTTTCTCTTAACCTAGCTTGTAATTGGCTAAACCTAATCCGTTGATGACCAGTGATATAGCTCATCTTAGATTGTTATATATAATAATACCTCTATAGATAATACTCTAGTTTGATCTCTACACTGTTCATCGTAATGTCTATTAGAATGATATTAATTTAGTAGTATTAATCAAGGTAGTGAACAATTTGATTGAATAAAATATAATAAAATAATAATTATATATATATGTGTGTGTATATATTAAAAATCTAGTCATATATACTATATTTAAATTATTAGTAATGAGAAATACCCTAGTTATCATCAATGAGACTATACATTGTAAAATACATAAATATACATAACATATAAATATATATAACATATAAATTTACAAGCTCGTATGTAGCTCTATTTAGAATAATATATTTATAATACATATATAGAAGTCATTTAATGTGTATACAGTTGTCCATTGTTGTTTGTCAATAAATGTAATGCAAATTAACACAAAGCACACTGTGGTCAGTGTGGTCAAGTGATGTTTATATTAACAATACTTCACATGCAGTATGTTTATATTATTGTTCTATATTAAATCCTATTAGAATATTTTAACTTCGAGTTTGCAAAGTTGTTTTATTGAAAACCACCAACATTCGAATTACCACTTGTACCTACGTAGGGTTCTTCATATAGGGTGTAGGGAATAGTAGGAGTATAATAGGGTTCTGATCACCTGTACCTACGTAGGGTTATTCACATAGTAGGTGTAGGGAATAGTAGGAGTATAATAGGGTTCTGATCACCTGTACCTACGTAGGGTTATTCACATAGTAGGTGTAGGGAATAGTAGGAGTATAATAGGGTTCTGATCACTTGTACCTACGTAGGGTTCTTCACATAGTAGGTGTAGGGAATAGTAGGAGTATAATAGGGTTCTGATCACTTGTACCTACGTAGGGTTCTTCACATAGTAGGTGTAGGGAATAGTAGGAGTATAATAGGGTTCTAATCACCTGTACCTACGTAGGGTTCTTCACATAGTAGGTGTAGGGAATAGTAGGAGTATAATAGGGTTCTGATCACTTGTACCTACGTAGGGTTATTCACATAGTAGGTATAGGGAATAGTAGGAGTATAATAGGGTTCTGATCACCTGTACCTATGTAGGGTTATTCACATAGTAGGTATAGGGAATAGTAGGAGTATAATAGGGTTCTGATCACCTGTACCTATGTAGGGTTATTCACATAGTAGGTATAGGGAATAGTAGGAGTATAATAGGGTTCTGATCACTTGTACCTACGTAGGGTTATTCACATAGGGTGTAGGGAATAGTAGGAGTATAATAGGGTTCTAATCACCTATATCTACGTAGGGTTCTTCACATAGTAGGTGTAGGGAATAGTAGGAGTATAATAGGGTTCTAATCACCTGTACCTACGTAGGGTTATTCACATAGTAGGTGTAGGGAATAGTAGGAGTATAATAGGGTTCTAATCACCTATATCTACGTAGGGTTCTTCACATAGTAGGTGTAGGGAATAGTAGGAGTATAATAGGGTTCTGATTACCTGTACCTACGTAGGGTTATTCACATAGTAGGTGTAGGGAATAGTAGGAGTATAATAGGGTTCTAATCACCTATATCTACGTAGGGTTCTTCACATAGTAGGTGTAGGGAATAGTAGGAGTATAATAGGGTTCTAATCACCTATATCTACGTAGGGTTCTTCACATAGTAGGTGTAGGGAATAGTAGGAGTATAATAGGGTTCTAATCACCTGTACCTACGTAGGGTTATTCACATAGTAGGTGTAGGGAATAGTAGGAGTATAATAGGGTTCTAATCACCTATATCTACGTAGGGTTCTTCACATAGTAGGTGTAGGGAATAGTAGGAGTATAATAGGGTTCTGATCACCTGTACCTACGTAGGGTTATTCACATAGTAGGTGTAGGGAATAGTAGGAGTATAATAGGGTTCTGATCACCTGTACCTACGTAGGGTTCTTCACATAGGGTATAGGGAATAGTAGGAGTATAATAGGGTTCTGATCACTTGTACCTACGTAGGGTTATTCACATAGGGTATAGGGAATAGTAGGAGTATAATAGGGTTCTAATCACCTGTACCTACGTAGGGTTCTTCACATAGTAGGTGTAGGGAATAGTAGGAGTATAATAGGGTTCTGATCACCTGTACCTACGTAGGGTTATTCACATAGTAGGTGTAGGGAATAGTAGGAGTATAATAGGGTTCTAATCACCTATATCTACGTAGGGTTCTTCACATAGTAGGTGTAGGGAATAGTAGGAGTATAATAGGGTTCTGATTACCTGTACCTACGTAGGGTTATTCACATAGTAGGTATAGGGAATAGTAGGAGTATAATAGGGTTCTGATCACTTGTACCTACGTAGGGGTCTTCACATAGTAGGTATAGGGAATAGTAGGAGTATAATAGGGTTCTGATCACCTGTACCTACGTAGGGTTATTCACATAGTAGGTGTAGGGAATAGTAGGAGTATAATAGGGTTCTGATCACTTGTACCTACGTAGGGGTCTTCACATAGGGTGTAGGGAATAGTAGGAGTATAATAGGGTTCTGATCACTTGTACCTACGTAGGGGTCTTCACATAGTAGGTGTAGGGAATAGTAGGAGTATAATAGGGTTCTGATCACCTGTACCTACGTAGGGTTATTCACATAGTAGGTGTAGGGAATAGTAGGAGTATAATAGGGTTCTGATCACTTGTACCTACGTAGGGGTCTTCACATAGGGTGTAGGGAATAGTAGGAGTATAATAGGGTTCTGATCACTTGTACCTACGTAGGGGTCTTCACATAGTAGGTGTAGGGAATAGTAGGAGTATAATAGGGTTCTAATCACCTATACCTACGTAGGGTTCTTCACATAGGGTGTAGGGAATAGTAGGAGTATAATAGGGTTCTGATCACCTGTACCTACGTAGGGTTCTTCACATAGTAGGTGTAGGGAATAGTAGGAGTATAATAGGGTTCTGATCACTTGTACCTACGTAGGGTTATTCACATAGTAGGTGTAGGGAATAGTAGGAGTATAATAGGGTTCTGATCACTTGTACCTACGTAGGGTTCTTCACATAGTAGGTGTAGGGAATAGTAGGAGTATAATAGGGTTCTAATCACCTATATCTACGTAGGGTTCTTCACATAGTAGGTGTAGGGAATAGTAGGAGTATAATAGGGTTCTAATCACCTATATCTACGTAGGGTTATTCACATAGTAGGTGTAGGGAATAGTAGGAGTATAATAGGGTTCTAATCACCTGTACCTACGTAGGGTTATTCACATAGTAGGTGTAGGGAATAGTAGGAGTATAATAGGGTTCTGATCACTTGTACCTACGTAGGGTTATTCACATAGTAGGTGTAGGGAATAGTAGGAGTATAATAGGGTTCTAATCACCTATACCTACGTAGGGTTCTTCACATAGGGTGTAGGGAATAGTAGGAGTATAATAGGGTTCTGATCACCTGTACCTACGTAGGGTTATTCACATAGTAGGTGTAGGGAATAGTAGGAGTATAATAGGGTTCTAATCACCTGTACCTACGTAGGGTTATTCACATAGTAGGTGTAGGGAATAGTAGGAGTATAATAGGGTTCTGATCACTTGTACCTACGTAGGGTTATTCACATAGTAGGTGTAGGGAATAGTAGGAGTATAATAGGGTTCTGATCACTTGTACCTACGTAGGGGTCTTCACATAGTAGGTGTAGGGAATAGTAGGAGTATAATAGGGTTCTAATCACCTATACCTACGTAGGGTTCTTCACATAGGGTGTAGGGAATAGTAGGAGTATAATAGGGTTCTGATCACCTGTATCTACGTAGGGTTCTTCACATAGTAGGTGTAGGGAATAGTAGGAGTATAATAGGGTTCTAATCACCTATACCTACGTAGGGGTCTTCACATAGGGTGTAGGGAATAGTAGGAGTATAATAGGGTTCTGATCACCTGTATCTACGTAGGGTTCTTCACATAGTAGGTGTAGGGAATAGTAGGAGTATAATAGGGTTCTGATCACTTGTACCTACGTAGGGGTCTTCACATAGTAGGTGTAGGGAATAGTAGGAGTATAATAGGGTTCTGATCACCTGTACCTACGTAGGGTTATTCACATAGTAGGTGTAGGGAATAGTAGGAGTATAATAGGGTTCTAATCACCTATATCTACGTAGGGTTCTTCACATAGTAGGTGTAGGGAATAGTAGGAGTATAATAGGGTTCTAATCACCTATATCTACGTAGGGTTCTTCACATAGTAGGTGTAGGGAATAGTAGGAGTATAATAGGGTTCTAATCACCTGTACCTACGTAGGGTTATTCACATAGTAGGTGTAGGGAATAGTAGGAGTATAATAGGGTTCTAATCACCTATATCTACGTAGGGTTCTTCACATAGTAGGTGTAGGGAATAGTAGGAGTATAATAGGGTTCTGATCACCTGTACCTACGTAGGGTTATTCACATAGTAGGTGTAGGGAATAGTAGGAGTATAATAGGGTTCTAATCACCTGTACCTACGTAGGGTTATTCACATAGTAGGTGTAGGGAATAGTAGGAGTATAATAGGGTTCTAATCACCTATATCTACGTAGGGTTCTTCACATAGTAGGTGTAGGGAATAGTAGGAGTATAATAGGGTTCTAATCACCTGTACCTACGTAGGGTTATTCACATAGTAGGTGTAGGGAATAGTAGGAGTATAATAGGGTTCTAATCACCTATATCTACGTAGGGTTCTTCACATAGTAGGTGTAGGGAATAGTAGGAGTATAATAGGGTTCTAATCACTTGTACCTACGTAGGGTTCTTCACATAGTAGGTGTAGGGAATAGTAGGAGTATAATAGGGTTCTAATCACCTGTACCTACGTAGGGTTATTCACATAGTAGGTATAGGGAATAGTAGGAGTATAATAGGGTTCTAATCACTTGTACCTATGTAGGGTTATTCACATAGTAGGTGTAGGGAATAGTAGGAGTATAATAGGGTTCTAATCACCTGTACCTACGTAGGGTTATTCACATAGGATATAGGGAATAGTAGGAGTATAATAGGGTTCTAATCACTTGTACCTACGTAGGGTTCTTCACATAGTAGGTGTAGGGAATAGTAGGAGTATAATAGGGTTCTAATCACCTGTACCTACGTAGGGTTATTCACATAGTAGGTATAGGGAATAGTAGGAGTATAATAGGGTTCTAATCACTTGTACCTATGTAGGGTTCTTCACATAGGGTGTAGGGAATAGTAGGAGTATAATAGGGTTCTGATCACTTGTACCTACGTAGGGTTCTTCACATAGTAGGTGTAGGGAATAGTAGGAGTATAATAGGGTTCTGATCACCTGTACCTACGTAGGGTTCTTCACATAGTAGGTGTAGGGAATAGTAGGAGTATAATAGGGTTCTAATCACCTGTACCTACGTAGGGTTCTTCACATAGTAGGTGTAAGCAATAGTAGGAGTATAATAGGGTTCTAATCACCTGTACCTACGTAGGGTTATTCACATAGTAGGTATAGGGAATAGTAGGAGTATAATAGGGTTCTAATCACTTGTACCTACGTAGGGTTCTTCACATAGGGTGTAGGGAATAGTAGGAGTATAATAGGGTTCTAATCACCTATACCTACGTAGGGTTCTTCACATAGGGTGTAGGGAATAGTAGGAGTATAATAGGGTTCTAATCACCTATACCTACGTAGGGTTCTTCACATAGGGTGTAGGGAATAGTAGGAGTATAATAGGGTTCTGATCACTTGTACCTACGTAGGGTTATTCACATAGTAGGTGTAGGGAATAGTAGGAGTATAATAGGGTTCTAATCACCTATACCTACGTAGGGTTCTTCACATAGGGTGTAGGGAATAGTAGGAGTATAATAGGGTTCTGATCACCTGTACCTACGTAGGGTTATTCACATAGTAGGTGTAAGCAATAGTAGGAGTATAATAGGGTTCTGATCACTTGTACCTACGTAGGGGTCTTCACATAGTAGGTGTAGGGAATAGTAGGAGTATAATAGGGTTCTGATCACTTGTACCTACGTAGGGGTCTTCACATAGTAGGTGTAGGGAATAGTAGGAGTATAATAGGGTTCTGATCACTTGTACCTACGTAGGGTTCTTCACATAGTAGGTGTAGGGAATAGTAGGAGTATAATAGGGTTCTGATCACCTGTACCTACGTAGGGTTATTCACATAGTAGGTGTAGGGAATAGTAGGAGTATAATAGGGTTCTGATTACCTATATCTACGTAGGGTTCTTCACATAGTAGGTGTAGGGAATAGTAGGAGTATAATAGGGTTCTAATCACCTGTACCTACGTAGGGTTATTCACATAGTAGGTGTAGGGAATAGTAGGAGTATAATAGGGTTCTAATCACCTATACCTACGTAGGGTTCTTCACATAGTAGGTGTAGGGAATAGTAGGAGTATAATAGGGTTCTGATCACTTGTACCTACGTAGGGTTCTTCACATAGTAGGTATAGGGAATAGTAGTAGTATAATAGGGTTCTGATCACCTGTACCTACGTAGGGTTCTTCACATAGTAGGTGTAGGGAATAGTAGGAGTATAATAGGGTTCTGATCACCTGTACCTACGTAGGGTTATTCACATAGTAGGTGTAGGGAATAGTAGGAGTATAATAGGGTTCTGATCACTTGTACCTACGTAGGGTTCTTCACATAGGGTGTAGGGAATAGTAGGAGTATAATAGGGTTCTGATCACCTATACCTACGTAGGGTTCTTCACGCCCTTTCTTTTACCACATGACAGGGTAACACCCCGATGACATGGGAACGGCGAACGTGCATTCTCGAGTGAACCATCACCACCACGAGCCCCACCACGCCCAGCACCACGCCCAGCACCACGCCCAGCACCATCGACACCACTCTCCACATCACCATCGCATGACTACTACCCAAATCAACAAGATGACCTGTTTTGGCTGCAATCGGTCTTTCAATATTTTCTGTCATCGCGTTGGTATTAATTACAAATTATTAATTATTATCTTTCTTACATATGGATAACAGTTCGAGAATAACTATATCATAGGATACTATATTATGTTATATTATATTATATCATATTATACTATATTATATCATATCATAGCATATCATGATATATTATATTTTATTATACTATATTATATTATATCATATTATACTATATTATATTATATTATACTATATTATATCATGATATACTATCACAATTGCTTTTAGAATTATTGCTAGAAGTATAACTGATAACACATGCCATTATAAACCATATTGTTATTACATCATATATATCATAACAAATAAATACAGAGATAATAGTTACAGACTAACTATATAGCTACGAGATGCACAACTATCTTATCATTCCTCTACTATTACTACACAATTTGGTCTGCAGTCAATCTGCGTATGCATTCCTCTCTCCCCCGACCTCACCCCCACCCATCCTACATCAACGTTAAAGATCTCACTTTATCGATCTCGCATTCATTCCTCTCTTCCCCCGACCTCACCCCCACCCATCCTACATCAACGTTAAAGATCTCACTTTATCGATCTCGCATTCATTCCTCTCTTCCCCCGACCTCACCCCCACCCATCCTACATCAACGTTAAAGATCTCACTTTATCGATCTCGCATTCATTCCTCTCTTCCCCCGACCTCACCCCCACCCATACTACATCAACGTTAAAGATCTCACTTTATCGATCTCGCATTCATTCCTCTCTCCCCCGACCTCACCCCCACCCATCCTACATCAACGTTAAAGATCTCACTTTATCGATCTCGCATTCATTCCTCTCTCCCCTGACCTCACCCCCACCCATCCTACATCATCGTTAAAGATCTCACTTTATCGATCTCGCATTCATTCCTCTCTCCCCCCCCGACCTCAACCCCACCCATCCTACATCAACGTTAAAGATCTCACTTTATCGATCTCGCATTCATTCCTCTCTTCCCCCGACCTCACCCCCACCCATCCTACATCAACGTTAAAGATCTCACTTTATCGATCTCGCATTCATTCCTCTCTCTTCCCCCGACCTCACCCCCACCCATCCTACATCAACGTTAAAGATCTCACTTTATCGATCTCGCATTCATTCCTCTCTCCCCCGACCTCACCCCCACCCATCCTACATCAACGTTAAAGATCTCACTTTATCGATCTCGCATTCGTGACCCCACCCTTATGCCATTGCCTACGGACCCCATCCCGCTAGCCCCTATCGCCAGGTATAGCTCTACCCTAGCCTCACCGCGGATCCCACCCGCAGAAACCATGCCACCAGTGTAAAAGAAATTACTGCAACCAGTGCGTTTACAAGATACTGCATATTGGCTACCTGTGTTCTGCCTGCGAGATCATGAACACGGGCATATTGAGCCGAGATGACCTCCTCAAGTACAAGTTAGTTGAACCCCGTGAACCCCGTGTACATTCTAACTTCATAGGTGTCGCTCTTTATTTTATGCGAGCTGTTATCGTGTTGTTGATATTTCGGCTTTAAAATAATCTACTGTTATTTCCTATCTCAAATATTGTTTTAAATTGTTCGAGGCAGTTCTACGGAACGTATTTTAAAGTAAACCAAGTGATCTCATTGAAAACGCATTTGATTTATTTGCGCCATTATCAACACACAATTTCAATATTTCAAGAATTAACTCTTCATTATATCAAATAAAATGTAATTCATTTCAGTGATTTTTAGAATAACCTTCTTTATTTACACGGAAATATTTATTTACGGGCTTATTTATACAACAATATCCTGGTTCAGTGCACACTCCCAAAATGTTGTACTTTGTATCCAGATATAAAAGGAACAGATTTCATATTTACATAATCAATAAACACCCACTTTTTAACATGTCTAATTCAGTAATTCTATTTATTCATATTCATCAATAATTATAAAATTAAATCTATAAACAACTTAAATTTATTTGATTTACGTACCAATTTAAAATTAAAAAATCCCCAATTTTGACCAACTATCACCAATATTTCTATTATTGTGAATATAGCAGTAAATAGTGCAGCAAATAATTATAAATTGGTAGCTGAATTAATGTTAGGTATGAAATTTTAGCAAAATATTGACAGAATAAAAAAAAGGGAAATTACAAAAGTTTAGACATCTGATCTAATTTATCTTCTATTAGTGGTTCATAACAGCTTTCTATTATCTATAAAGTCTCTTTTTATCACATTTTTAATATTTAAATTTTATTTTTATTACAATATTGGTATTTAAATGGTTACAAATTAATACCGATTTTGTGTTAGTTTCATACTTCTGATTTGAACTCGAAATATGTTCATAGAATACAAACTTGATTAAAAACTTAAAAACTGGATTTATGCATTTTAGACCAGATTATTGACTTATAAATATATTAGAATTGATATTGTTAATATATATATCCTTCGAATAATCTTCGACCAAAATACTAATAAGATTAAATTTCATTTATAAAATTATAGTTATCTTTAAAATTTCAATATGATTATTTATATTATTCAAAAAATATCAATTTTTCGCAAATTATATTATGATTTTAACATATTATAAATATATATATAAATTACATATATATAAATTTAAATATATTATAATTTTGACTGTAAATAAAATGTAAAGTCATGGTGAACATTTCAAAAATTGTGTAATTAAAAATAGTTGATATCAAATATGATTCTATATATATAATATATTATTATTACCTTGAACAATTACTAATTGGGTAACTATAAAAATGTGAGCATTGTTACACACTTACATACACACATAATCATTGCATGGACATTATATTAATTTCATAATTTCCATTTACTTATAAATATGGTTATTTCTTATAGTATGTTATATGTGTGACTGTTTAATAAAAATATGCTTTTCAATATAAATGTGATTATTGATATTTGTATATAACAAAAGATTAAATCAAACTATTAAAAAATTGTTTATTATTGTAACCATCTAATTAATGTATTTATTTATAATCCATATTTGACATATTACTCCATGTATAATGTAATCCTCGTATAATGTCATATAAATACAATTAAAAATATGTTTGAGTATTTTCGTATTTGATTCTATTTGATGGTATTAATATAATATGTATATCACATTTAATAGTAGGATATATAATAGCATGTATATTTAATAGTTTCATTATTTATAATAAATATTGTGAGTTTAAGTTCTAGAAAAATTTAAATTAGTTATAACAATTATTTCTGTACTTATTATTTGAAATATAATTATATAAAATTACATAATTAACTAATAATTGGTAATGGATATCACATTTATTTAATTGGTTTTATTTAAACTTGTACATGTACCTACATCAGATATACACAGTAATTAGTAATAATTATAATATAATTAATTATATCATAACCTGGATAATATTACATCCTGTAACATTCTCCCAAATAATATCTAGTTAAAATTTCAACATAATTAAAAACTTGCATTTAATTTATATGTTTAACTATTTCAGTTACCATTTCAAATTTAAATATACATTACTTGCATTTAAATATCATTATCTTATAACTTAATATATATTCATTATTATAATACATTCTTATGATTGATAATCATTTATTATTATTTTGTATATTTGATATTTTGCCGTAAAATAATCTTTCCAGTAATTTTCGAAATTCAATTTCATGTGCAAAATGCGTAGCTATGTAAAGTGGGTTATAGCATTGAAAATAAGGTATTTTATATTATCATTTACTGTTAATACTGCTAACAATAAATTTAATATATTCATATAAGTAAAAAAAAAAGCTTAATCTTAATTAAAAAAATATATATCATGAATATTATCCATTACCCCGAATAAAATAAAATTCAATTATCTGATGTTCTAGATGTCAATCAGATTTAATATCAACATGACAATCATACAATCATACAGATAAACATACAAATTTTAAAACACGATTATTTAAAAATATCTTATCCTATCAATAATATCTGATTATTTGTCGTAGAATATTAAAGTAACACGAATACTCGAGTTTATAAGATGTTTTGATAATATATAATATAAAATAATTTAATACTATTTTAAATAAATCTGCAATGTATAATTTTAATGTTTTATCGAAGTTTAATTGAAGAAATTGTGTGCTTTTGGGTTATTCTCGGAGATGTTTGGCGATACTTTCGCCTGTAAATGTAATATATTGTTACTTTTTACACATTATAATTTATAATCATTTAATGGATTACTGATATTTGTAGAGAATGAATTATTTAAGAAAATACTAAATCTCATTTAACTTATTATAAATGTTTATGGTTAAGTTTGAAATATTGAAATTTCAACCTAATTTCAACCATAACATTTGTATAATATCATATTTATTAAATCTTGCTAAAATGTATTGCAGTGATTCACAATTGTATTACAAGTTTTATATTGGTAATTTGACATTTTTAAATCATTTATTTATAAATACATACAATGTAATCAGATTATTCAAGCCAAACTATACACAGTAATCCATTTTGCACATGGCACAGATATAAGTATAACAATTAATTGTGTGTATGTACAGAATGTATTATTAATAATGAATAAAAAAAATGACAGGAAAAGTCTATTCTCAAAAGAATATAATTTTGTATACATTCAAATTGTATACAAAGTTAAAAAAATGTAATCTTATTTATTGATTTATATCATTATATCTAGATTGGCTTCAGGACTTTTGATAGGTTGGTGATAATGATTAGATGGTTATTTGAATAATTAAACTTACTATACGAAATCAATAATTATGATTTGAATACTCAATTTATAGATTATCACGTATGATGTCATATCATTCTGATCTCATTATAAATTCATTTGCATATATTATATATATATTATATTGATTGTAGTATTATTCTAGGTAATAAATAATTTGATCTTTGCAGAGTATATGTCCAAAATGTGTTTAGTTAATTTATCCAGTATTAGCGATTATCTTGTAATCACTTTTCTCTCTACTATTTTCTAGGCATTATTTTGAAAATAAATCTATTCAACACTTTTATGAAATATAATAGATATAAGTTTATATTATAGTATAATATATTTTTATTTGATATTTTTTTAGTAACATAATTATTAGAATAATAATTATTAATTAAAAGATAATGTTTTGATAAATAAAATTTGATAAATAGCATTTTATAAATAAAACAATTTAATTAAATCTTCAGTACATTCTCGATATATCTCCTCATTAGCTTTGAAATTTATTTGAATTTGCCTTATCCGACGAATGGCCTAGTAATGAAGTATTGTTTATTTCAATCAATAACCGCCAAAAATCTATATAAATATTGGAAATCTGCAGTTAACATTAATTAGTATGACACTCCTTTTAGGGTGAACTACCCATACATACTACCTGTTCACCACTCTACTACTATCTGGTATTGGTGGTACTCTAATCTACTCTCTACTTTACTCATTACTCTACTCTACCCAGTACTTTTTAATCAAATATATTTCTCCATCTATATAAAATAAGATTATTGGTCAGTTTTCATTCTTTTCCGTAATTTAATTTAGTAAAATATTATTTAATATCTATTATTATTTCAAAGTTATTATAATATTAATTAAAGTATTTTTAACAATAAGTTATATAATTTCAAAGGCTGTTTTCGAGTTCTATTGAAATTAGTTATATGAAATGTTGCTTATTTAAAAAAAATTTACTCAAACTAACTGAATGAGATATTTACAGCAGTTGAAAATTATATTTGGTGGATGGCTTAATATAATTGAGTTGAGTAAATTGCTTAAAAGAACATTGAAATATTAATAATATTTATTAATAATAAATCATATATATTAACTTATTTCATGTGTTATCAAATACTTTGTTAATGATATATTATATTTCTGCTATACATTTTCTAAGATAAGTTTAAATTAATATGGCTAAACTAATATTGGCACCTATAATAAAAATTATTAAATTAATCTAATGTTTATTAATTATTTATATTTGTAACTAGTAGTAATTATTAAGCGTATTAAAGCATACATTATAGTATATTTATACATTATATATTTATAGAGTATATTTAATTTTACTATTAAATATATTATTAAATACATTATAGTATATTTAATTTTACTATTAAATATATTATTAAATACATTAGAGTATATTTAATTTTACTATTAAATATATTATTAAATACATTAGAGTATATTTAATTTTACTATTAAATATATTATTAAATACATTAGAGTATATTTAATTTTACTATTAAATATATTATTAACAATAATATCAACCATTTATTTGTTGTTTTTAGGGTTCATGACCTGCAGTTATTCCTGCAGTCTCGAGCTATAAATAGTATCGGCTGTAGCGAAAAGTCTGATCTAGTCGACCTGATCATAGGACACTTCAATATTGAGACCATACTACAACCTCAACAAACCGAACCTCAGCAACCCGATCCCCGCGAAACCACAACGTCGGTTTCGGAACCACCAACCTCTGGCCACGTACGCTCAACCCCCGACCTCTCCTCCTCCTCCTCCGAGTCTCCCCGCGTCCCGTCCAGCCGGCAGCCGTCCGCTGACGCCGATTCGTCGAACCATCGCGAGACGCCGCCAACGCCTCCCGCTTATACCAGACGGACTCGCCCGAACAGATCGCGAGTGGACTCCGAGTCCAGCGATGACGGACACGTCGATGTCCCGAAGGTCAACCAGGTTTCAAACCCCGTTTACTTTTATCTGCAACCCTTTTTCTAAATATACGAATCCCTCATTAAAAACTCCGAATCAAATTATTAATAAATCACTTTAATAGTTGTAATTAATAATATCTGTAATTACTTTAGAGGTTTTTTTTTTAGCTTATTTCATAATTTGTATAATAATTATAAATATTACAAATTCTTTAAAATATTAAAGTTTCCTTTTAACTAGTTATAATCATAGAGATTGATAGAATAATCTGAATACTTATACCACCTGGAATCAGGATCCCGCCAACGAACCTCTCTCAAAGAATGTGAAACTATCGTCCATCACTAACGAGAAACAAGTTCACAAACTCTCTAGCAAAATGTTGAAACAGATCCTCTCGAATAATTTTGTCAACTACAAAGGTAGGTCGATAAAATGCTAAATTGAAATTTTACATTGCAGTTGAAAGGTCATGATTTCTCGCGCACTCCGTTTGTAGGTTGCTGTGAAAAAAAGGAGTTGATTGAACGCGTGATCAGGCTATACAAAGAACAAATCAAGAATGTGAAAATGGCCGAAGAGATTGAAGCAAAAGAAAATATGGCCACGGGTAAGACAAATCCTCTATGTGAATACAAATGTGTATCTAAATGAATTAATAGAAAGCTTGTTTTTTAACTCCTATACTAAATTGTTCTTCATCGTCTGCTCTATAAATATCTACGTCATCGCATACTACATAGTACTATATAGTACTACTATATACTATATACTACATACTACATAGTTCTTTGTTGATATTGCCCAATATAGTCATTACGATGTATCTGGTGTCTTCATTCATCTTCATTATTATAGTGACCTTTATCTCTCTAACCCTATCAAATCTCATCCAAATCCATACTTTGCTTTGATTATAACCACATTACCCATATACTTTCTTAACTTTTATTACTTACCCTCATCCACATTCATTATCCCCGAGCCACCTCTTCTCACACCACCTTCTACACCCACATTTACTCCCCAGCGATCATACCCGGGTCTCATGACATTTTATTCTCCGACCCGTCATGCGCCCCCATATCACCTCCCCCCATATCACCTCCCCCCATATCGCGTCCCCCCATATCGCCTCCCCCCATATCGCCTCCCCCCATATCGCCTCCCCCCATATCGCCTCCCCCCATATCGCCTCCCCCCATATCACCTCCCCCCATATCACCTCCCCCCATATCGCCTCCCCCCATATCACCTCCCCCCATATCACCTCCCCCCATATCGCCTCCCCCCATATCACCTCCCCCCATATCACCTCCCCCCATATCGCCTCCCCCCATATCACCTCCCCCCATATCACCTCCCCCCATATCGCCTCCCCCCATATCACCTCCACCCATATCACCTCCCCCCATATCACCTCCCCCCATATCACCTCCCCCCATATCACCTCCCCCCATATCGACTCCCCCCATATCGACTCCCCCCATATCGACTCCCCCCATATCGCCTCCCCCCATATCGCCTCTCCCCATATCACCTCCCCCCATATCACCTCTCCCCATATCACCTCCCCCCATATCACCTCCCCCCATATCACCTCCCCCCCATATCACCTCCTCCCATATTGCCTCCCCCCATATCACCTCCCCCCATATCACCTCCCCCATATCACCTCCCCCCATATCACCTCCCCCCATATCACCTCCCCCCATATCACCTCCCCCCATATCACCTCCCCCCATATCACCTCCCCCATATCACCTCTCCCCATATCACCTCCCCCCATATCACGCGGCCCCCATATCACCTCCCCCCATATCACCTACCCCCATATCACCTCCCCCCATATCGCCTCCCCCCATATCACCTCCCCCCATATCGCCTCCCCCCATATCACCTCCCCCATATCGCCTCCCCCCATATCACCTCCCCCCATATCACCTCCCCCCATATCACCTCCCCCCATATCACCTCCCCCCATATCGCCTCCCCCCATATCACCTCCCCCCATATCACCTCCCCCCATATCGCCTCCCCCCATATCACCTCCACCCATATCACCTCCCCCCATATCACCTCCCCCCATATCACCTCCCCCCATATCGACTCCCCCCATATCGCCTCCCCCCATTTCGCCTCTCCCCATATCACCTCCCCCCATATCACCTCCCCCCATATCACCTCCCCCCATATCACCTCCCCCCATATCACCTCCCCCCATATCACCTCCCCCCATATCACCTCCCCCCATATCACCTCCCCCCATATCACCTCCCCCCATATCACCTCCCCCCATATCACCTCCCCCCCATATCACCTCCTCCCATATTGCCTCCCCCCATATCACCTCCCCCCATATCACCTCCCCCATATCACCTCCCCCCATATCACCTCCCCCCATATCACCTCCCCCCATATCACCTCCCCCCATATCACCTCCCCCCATATCACCTCCCCCATATCACCTCCCCCCATATCACCTCCCCCCATATCACCTCCCCCCATATCACCTCCCCCCATATCACCTCCCCCATATCACCTCCCCCCATATCACCTCCCCCCATATCACCTCCCCCCATATCACGCGGCCCCCATATCACCTCCCCCCATATCACCTCCCCCCATATCACCTCCCCCCATATCGCCTCCCCCCATATCACCTCCCCCCATATCACCTCCCCCCATATCGCCTCCCCCTATATCACCTCCCCCCATATCACCTCCCCCCATATCACCTCTCCCCATATCACCTCCCCCCATATCACCTCTCCCCATATCACCTCCCCCCATATCACCTCCCCCCATATCGCCTCCCCCCATATCGCCTCCCCCCATATCACCTCCACCCATATCACCTCCCCCCATATCACCTCCCCCCATATCACCTCCCCCCATATCGACTCCCCCCATATCGCCTCCCCCCATATCGACTCCCCCCATATCGCCTCCCCCCATATCGCCTCTCCCCATATCACCTCCCCCCATATCACCTCTCCCCATATCACCTCCCCCCATATCACCTCCCCCCATATCACCTCCCACCATATCACCTCCCCCCATATCACCTCCCCCCATATCACCTCCCCCCATATCACCTCCCCCCCATATCACCTCCTCCCATATTGCCTCCCCCCATATCACCTCCCCCCATATCACCTCCCCCATATCACCTCCCCCCATATCACCTCCCCCCATATCACCTCCCCCCATATCACCTCCCCCCATATCATCTCCCCCCATATCACCTCCCCCCATATCACCTCCCCCATATCACCTCCCCCCATATCACCTCCCCCCATATCACGCGGCCCCCATATCACCTCCCCCCATATCACCTCCCCCCATATCACCTCCCCCCATATCGCCTCCCCCCATATCACCTCCCCCCATATCGCCTCCCCCCATATCACCTCCCCCATATCGCCTCCCCCCATATCACCTCCCCCCATATCACCTCCCCCCATATCACCTCTCCCCATATCACCTCCCCCCATATCACCTCCCCCCATATCACCTCCCCCCATATCGCCTCCCCCCATATCACCTCCCCCCATATCACCTCCCCCCATATCACCTCCCCCCATATCACCTCCCCCCATATCACCTCCCCCCATATCACGCGGCCCTCATATCACCTCCCCCCATATCACCTCCCCCCATATCACCTCCCCCCATATCGCCTCCCCCCATATCACCTCCCCCCATATCGCCTCCCCCCATATCACCTCCCCCATATCGCCTCCCCCCATATCACCTCCCCCCATATCACCTCCCCCCATATCACCTCTCCCCATATCACCTCCCCCCATATCACCTCTCCCCATATCACCTCCCCCCATATCACCTCTCCCCATATCACCTCCCCCCATATCACCTCCCCCCATATCGCCTCCCCCCATATCGCCTCCCCCCATATCACCTCCCCCCATATCGCCTCCCCCCATATCACCTCCCCCCATATCACCTCCCCCCATATCACCTCCCCCCATATCACCTCCCCCCATATCGCCTCCCCCCATATCACCTCCCCCCATATCGCCTCCCCCCATATCACCTCCCCCCATATCACCTCCCCCCATATCACCTCCCCCCATATCACCTCCCCCCATATCACCTCTCCCCATATCACCTCCCCCCATATCACCTCCCCCATATCACCTCCCCCCATATCACATCCCCCCATATCGTCTCCCCCCGCCTCGCAGCTACCAGCGGCTCGTCGTTACCACCCGTCTCCAACGACGCCGAACTCTGCAAGATCTGCCTGGACGCGGTCATCGACTGCGTACTGCTCGATTGCGGCCACATGGTCACCTGTACGATGTGCGGACGTCGACTCTCCGAGTGCCCGATTTGTAGGCAGTACATCATTCGCGTCGTGCACACCTTCAAAGCCTAGGGTGCACTGCGGCGTCGATTAGACCGAAACTTCGACGGAACATTAATTAGACAACGGGATGGTATCGCACCGACGATGTAGAGAGAGAACGAGAAAGGTAGAGTGAGAGATAGCGAATGGAACGGAGAGTGGGAGAAAAGTAGTTCCTTTGAAGGTAATGCGTCGGAGTAATTTCACAGATTTCCAAACATTCTTCTTGTAGTTATCTCCGAGTAGATTGCATTTACACTTTTTTATATCCTTCGATTGTCTGATGGGACGAATGCGTTTGATTTATCAATTTACTGAGCCGTGCTTGACTTCATTCCTGTGTAACTTTAATTTACCTTCAGCCAAACCATATCATTTATTACTTCACTCATCACACTTATCGTCACGTTTTGTCGTGCAAGACATACATTTTACTTAGTTCGTTCACCATTACGTATTACACACATTTATCTCGTTGAATTTATATTATTGTTGATATTTGTATATTTATTCGGTAAAACGCAATGATTCTGTCTTATTTCCTTTTCGTTATTACATGTTTTAAAATGTATTACTTACATACTCCCTTATGAAATAGATCAAGAGAAAATTGTTGTAAATATACCGATGAACCTATTTTATTAAAATAAATTAAAGTAATTTACATATTCAATAATTATATTATCTGGGTACATTTTTTATCATCTAAAATTTGATTATTGTTGATATTATAGAGATCTTATGCGAGTACTGCTCATACAGACTCTGTTTGTTTAGTTTCTTTTTATTTATGGTTTTCAACCGAGGTATGTAGATAAACACATAAAACTCCTAAATTCTAATTTCCATGCAGCGTTATTAAAATAGAGAAATTCTATAAATAATAAATTATTTGAAATATAGAATAATATACTATAAGATTATAGTAATAGAGTGAAAATAAGTACTCTGCAAATTATTAAAACAGATGGATGGTGAATAATTCTAGCTACTATTTATACTTATATTTCAATAAATTAAAATCAAATAACAATATAGAAAATAACAATCTTTTGAATCATAGGAAACTATAGGTGATATTAGACAATGTTAAAAATAAATGAAAAAACTAAATTGGTGAACGGTGTCTACATTTTGAAATGGTATGAAAAGTGAAAATGAAATAGGAAAAAAATAATAAACAATATGCAAAGAAGATGTTTTAGGTGTTAAATAAAAAAGTATGCTAAGTAAATATAAATAATATATTTATCCATATATATAATGTATATATTTATAAAATCAAAAATCTTAATAGAATTTATTAGATCGACGTCAATTGAATTTTAAATAACATTGAAAATATGTTAGTGGTATGGCACACATTAATTGCCTAGATCATTGAGAATTGTAAAGGTTATTCTTTTTTAGTAGTCATATCGTACTGCATTGTATCATCAATTTTGCCATCAGAATACAGCTTGCTAATACCAGCTTTCTCAGGTAATTACTCTATTTGGCATCTTTTATGTTGTCTTCTTACAGCAGCTCACCTGAATATAAATTTTCTGTCGTTTTTGGTTATATAACCAATGCCGAAAAATAATCCTGACACAATGGCAGCAAGAGGAATATCCTTTACATTATAACGTTCTGACATTTGTATCAGATTTTCATAGATGGTTAAAAATTATGAAAAATTATCACAAATGAACAAATAACAAATAGGAAAATAAAGTATAAGAATAAATATAACTTACTGAGTAGTTGAAATATCTGCATAATTGCTGTCATTATGCTGACTCTCATTTTCAATATTATCAATTGATATTTTCGTATTTGAGAAGATTTATAAAATCAATTTAAAAATATTTATATATTACAATTAATTACTATAAGTAGTGAATAATTTACACTTATTTTAAATATTATAGTAAATTAAATACTACATCAAAACTTTTTAATAGTATTATAGTATATTATATTGTTATATAAATATATTGTAAGCATACTATAACTTATAGATATTTATATACGTATTATACTATTAATAGTAAATTATTGATTAATAAAACTTATTAACGATTCTCGTAATTAGTAATTTAATAAAATTAATCTATATTGTGTTTGTAACATAATAATTATGTGATATTCTATTAATTCTATTATTCTATTAACAAATGACTACATATGAAACTAATATGAATAATTGAACTAATATGCTACTGTAAATGGTTGATGTAACAGCTATCGTGACATATCTAAAACATGTTGTCCTTTATTCAAAGACGAACTCTATATCCGATTATGGGACCTGAATTCTATAGTCGTTTACATTTTGAATTCTTCGAACATTTACAGGGGCATATATCGAACAGGATATTATGATTATCTTAACATAGTTCTTAAAATTAGGATATTTGTAACTCTCTAGTAATTTATTTACACTGTTTAACTATCTAGCTAATTTAGTGTAAATAGTATTATGATTAAACATAGGATGGGGTGCATTTAACCAAATATCTATTAGCAGATCTATTGTTTCATTTCTTTGAATTATTAATTTTTATGAAGAGTATATTATTAGATAAATCTATATACATGGGTAATTGCTTGTATGTCATATATTGTGTCATATATTGTGAATTGAAAAAATAAAATAGTTGCCGTCGAGACCTTGAATTTATGGTAGATCATAAATACTTTATTAACTAAGTACAACTTTGAGAATTAAAACAATACTGATCTGTTATACATGCGCGACGCATTGCGCGTGAATGAATTAGAATTTAAATATTTATTCTGGCCGAATTTATTAAAAATATGTCTTCAAACATACAGTCCGTAGCTCACTCTATATTAATTCTAGACATTTTATGATTATATATCTTATTATTTGTAATATTTCAATGTGATACACCATGAAATTGTATATTTGAATTGTATCCGATATATCTTGTAAGTGCAGAGCTAGTAAGTACATTATACTCCGTACAATATACGGCGTACACTGTACGCCATAGATTGTACGGCATACATTTGATAATATTTGATCATAACTGATATCCCTTGAAAGTACAGATATTTTAAGTACATCTGTATGCCATATAATGTACGCCGTACATCGTACGGCGTGTAATGTGTAATGTTCGCTGTTAATTGTACTTCCTTTTTCTATGAGCTGTTTTACCGTACTATTATTAGACTATTTCATTGCCAACTAACTACTTCCTAAAATATTACTATATGATATATCATACATTTTTCAAATGTTGTAAATACGAATACAAATATTTTATAAACTAGAATTATATATATATATATATATATATATAATGTATATTATTAAGTGCATATATAATCTATATTGATTTTATAAGAACACATTTAACCGCAACGTTTTGTAGAATTATTACCACTAAATTGTAAATTATATTAATATATCACAAAAATGTATTGAGAATATTTACTCAAGCAATATTTATATGTGGCAGCATACTCCGCAAGTAATACCAGAGTAGATTTTTAGATGGTGTATGTGATATTGATAATAAATTGTATTTTTATCAAATATATTGTCACATTGTCACATCCTAATATGATTATTTAAGATTGTCGTTCACATGTGAATAAATAAATAAGTAAAACAAATTTATTTTTTAATAATAGTTTTAAAATATATGATGGAATATATTTGTATTTCCTATTATTAATAAATATTTAGTAGTTAAGTTATATTTTTATTTATTTAATTGAATATTTTTTAAAGAATAATGTATTATATTGATAGATTGATTATCTAATTAATTATACAAATTTAAAAATAAATAATGGACATTCATTAAAAAAGTATTCATTATAAGAACTTTAAAAATTATAATTATATATTATAGAATCTTATAATCATATTAAAATAAAAAATATTAAGCAAATATTGCACTTGTATATACATACATATATATATATATATATATATATATATATATATACATACATATATATATATATATATATATATATATATATATATATATACATATATATATATATATACATACATATATATATATATATACATATATATATATATATATATATATACTATATTCATTCATATGTATAATGTACATATTCAATATATACATTTATATATCCATAATTATTTTTCTTATTTCAAATATATTAAAAACAAAATAACTCATATTCATATATATTCTTAAAAATAATGTTTAACATCTCACATTAGTAATGACTATGTTTTTAAATATATTACATACTAACTATATCATAATAAAGTAATATATTTTATTAACAATCATTAAATAACCTTAATTATTACCTTTATTTTATCTATACTTATCCATATATTTACATTATAGTTAATTGCTTATTATGTTTTTATGTATATCTGAATAATATAATAACATACCCACGACATTTTTGTTGATGGATTATAATTGCAGGGATTACAATCTTTAAAATAACATTCCACTCAGATCTGCCTTTTGATCTAGATCACTAGTAAATACCTCATGCGCTTTTACTTTACGTACTAGCTAGTACATAAAGCTATAGCTAGTACATATAAGTATTTTGACTTGCGTGGCTACATTTCGTTGTAATAATCCACTTCTCGAATATACTAATGCATTTAACCTATGTATAGTAATTATAAACTTCTCTACTCTAATAATGATATGTATTATGTAAGTAATTATAATATTCTCTACCATAACAATTACATGTATTATGTAAGTAATTATAATATTCTCTACTATAATGATGATATGTATTATGTAAGTAATTATAATATTATCTACTATAATGATGATATCTATTATGTAAGTAATTATAATATTCTCTACCATAACAATTGCATGTATTATGTATATTAATTATGATATTCTCTACTATAATGATGATATGTATTATGTAAGTAATTATAATACTCTCTACCATAACATTTACCTGTATTATGTATATTAATTATAATATTGTCTACACTAATAAGGAAATATATTTTACTCACTAACTGCTATACAAGATTTTCCGTATTTGCCGACATTATAACCTAATTTTAAGACTGATTATTGATTATTTCCTTATACAATACGTTAACTGTGGTAGTAGTTGTACAAACGAATCCGGATACTTTATCTTTAAAATATGGTTCGAGATAGGTTTACTTAAGTAAATCCTATTAAGATTACTTAGGTAAATCCAATTATGTAATGCGTATATAAAGGTTTATATTTAAACTATATATGTAACATAATCTCTATAGATATTAAATATTATATATCTACAAAGGGTATATTTAATATCTAAGTAAATATATACCCTAGATATCACTCCTTTAATTTTCCTAATGATTATATATGTTAATATTACCCGATCATTAGACCACACATTCCTATATATATATATATATATATATATATATTTATTTATTTATATAGATTATCAGTATATATTTCCAATGAATATCAGGAACGAATTCTTCATAGAAGACGTGATCAAAAAGTAAATTACGAATCTCACTATAGTATGTATTAAAAATAGTGTACTGAACATCAATGCCTTCTCTTTGTGCGATCCCAAACAGTTATTTTGATTTAAAATGTTTTAGTAAAATTAGTCTATTTATAGCTTTATTGTGTATAATCAAATCTATAAGTAATAATTTATTTGACATATTTGGCAATATATAAAAAATGAAATGTTATATAAATTTAATATATTATATAAATTCAATATATGCTAACTTATATTAAATACAACTCTTTTCTTCTAATTTTGTTGAACTAAAAGTATACTCATATCAATAGGAAAGAAAGTTGTATTGCCGTAATCGTATTTAATTATAACAAAGAGCATATCATATATCGGGTACTCTTTGTAAATAATGAATCCCAAAAAGACGATATATAACTTATTTCCTAATACGTTGTATATTACTGGTATATTAATTATATAAACTATCTATCTATCAGTATTAATAATTAAATTGATATAATTTTATATACATTTATTATAAATAACTAAGTTTAACTAAATATCGTTGGTGCATTAAAACGAGCCAGTGCATTTTCTAGCGATGGTTTGGAAGTATTATGTTTAGAATTAGTTGTTATATCTGCAACACGTTTACTTCTTAGCTTATAAAATTGTCGACTTATTTCGTTCTTGAACTCCGCGTACTGAATAATATATACCATCGGATTGATCGAGTAGGTTGTGTATATTAGTAGCAGCGATATCGAGATGATTTCGCTGGATTCTCGTAAATCGTAATGCAGTTCAATAAATCTAAGACAAGTACGTTGTCCTTGCAACAATAAATATAACACAGAACAGGAAAATAACATTTTAATGATATTGAGTTTCGCTTTGAGTTTACGTATCACAATTCTATTATATAACGAGGCAAATGAAACTATTATTATAAACAAAGGTATGATAAAGTAGAATATGTATAAAGACGATTCGAATATATAAGTTTTACCCTTGGAAGAACTCTTCCAGTAATTGCACAAACCGTGTATCGATATATCATTTAATAAGATGGCATGGGGAAGTATGATTATAAATCCTAATAGCCATATTAAATAGCATAAACGTTTTACATTTATACGGGTGAAGACATTTCTATGGTAAATTGGATATAATATGCTCGTACACCTTTCGAGTGAAGATGCTGCTAGATTGTAATTTGAACAACAAGATGAAGTTATCGGTAACGAATGCGATCTCACGAAAGTACAAAGGATCCAGTCCCAATTACCGCTCATCGTACGTATTTTTACGACGTGCATGGCGTTATACGGGAATAGAAATAAAAAGTACGTAGTACAAACCAGATTTAAAAGGCATTGGTTCACCAGGAGAATGTAGATCCGAGATTTGCGGATACTGTTGCTGCAACTAAGAATAAAAATAGCGAAAATGTTTCCTAAAAAACCGACTATTAAGATAAATAGACGTATATATCTAATTATTGGCATTACATTATGACTGACAGTTATTTTAATTTGGTTAGATTCGGACGTGAAATTTAGCATACCACTTATTCTTTATTTATACTATTATATCCTATCATATCATATACCCAAATGCGTTTTCTAGCACAAATGTTAAATATTCTATCAAATAAACATAACAAATTTATTTTCTTCTATTTTATATATATATGCACACAAGATTTAGTAATGAGATACACTGGGCGTGTGTCACACGCTGAGTGCCGGTTTACCTTAAAATAATTAAGTGTTCTATTATGGAATCAATATGTCTGGATATTAAATATAGTATATAACTATACGTATCGTTATTTATTGCATTAGATTATATAGGCACGACCGCAGGGAATCATTGTATGCTGAATTACTAGGTCTTTAAATAAGAATATCTTAATAAATAATAATATGAAACTATATCTTAATATATATATATATTAAAATTAAATTATATTATATATAATATAATTATATTATGAGTAAGTCTATATGTCCCATATTTTATATTATGATTCGATTTAGATAACAAATAACTTTTTTATCAACATTTTTATATTTATGCTTTGTAATAATGTGCCTTCTGCGCATACTAAATTTATTATTAAATTCATGAAAATGAATATAATAGATTAGTAGATTGTTAAGAGCTCTAGATCATATATTATGTTTAATAAAAAATATAGATATATAAATTATTTATATAAATGCACTATTATCTACTAATTCTAAAACAATATCATAATTTATAATTTGATATTAAATTTGCACCTAAGAATATATAAATTTAGTATCTATATTTATTGTACTATATGTATATGGTGTAAAGTGATTTTTACTAAAATTGACTTTTCTATATTTCTGTTTGCTCGACGTTACTTTTATACATTTGATCTAAATTAAGTAAATTGAATCAAATAACAATGTGTTAATGATTACTGTTTATTCTATGTAAAAATACACCTGCAAATATCAATTTTACATGAGGCACATAGTTCACAGAAGAAATATACTCAGGAATGTAAATTGTTCATTTATAATAACATTTTATATTGTAAACTAATATGATTATTAATTAACTCCATAATAAAATAATAATAATTGTTCTAATTATTTACATTTTCATACATATATATATATATATATATATATATATATATATATTATATATATATATATATATATATATATATAATGTATGCATTTTATATAAAATATTAAAAGATACCAATATATTTTACAATATTTACAGATATTCAATGAGCTAAAAGATAACACGTCTCACAACATTAACCCCTTTGGACATATAAGTATGAACAATAATAGTATTATCAATTACAACAACAAAACTATCGGATAAACTACCATTTTCATCCACTGAATCATTACCAGTCATATAAATAGTATTTAAAACAACATTTACAATATGCAATAATTAATAATCAGATTAAACATGTACTAAATGAAATACATTAAATTAAAAATATGTTAAAGGTTTGTTGATTCATTTGGTCATATTGATTTAGTTATATCAATATATAATACTTTATAATATTTATATTTATGATTTATAATAGATTATTTGTATTATTTACTATTTTAGTTTTTATATGTAATCAAATAAACATATTCAAAATAATTAAAGAATGGTTACAAGAATACAAATAGTTAGATAATTATATAGTATATATATCATACTTATTGTATATTGTAGTGTTTACTCTTATAAGAAAGAATTGATCTTACTATAAAGATATCATATTTTAATACTATATGGAATATTATTTTATATGACTGGTTAAATATAATTATCGTATTGGAAATGTAATAATTAATACTATATGATTTCTACAAATATAAAATTAATTTGTTACCTAATATTTATCATTTACAAAATAAGGATTTAATAATAATTGTTTTCGTAAAGTTACTATATTATTATTCTACATTATATAACTATAAATATATGACTGATCAGAATATATTAAATAAATGTAATTATATAAATTAATAATTAAGCAATTTGCAACAAATTACCAATTTTAGCATTTTTTTAATAATGGTACACAAATATTTTATAAATAATTTGATTTTGATTTTATCACATATATTTTATCACACATTAACAAATATATAAATATATATTTAAAAATATTTGTATACCATTGTTATATATATAATTAAAAATTATGGTTATATAATTATATTATATGTTAAATATTTAAATGTATATATATACATATATAAATATATATATACATTTAAATATTTAACATATAATATAATTATATAACCATAATTTTTAATTATACAGAGAACACATTTTAAAATTTGATTATTTTGTCTAATTATTATGTCTAAATGTTATATTGTAATAAGATATCTATAGCTAGCACCGCACCCTTATACTAAATTTAACTAGATTGATTATTATTATTATTATTATTATTATTATTATTATTATTATTATTATTATTATTATTATTATTATTATTATTTTTATTATTATTATTATTATTATTATTATTATTATTATTATTATTATTATTATTATTATTATTATTATTATTATTATTATTATTATTATTATTATTATTATTATTATTATTATTATTATTATTATTATTATTATTATTATTATTATTATTATTATTATTATTATTATTATTATTATTATTATTATTATTATTATTATTATTATTATTATTATTATTATTATTATTATTATTATTATTATTATTATTATTATTATTATTATTATTATTATTATTATTATTATTATTATTATTATTATTATTATTATTATTATTATTATTATTATTATTATTATTATTATTATTATTATTATTATTATAATACAAATAATAATGTGACTTTATTAAAAGCTATATTACAAAACGAAGCTGTTCAGTATTAATTGGAAATGAAATTTCCGAACGTGCTTGCTCAATTCATAGTGTCACTCAATATAGTGATTTCGGTCTCCTTCTTTTTCCTTATATATTAACCCTGATTAGTATCTTCTAAAATTATTATATACTTCGTTTATGCAGACGATATCTAATTACTTTCAATCTTCTCACATAATCATAATATGATCATAATATAAATAAACTTCTATTTAAATTATTTTAAATAGAAATTTGCGACTGTTGATTTTATAAAAATTATATAAATTTTATATAATATAACTACAATTATATTATAATTACTAGGATAATTTTGATTAGATTATATCTATTATGTATTAATTAATTATTAATTAGTTATTTTTTTATTAATTTATTAGAAGTTTCTAATTTTATATTTATATGTAAGATATATAAAACGTATATGAAAATTATATATAAACGTATATATAAATTATATGATTAATGGTAATTTTTAAATTAAATTATTTTTATTATTTGTTATGTTAAAATTATCAAAATATTAATAAACATTGAAAATAAAAATACAATTATTCTAGAATGATTAGTTTGATATAGTTTTAATACAAATGAATTTAATATAATATAAGTTTTATATTAAATTGATATTACAAAATAATAATAATTATTATATAAAGTATCAATACATAATCTATCAATATATAATCTAATTAAAATTATCCTAGTAATTATAATATAATTGTAGTTATATTATATAAAATTTATATAATTTTTATAAAATCAACAATAAGAATATTAAAATTATTATAATAGGTCGATTATAGTTTAAAATATTCTCAGTTAATAATTTATAATCAAAGTTGCAAATTTAAAATAAAAATATATATTAGAGCTAAACGAAAGTTTTTAAATGGTTTGTTATTTTTTCTAATTTTTGCTAAAATTAGATATAAGACATTATATTTAGATCTCAAAAGCTTTTACTGCTAACATTTAGATATTAATATCTAGTATTTGAATAAGATACTAAGAATACGCTATTTTTTTATATTAAATAATATTAATAATCTCGATCAATCTAATAGATTGTTAATAGATTCTTAATAGAATATATTAATATATTTAATTTTAATTTTAAAAGAATAATAATTATAATATAAATGTATGGCAGATAATATAAAATATATTATTAAATTGCAGTTGATAATATTGATCAAAGTAATTATATTTATAAGGAATCAATTACTGACTATGAATATGAAACAGGTTAACTATCATTAATTAATATTAACTATTAACTATCAATAAGTACATTATACATTGAGGACGGTATAATGTTCTCAATACATTATGGAATGGTAAATATGTATATTATTGTAGAACATTTATATCATTGAATGTGTAATATTTATTTTATATAATATAATTTTAACTTTATATTGAAATTTTTCAATAAATGTATGTGAATTATAATTAATAATAATTTGAGAATTCAATGACAAATTATAAGTATCATTTGCTAATTTAGATAGTTCATCTAAGTTGGCTCAAGTTGAGAACAATCTAAATAAAATAAACCCGGGCATGGAGGATATGAATTTTCAGGATGATAGTTTATTTAAAGTATATAATAGCTATTATATTCTAGACTATCAATATATTATTTTATTTTATCATACAAAATATATATATAATATTCTTATGTAGATAAAGGAAGAATTATTGAAAACATTTCAAAAAGAGAAGATAACGATGTAAATAATAGTAATGAATTAAATTTTTAAAATATTTTATTAATACGGCAGTTATAAAATCTTTAAATGGAATCCAAATAACTTCATTATTAAAGTTATTTCGGGAACATAATATTCGTAGTAAACTTCCATTAACATCACGTACAATTTTACATACACCAACACACATTGTTACGAAACTTGTTTCAAACATGGAATATTATCATTTCGCTGTTAAAAATCAGATTATATCAAATTTACAAGTTAATTATTCAGATTTTAAGAGGTATGACTATATTATTGAGCATGAATATAGATGGTATTCCATTTTTTAAATCAACTAAACATACATGTTGGCCAATACTTTTATCGTGTAATGTATCACCAGTTAGTGTATTTCCAGTAACTATATCATATGCTAACTCAAAACCAAAACATAATGAATTCATGAAAGAAAATAAAAAACTAATGAAATCAGGTTTGGATATTTTTGAGAATTATTTAGGAGTACAATTAAACGCTATGCCGTGTGATTCACCTGCGAGATCAATGATCAAATGCGTAAAAGGTCATGCTGGATAATATAGTTGTGACCGATGTATACAAGCCGGAGAATGAATAAATGGAATAATCATATATAAAGAAATTGATGATGAATTTAGAACAAATCATTCATTTAAAAATTAATTAAATGAGGAATATTACTTATATATATCAGATTATTTATTTATCTTACTAAACATTGATATGTTATATGATTTTCCAATTAATTTTACCTGCACTTCTTATGCATAGGTATAATGAAACGTCTTCTTTTAATATGGTTAGGATGTTAATAATAAGATGTTTAATAGCAGAAAATATAGAATTTCCCCGATTCACAAATTAAATCAAAGAATAGCTTCTATTGCATCTCAAATACCGAGGGATATATTTAGTCATTGTCCTCGACTTTTTGACTATGTTATGTTTTGGAGTGCAACTGAATATCGTAAATTTGTACTATATGCTGGACATATAATATTAAAAGATTTACTATCAATGCAATACTATAACAACTTTTTAATGTTAAATGCGGCTTTGTTGATCTTTTTGAATCCGAATTCAAATAATTAAACAATAGAGTGTAACATGTATATGGGATACAATCTATGTAATGTTCCAGATAATGGATTCAGTTATAGAAGATGTACAGGTACATATTCTACTTGTATTTATAATGTCGAGAGAATGATTTCAATATATGATCTTAGTTTAATTAGAATGTTATACGTTGTTATTAACTTAGGTGGTATTGAAAAATTATAATAACCATAGTATTATAATCAATAGTATGCATTTAACACAGACATCCAAAACTCTTGCTTTATTCTAATTACACAACTATGATTTTTTCTTTGTCGACAACTAATTATAATTCATGGTCCGATTGAACTAGAGATGTATATTTCAAAACTTACTTGCAATCCGTTATATATTTAAGAATAGCTCGCATACACAGCAATTGATAATTGATATAGTACGATATCAGGCATTGAGATGATATTTAATACTAAGCAACTTATTATATATTAAATAGTGTATATACTTCTCTAATATATACTTCTCAAATATATACTAAATAGTATATATACTTATATGAAACTAGACAATATATTGCTATACCATGTATACCAATAGATATAAATATATAATATTGCATTATCTAACCTATAATATATGCTGTTATATCTGATAAGAGAAATTGTACAATGTACATATACATTATTATCTAAAGCAAGATAAATATATTTAATAAATTTAATAAATATAAAATTATAGATTCTATTCTAATTCTATTCTATTCTATTCACTTTGATAATCATACAATGTTTTAGAATACATTTTAAAAATATTATATTTGTATGAGGATTTATGATTACTATAAATACAATAAATGTATTTCATAATTAAAATTGGCATAATTTAGATTAATTCATTTCAAATTCATAAATATCAATAATTTAGTTTATTTATAATATATATTTAAATATAGTGATTATCCAAAGTGCATACTAATTACTACAACTTTACTCATACAATACTAATTAGATTGTTATTAAAATTAATAAGATGCTAAAATAACAAAAATTAATTGAATAATAAAATGTTTTTTTTATTTACAAAAGCAATTAATAAAATTTTATTTATTTATCCATAACAAATAATTAAATATTTCAATTTATAAAGTTTTGTAATCATTCTAAATCTGAACTGCAACACTAGTAGACGTATTTAATGTATATTTAAAAAAATTAATAATACTAAAGCCGGAATATGTATCGTAACCGTGTATAGATAATAAGATGTCGGATATATCATGTATTTGGATAGTATATATATATATGTAAGTTTATATATCGTATATTGATATATGTTATATTAACTTATATATATATATATATATATATATATATATATATATAAATATATATATATGTATGTATATATAATAACCAGAACAAATAATATATACAACATAATTGCCCTTGTTATCTATATATGATTACTTTAATGTAAATTATGGATTTAGTATTGTTGAATTTTAAAATATCGTAAACTCGTCTGCTAGTTTTGAAGTCTATAATTAAAATGTTTATAAAACTTTATTAATAAAACTGTAAGTATGTATTTAAGTACACTAATACACAATTTAATAAATGTAATTGTAAATAAAATAGATATTTTAGTGTTAATTTTTACTTTTTATCATCTTATTAATTTTGATGTGTATTTTTAAATATAAATATATATTAGGTTTTTATAAAAAATAACCATACTTAAAGATTTAAATTTGTTCCATAATTATAAATAATGTATAATAATGTAAGATTATCACTAATTTAAATAATATCTAGTTTTTATATTCCAGAATAGTTTAAATTTTTTATAAATGTAGTGTACGATTTATAACTTAATTTTAAGATTTAAGCTATCTATAAATAATTATAAATAAATTATAATATAAATAATATATCCAATTACTTTCTATCATTTAAAATCCAAAATATCCTATATACTAGCTCTCCTTGCATTTTAAAATAACCTTTTACCCGTATTCACCATTATCTCACTATATTATTCACTAGTATAATCTAGATAGTTTAAATGAATGAAAGGTATACATGTAGTATCCTACATATAAGTAGGATTTAAAGGTTTGTTAGTATTATGAATAAGTTTGTTAAATGGTGTCGAGTCATTGTTTAAATTTAAATACAATATTCACACTAAATCGTTAGTAATATATTTCATATATCATATTTAAACAATTAATCATATTTAATACATTTTATAAGAATTATTATATATATATTTATGTAATTTTCTATTTGTATCCAAATCAAAAAATGGAAAGTGTGTATAGTCTCTATCATATACGATATATGAATATATGCACACTCAGTGAATGGTAGAACGGAAATGACATTTGATTGATATTTTATATTAATATATGCTATGCAAAGAAAATCGGAAAAAAAGAATGGACTTTAAAACTACAATACGGACTGCGTTTGTCGGACGGTTGGAATAATGTAAAATGATTAAAAATTATGATTTAAATAACTATGTCAATTCAGATAAAAGGAAATCGTATAAGGAATAATATGCGTTCTATATCAATGATGTAATCACCCTGGATATAGTGAAAATTGATGAAAAAATGGGCGTGATTTATATTAATGAATTAAAGGTCCAAACATAAAAATACATGATGAATTAATATGCATTGTTTATATATTATCCAAAATAACATTGCCGCAATAAAAAGTTGTAAATATAAGTGATGCGGTTTCTACCATTAACAAATATAGTTGACCTCATCTACCCCATAGAATTAAATGCTCTTTATCAATGACACAGGAAACAGTTTACAACAGTTGTAGGCGTATATATCTGACTATAATGAAAATAGTCAGAAATATATTCCAACTAGCTTGAAAATAAATTGGTTGAAGAAATTCTTATTCAATAAATATTAACACATACTAATTCGTTGTATATATATTATTATATATTATAAATTATAATATGCACGTGCATAAATAGTTTAAATTTAGAATAAATCAAATAAATTCAAGTTATTTCACCACTTTCTTCCTATAGGAGATGGGAGGTATACCTCCCATCTCATCACTTTCTTCTCACCTCTCATTTAATTTCTCTGTTTGTTCCCTCATTACACCCAACATATTTTCACCTTATTCTAATTAAAATTATTTTCCCTTCATTTCAATCATATCAACTATTTTCCTCAAATCATCTTACAATATCTCACCCCCCATCGTCCTTACTTTATAGACTATCGACGCTATACTTGACTCTAGAACCCGTAACAATCTCGCGAATGACTAATATTACAATGACACCTCTCCTTACCTGCAAACTACTTCCTCATATACCAACTCTCCTAACCAGCCAACTTCTTCCTCACCTACCAACTATTTTTCTCAATTATTTATCAGCGGACTGGGTTGGTCAATTATGGGAACCACATTAAGTAAGGGTTGATTTTTAAATATAGGTTTGAGTGAATAGGCATTAGTTATTAGCCTAGTCAATTCAACAAGGAAATAGTTATTAGTGATAAGGATAGAAATAGTTGAATATGAATTTGGTATTTAACCCTAGGGACTGAACACATTGGAAATTACCAGAAATATCCAATAATGTAAACTGAAATATCCTTTAATCGCACCTGCTTTAAACATTATCTTGCTAGAAGTACTATTGGAGGTGATTATTGATCGGCATTACTGTTGCAATCATTGTACTCGACTGATATTTCAAACAAGTTTCATAGTTCACTCGCTGCAGTAGAAATAGAAATAGAGATAATCATATTAATTATATTATATTTAAAGTAGTTTTATATTTAAAATAAAATCCGCATTATCAATAAAATATCTTATACTTCATCCATCACTTGATGATCTGTTATTTCTTCTCTTAATATATATATATATATATATATATATATATATATATATATATATATATATCCATTATACTGGTAATATTGAATTAACATTGGTATCGATATACCATACATATTAAACTCTACATATCTTAATCTACTTATGTACTGGTTTACTTTTGTCTTGATTTATAATAAAATATATATATATTTATATATATATATATATATATATATATATATATTCCCAGAACTCCAAACATCGTAATGATGAAATGGATATATTTAATAACCATTGTGAATTATTTAGATTCGGAGGTGAAGTTGATCATTATTTGAGCGTAATGGTTATTCTAAGTTTAATAAAATTACAACTACTATGCACATACTCAGATATACATAATATAAAGATATCATGCAGTTCGTATGAGTATTTATACAAATGTGAAACGATTCGTATTTATAATAAATTATATAATAAATGCTATTAGTAGAATCTTTAAATACACAATTAATACCGATATTGTCGTATCTTAAAATTATTTTATCTAGATTAAATACAATTTTAAATATGTTTCTGAATATACACATACTATATAAATTTATTAACTTGTTCACATTAAAAAGATAGTATGATAATGAGTTTACCAGTACTAAAGCATATAAAGCATATAGTTGAGATCAAAAGTATCACAGAAAATACTTTAATTTAATGTTATGCATTTAGTATGCTTATAGTTTATTTGAGCGATTAAATAATAATGTTGTTTTCTCTGACGTGATCCATAAATTAGTTTGCTACTTATATTATATTATCTCTTAGGGCTCATTGTCTTCGTTCGTACTATAATATATATATATATATATATATATATATATATATATATATATATATATATATATATATATATGTGTGTGTGTGTGTGTGTGTGTGTGTGTGTGTGTGTGTGTGTGTGTGTGTGTGTGTGTGTGTGTGTGTGTGTGTGTGTGTGTGTGTGTGTGTGTGTGTGTGTGTCTGTGTGTGTGTGTGTGTGTGTGAGTGTGTGTGAGTGTGTATGTGTGCGTGTGTCTAGAATATTTGTCTTTAAGAGAATTCATATTAAGTTTAAATCAATCTATTAAGATGTGTAAATAAATAATAATTAACTAAGCTAGAACTGAGCTTCCCTGACGAAATTTAAAGAATAGACTATCAACGGAATACTTATAAAGTTACAAGACGAAAATGAATCTGAAAAATATTTAGGTATTACAATGGGATTTTCCATATAACATAATATAGCATATTTTATATGTTAAATTTATTGTTAATAATATAATTTAAAATAACTCTTAATTTATATAACACGGAATTTATATATATTTAAAATTAATAGATTTATTCAATATGTTATATATAATTAAAAGATGATAATAATATTTTATAACAAAATTTAACATAATATGTTTTAAATAGAAAAAAATTAAAATAATTCTTAAATTTAATAAAGATTATGTCTAATATACTTTATTAGATTACAATCTTAAGATAATATTATATTATTAAGAATATATTATTAACATATTAGAACTTAAAATATAATATAACCAATATTTCAGTATATTTGGTATTTATTTTTTAAATTTATAAAATTAAAAAAATATTTATACAATTTTCAATTCGTTAGTTTGGTAGGTTTCTTTATATGTTTAGTTTATTTGTATTTGTATAATTTAATTGTTTTTATATTTTTAAAAAGTAATATTGATTATTTTTATAGAGTTTAAATACTTATTTATACTAAAGTATTATTATTTTTTTTATTTAAAAAAATATATCTGCACCAAAATGTAATATGTTATCTCATGAATGCTAAAACAAGAATGATTGATATATGAATCATATTTGTTAAAAAGTTAACATTTTAAAATAATGAATGATGGAAAATGATGTCAAGTAATAATGTACAGCAATCGATAAATATAGGAGGTTTCTATCTAATAATTCTTTTAATCTTTCATTCATCCTCGATAGACATATTTAGTCTATAAACTAATTGCATTCATTCATATACCTTTCAATTTTACTTAATATATTAGAACAATTTTCCGAGTAAATAAATCGATAATAATATAAAATGATGTGTATATAGGATTACTTCTATCGATTGAATATATTACTATATGCATATACTGGGTATTGGAATATATAATTTATATATAATATATAGGTAATAACATATAATTTCAATATCCGGTATATATATCAAATATGAACTCACATTTATTAAATTAAGATTAGAATTTGCTATGCTTTTATACGATTTATGTTTAACGATGTAAAATTTAACGTCAAAATCTACAATTTTAATAAAAGCACATTGTACTAAATACGTTTGTCATTATAATTCTATTATTTATATATACACACGCATAATGGCGTTAGTTTAGACATATGTTTAAATTCACAATAATCCTAGATTACCAATCGTAAGTGATACAACACAAATGTTATGAATACAGATAATAATTAATTATTAGTTTATTATTTATAGTAACTTAAAGTATAATTATAATTTATATTGTATTATAGTCCAACATATCACGTATTTAATAATACCTGGGGCTTAATAATACAGAGAAAGTAAACCGAATTATTTTAGCTCTAAGAAGTTACCATTAGTATTCATATAATCAGTAATTGGAGTATAACGATTAGTTAGGTATACCATCAATACTACACCAAGTATCGATCGCTATCTCCGCATTTATTCCTCTAAACGGTTAGTCAGACTATACTCTGGTCTATAGACCGGCGAATACCACTACACGAGAACTTGTCAATGAAGTCCGGTACGCTTCCCGGAGAGAATGAATAACACGACGGAGATAACGGGTGTCGACGGCCTTAAGGATGCCTTCACGTCACTCGGCGCTTTAGAATTCACCTACCTCACAATTAGGTTTTAACAGACAGTCGCCTCAATTTAATTATAGTAGAATCGACGAGTTATGTAAACGGATATAATCGTTATATAGAATACGAGTATTAATTATTAGTTCCCATAGAATAAAATATAGCTAAAAAATCGTATAATTTTAAGTTAAATATTTAATTTCGCTAATAGGTCAATTGATCGCATGCCTTATTGTATAGTTATTTACTATCTACTACAGTACCGTTGGCATAATAGGAAACCTGTTGGTCATTTCCGTATTGTGCAGTTATAAGCAACTGCGAAAAAGACGAGTTGACTTCCTGATCATTCATCAGAGCTGCATCGACTTGGTAGCATCTGCTCTCATCGTTCCGCTGACCTTACCATTATCTCACCACGGTGTTAGTGAAATTTGCTTTAGCTTTTAGGTTTTAATGTTTAGGGTTTAAGTATTAGGGTTTAAGTTTTAGGGTTTAAGTCTTAGGGTTTAAGTCTTAGGGTTTAAGTCTTAGGGTTTAAGTCTTAGGGTTTAAGTCTTAGGGTTTAAGTCTTAAGGTTTAAGTCTTAGGGTTTAAGTCTTAGGGTTTAAGTCTTAGGGTTTAAGTCTTAGGGTTTAAGTCTTAGGGTTTAAGTCTTAGGGTTTAAGTCTTAGGGTTTAAGTCTTAGGGTTTAAGTCTTAGGGTTTAAGTCTTAGGGTTTAAGTCTTAGGGTTTAAGTCTTAGGGTTTAAGTCTTAGGGTTTAAGTCTTAGGGTTTAAGTCTTAGGGTTTAAGTCTTAGGGTTTAAGTCTTAGGGTTTAAGTCTTAGGGTTTAAGTCTTAGGGTTTAAGTCTTAGGGTTTAAGTCTTAGGGTTTAAGTCTTAGGGTTTAAGTCTTAGGGTTTAAGTCTTAGGGTTTAAGTCTTAGGGTTTAAGTCTTAGGGTTTAAGTCTTAGGGTTTAAGTCTTAGGGTTTAAGTCTTAGGGTTTAAGTCTTAGGGTTTAAGTCTTAGGGTTTAAGTCTTAGGGTTTAAGTCTTAGGGTTTAAGTCTTAGGGTTTAAGTCTTAGGGTTTAAGTCTTAGGGTTTAAGTCTTAGGGTTTAAGTCTTAGGGTTTAAGTCTTAGGGTTTAAGTCTTAGGGTTTAAGTCTTAGGGTTTAAGTCTTAGGGTTTAAGTCTTAGGGTTTAAGTCTTAGGGTTTAAGTCTTAGGGTTTAAGTCTTAGGGTTTAAGTCTTAGGGTTTAAGTCTTAGGGTTTAAGTCTTAGGGTTTAAGTCTTAGGGTTTAAGTCTTAGGGTTTAAGTCTTAGGGTTTAAGTCTTAGGGTTTAAGTCTTAGGGTTTAAGTCTTAGGGTTTAAGTCTTAGGGTTTAAGTCTTAGGGTTTAAGTCTTAGGGTTTAAGTCTTAGGGTTTAAGTCTTAGGGTTTAAGTCTTAGGGTTTAAGTCTTAGGGTTTAAGTCTTAGGGTTTAAGTCTTAGGGTTTAAGTCTTAGGGTTTAAGTCTTAGGGTTTAAGTCTTAGGGTTTAAGTCTTAGGGTTTAAGTCTTAGGGTTTAAGTCTTAGGGTTTAAGTCTTAGGGTTTAAGTCTTAGGGTTTAAGTCTTAGGGTTTAAGTCTTAGGGTTTAAGTCTTAGGGTTTAAGTCTTAGGGTTTAAGTCTTAGGGTTTAAGTCTTAGGGTTTAAGTCTTAGGGTTTAAGTCTTAGGGTTTAAGTCTTAGGGTTTAAGTCTTAGGGTTTAAGTCTTAGGGTTTAAGTCTTAGGGTTTAAGTCTTAGGGTTTAAGTCTTAGGGTTTAAGTCTTAGGGTTTAAGTCTTAGGGTTTAAGTCTTAGGGTTTAAGTCTTAGGGTTTAAGTCTTAGGGTTTAAGTCTTAGGGTTTAAGTCTTAGGGTTTAAGTCTTAGGGTTTAAGTCTTAGGGTTTAAGTCTTAGGGTTTAAGTCTTAGGGTTTAAGTCTTAGGGTTTAAGTCTTAGGGTTTAAGTCTTAGGGTTTAAGTCTTAGGGTTTAAGTCTTAGGGTTTAAGTCTTAGGGTTTAAGTCTTAGGGTTTAAGTCTTAGGGTTTAAGTCTTAGGGTTTAAGTCTTAGGGTTTAAGTCTTAGGGTTTAAGTCTTAGGGTTTAAGTCTTAGGGTTTAAGTCTTAGGGTTTAAGTCTTAGGGTTTAAGTCTTAGGGTTTAAGTCTTAGGGTTTAAGTCTTAGGGTTTAAGTCTTAGGGTTTAAGTCTTAGGGTTTAAGTCTTAGGGTTTAAGTCTTAGGGTTTAAGTCTTAGGGTTTAAGTCTTAGGGTTTAAGTCTTAGGGTTTAAGTCTTAGGGTTTAAGTCTTAGGGTTTAAGTCTTAGGGTTTAAGTCTTAGGGTTTAAGTCTTAGGGTTTAAGTCTTAGGGTTTAAGTCTTAGGGTTTAAGTCTTAGGGTTTAAGTCTTAGGGTTTAAGTCTTAGGGTTTAAGTCTTAGGGTTTAAGTCTTAGGGTTTAAGTCTTAGGGTTTAAGTCTTAGGGTTTAAGTCTTAGGGTTTAAGTCTTAGGGTTTAAGTCTTAGGGTTTAAGTCTTAGGGTTTAAGTCTTAGGGTTTAAGTCTTAGGGTTTAAGTCTTAGGGTTTAAGTCTTAGGGTTTAAGTCTTAGGGTTTAAGTCTTAGGGTTTAAGTCTTAGGGTTTAAGTCTTAGGGTTTAAGTCTTAGGGTTTAAGTCTTAGGGTTTAAGTCTTAGGGTTTAAGTCTTAGGGTTTAAGTCTTAGGGTTTAAGTCTTAGGGTTTAAGTCTTAGGGTTTAAGTCTTAGGGTTTAAGTCTTAGGGTTTAAGTCTTAGGGTTTAAGTCTTAGGGTTTAAGTCTTAGGGTTTAAGTCTTAGGGTTTAAGTCTTAGGGTTTAAGTCTTAGGGTTTAAGTCTTAGGGTTTAAGTCTTAGGGTTTAAGTCTTAGGGTTTAAGTCTTAGGGTTTAAGTCTTAGGGTTTAAGTCTTAGGGTTTAAGTCTTAGGGTTTAAGTCTTAGGGTTTAAGTCTTAGGGTTTAAGTCTTAGGGTTTAAGTCTTAGGGTTTAAGTCTTAGGGTTTAAGTCTTAGGGTTTAAGTCTTAGGGTTTAAGTCTTAGGGTTTAAGTCTTAGGGTTTAAGTCTTAGGGTTTAAGTCTTAGGGTTTAAGTCTTAGGGTTTAAGTCTTAGGGTTTAAGTCTTAGGGTTTAAGTCTTAGGGTTTAAGTCTTAGGGTTTAAGTCTTAGGGTTTAAGTCTTAGGGTTTAAGTCTTAGGGTTTAAGTCTTAGGGTTTAAGTCTTAGGGTTTAAGTCTTAGGGTTTAAGTCTTAGGGTTTAAGTCTTAGGGTTTAAGTCTTAGGGTTTAAGTCTTAGGGTTTAAGTCTTAGGGTTTAAGTCTTAGGGTTTAAGTCTTAGGGTTTAAGTCTTAGGGTTTAAGTCTTAGGGTTTAAGTCTTAGGGTTTAAGTCTTAGGGTTTAAGTCTTAGGGTTTAAGTCTTAGGGTTTAAGTCTTAGGGTTTAAGTCTTAGGGTTTAAGTCTTAGGGTTTAAGTCTTAGGGTTTAAGTCTTAGGGTTTAAGTCTTAGGGTTTAAGTCTTAGGGTTTAAGTCTTAGGGTTTAAGTCTTAGGGTTTAAGTCTTAGGGTTTAAGTCTTAGGGTTTAAGTCTTAGGGTTTAAGTCTTAGGGTTTAAGTCTTAGGGTTTAAGTCTTAGGGTTTAAGTCTTAGGGTTTAAGTCTTAGGGTTTAAGTCTTAGGGTTTAAGTCTTAGGGTTTAAGTCTTAGGGTTTAAGTCTTAGGGTTTAAGTCTTAGGGTTTAAGTCTTAGGGTTTAAGTCTTAGGGTTTAAGTCTTAGGGTTTAAGTCTTAGGGTTTAAGTCTTAGGGTTTAAGTCTTAGGGTTTAAGTCTTAGGGTTTAAGTCTTAGGGTTTAAGTCTTAGGGTTTAAGTCTTAGGGTTTAAGTCTTAGGGTTTAAGTCTTAGGGTTTAAGTCTTAGGGTTTAAGTCTTAGGGTTTAAGTCTTAGGGTTTAAGTCTTAGGGTTTAAGTCTTAGGGTTTAAGTCTTAGGGTTTAAGTCTTAGGGTTTAAGTCTTAGGGTTTAAGTCTTAGGGTTAAAGTCTTAGGGTTTAAGTCTTAGGGTTTAAGTATTAGGGTTTAAGTATTAGGGTTTAAGTCTTAGGGTTTAAGTCTTAGGGTTTAAGTCTTAGGGTTTAAGTCTTAGGGTTTAAGTCTTAGGGCTTAAGTCTTAGGGTTTAAGTCTTAGGGTTTAAGTCTTAGGGTTTAATTCTTAGGGTTTAAGTCTTAGGGTTTAAGTCTATTAAGTTTATAAAATATGAGATTGCATTTATTGTATTTCTTTAATCGAATACAAGGACATTATTGTGAAGTAAAACACTTATCAATAGATTTCCAATTTATATATATATATATATATATATATATATATATATATATATATATATATATACATATAATATTACAATTATGTATCACACATGCCGTTTATATAATATTGGGAGTAATATTGTGGAGTGAGTTAATTCATATAAGAAATAATGTTCATATTTACTTATGATTATTGCCATTTGCCACATATTTAGATAGTGAGTTTAATAAATTAACTACTTCGTTAGAAAAGAAACTAGGCCTTCTATTTGTTAAATTTATATCTGATCATATTTCCTAGGGCATCTTCTATACGTATTAATATCAACAACTAAAGTAGAGCTTCAACAGATGATATATAAACTCATCTTTTATAGTTGACCACTTATCAGCAGTTAAAACAAACTTGAGTGTGTTAATATCAACTCGGTGATATTTTAAGATCTTTTTTAAGTAGCAGATATTTATATATGGAAATTATTTAGTATGTCTGCATAGCTGGGTATATATATATATATATATATAAATTTTGTATTTATAATTACTATAACAACAGTACAATAATTACCATACTACAATATATTGAAGTAGTTAGTATTACTACTTGTAGAACTAACAACCGACGTCATATTCCGCTAACTGTATTCATGTACTAACAATACTTCTAATTACCCGATGTTTTGGATTATCACCCTGATTGATACGTTATAATTATTGGTTAATAGTAAGCGAATGTTTTTGCGAGCCATTATTACAATAACATATAAGTAATTGTATCTTATCAGCACCCCCCCCCCCGATAACAATGCAATAGGATGCATTATTAATGGTATCTCTATAATAACAATTAAACTCGATACCAAATTTAATGGCATCAGCATTAATGTCTTGGGACATGTTTAAGCATAATTATATGGTAAATAATGCATCTTATCTGCATGCATTACGCAACACAATGCACCTAAATAAGGACCTGAAATATTCTTATATCATATATTAGTATATATATATATATATATATATATATATATATATATATATATATATAAATATTGATATAAACAACATATTTATTTATATATAGACCAATATCGTAGCATTTCTACTGATATGGTTAATTTGTATCACATACTGTAATAACAATAATAAATAATGTTCAATAATTGTAAATAATAATAAAATAATCGTAAAAAATATTGTGAAATAAGACTAATTAAAATGTATTAAATGCATTAAATGTATTAAATGAAGTTATATATAGAGTTGAAGAAGCTTCTCTAACCCTAGTCCTATTCACATATCCCACCAGTACTCAACCAGCCACTGGGACACATTCATCTGCAAGGTGATACTGACTAACGTACCGTTGTGGAGTTGTTTTATGGTATCCACTTACAATATCGTATTGGTCACTGTGGACAGACTTTCCGCCGTCGTATTCCCGATATTCTATCGTAATACTTACACCATGGCCGGGTTAGTAGGTGTAACCATGTTCGAGTTAGTTGGTGTAACCATTGTCGGGTTAGTGTGTGTAGCCATTGGCCGGTGGACAAGCGTTTCCCGTACTCTACGTTAATACGGATATCATGGCGGTATTACTTATCTGTATCCCGAGAGATAGGATCATCATCATTAGTATCGGCAGGGTAGATTATATAACCTGTAGCTAAGTAATATGCGACGTAAGTAATTAACATGACTAATACTGTGTCTAGTCGAAGGCTGTAGCGGCTGTAACTCTTAGCTGGATAATCTTAATTCTTATATCATATATAAGGTATTAGATAACAAATGTTAGTATATCGATAACAAAGGTTAATGAAGATTTAAAACTGTTAAACTTAGAAATCGAGAAGATTTACTGGTCAAATTATTAGTAAGATAACATATTAATGGATGATATAAATGATTCAATTCTTTAATTCACAATTTTTTAACATATTAATGATATATTAGATTATAATATATATATATATATATATATATATATATATATATATATATATATATTAAAGATATACAATATTAAATATAAAAATATATTATCTAAAGAAAATATATATATATATCTATATATAACTGATTCATACAAGAATTGCTTTTTATAGGAATGTTAAAATATACATTTGTTTATATATTGTTTATTGTAATTATAGTAATTATACGTTTATAATATATTATATATAATATTTTATAAAATATTATAAACATAATTTGAAGGACATCTGAGATTGAATTTTTTTAAATGATATATAGAATTTTTTTGAATTAATATGCATTCAATATATATATATATATATATATATATATATATATATATGCTTAATGCGTAATATTAACACATATTTATCATTGTTATGAATCATTCAGAATATATTATGCAACTAAATATTGATTATTGTAATTTTAGTTATTGTCGATATAATTTAAATACTAAATTATAAAAACTTATTTTGATTTTATACATAATAGAATATTATATACAGATTATATAAATATTATCTAAATATGATCTAAATATTATATAAATATTATATAAATATTATATAAATATTATCTAAATATTATATAAATATTATCTAAATATTATATAAATATTATCTAACTATTATATAAATATTATCTAAATATTCGTATCGTTACTCAATTTAAATAATATTTATATATTTTGTTGAATTATTGAATTATTCGATACTATACATTAGAAAACGAAATTATACTGTTTACATTTCATTATATATACAATAGATTTGACTCAATTTAAATATATTTTTATTTTATTATAATTATTTATCAATGACCATACAATACAAAATATGACCGAACGTTATATGATAATTAAATCGATACTATACATTGTATAGTATACAATATTCAACTGTCAATAGTTAAGTCTAAATATACAGGATATTTTGTTAAATTAAGATAATTAAGTTAGCAATTAACGGATTACATATATATGACATGATTTTTATGTATATTTCATCATATTTCATATGCATTAAATCAATTGGTTAAATTTGAACAGTTTTCATTTTAGATATCGAATTATTGATCTTATTTATTGATAAGTAATTTACATAATCAATACTGTAATTTGAAACAGTAATCACTAAAAATAAATTTTAATATAATAAATATTAATAATGTATATATATTATTATATAATAAATTGATAATAATACAATTTTATTTAAGATATAAATATATATATATATATAAATATATATATATATAAATATTTATATATATATATATATTTATATATCAACATATAACTTATTAATTATGATTAATTATCTTATTATTTATAAGTATAAAGTATTGTAAAGTTGTAATTACAATAATACGGTTTAATAAATGACAAATGAATTTAACAAATGAATAATATATATCTATATTTATTACAGAAAAAATAGGCTATGGACACTAATGAGTTTCTTATTGATTTGGATATTAGGAACTGGATTCAATTTACTGGTAACAGCAATCCCCACAGTAATTGTCCAAGGTAAATTATATAGCAATTACCTTAAAATATATATTAATATATTATATGTGTGGATATTTATGTGTGTGCGTATACGTGAGTGTGTGATTATGTGGGTGTGTTTATGTGAGTATGCGTGTGTGGATATTAATGTGTGTGCGTATACGTGAGTGTGTGCATATGTGTGTATGTTTATGTGAGTGTGTGTGTGAGTGTGTGTGCCTATTGTGTAAGCGTGAGTACGCTTGTGTATATTTGTATGAGTGTGTGTATATATCCGTGCATGGTCTGTGTGCGTATGTGTATGTGTGTATGTGACTGGGCGTGTGCGTACGTGCATTGCACGCTCACTTCTTTAGGTTCGTTTATTGGTATTGATATCTTTAATCAAATGCTTAAATAAGTATTCCATTATATATCGCAACTGTCACTTTTACCGTATATCCTAATTACACACCACCGAGTTCAAGTTAAATACGCACTCTTAGTAGAACGTAACCGGAAATAGTTGGTACTACGACGCTCGGGAACTAACAGTTGAAATCTGCGTTCGCAGGCGAATGCAGATTGATGTTTTCGTATTCCAGTAACGCGTGGAAAACTGTCAGCGGCGTCACCATATTCATAGTGCAGTTCGCGGTTCCCTGTGCCTGTTTCACCTTCTGTTACGTGATAATCGTTAGAAGTATCTCGGCAACCGTTAGTCTAATCTAGGTACTGACTTTACACCATATTTGGAAATAGGAAATAGGCGTGTTCGTCTAGTTTGATTGTACCATATATTTAAGAAATAACAACTATACAACCATTTACATACTCTATAAAACATCGACACGTAGGGATGCATAGTAATACAATTTAAATATGTATGCCACATGTTAACAGGAATTTGATTAATAAGCTATATACACAATATCATATAATGGATATGGTCATTTAACTGTAAGAGATGTAATATAAAGGGGATAACGTTAAGCCTAAACCTTGGGAAACAGAAAATATATGATAATAAATTGGGAAAACAATATTAATATATAAAGAAGAAAGTAATAATAAAAAGAAATTGGAAAATATAAATATGATATGTTATTTTTGAATAGGAGTTGCTATGGTATGTAATGCCATATACATTATTGGGTTCTTTCTAATACTTTACAGTAAGAATGCATAACTATTTAAATCAAAGGTAAGTATTATTTAAATAGATAAAACATCAAAATGTATTCATTATTAAATATTTAGGATTTTTAAAAATGAAATAAAGTTATAGGAATAAAAATATTATCATCCTGTAATAAAAACAATTGACATACACGATTTATTTTGTCATCTGTTTATCGATGAGCCAATAATCTAATTTGAATGGAGGGTCACTGACCCTTTATTAAAGTAGGTATTAAATCTTATCACTTCTGCTGAGAATGGTGTACCCTTTTTTACTTAAATTTTCGCCGTATGTTTATTTTTAATAATATATGATAATAATGAATTCGATATCCCTTAGATTAGAAAAATTAATAAGTTTTAAAAATATTTTTAGTTTTAAAATGATTTTGTTTTTAGTTTATTCATTAAATTTATTATATAAAAATTAACGATACCAATATTATGTTATGAATTTATTAATATAATTAATGTTATTTATCTATATATATATATATATATAATATATATATTTAATATATATATACAGCTATAGCGATGGCTATAGTTATGATTTTTATTTACGAGTAGAAGATTATGCAATCATATGATTTAGGTGAAGAAAGTTAATAAAAGAAAACCAATGACTAGCATCGCTACTAAAGTAACTAATCCGACTGAAGACGAGAGGAAATCTAGACAGGTCTTCGTATTCACTAACTAGTTACCTATAGTTATTTTAATTCCTATTAAATAGTAAATACATTAACATATATTTGTAAGAATATTTTGAATAGAAAATACGTTTGAAATAAAGTTTTTGTCTTTATTTTGATGCTCTTCAATTGCTAAACTTTAAAAAATGTAATTATTTATTGCCACTTTTCGTAAGTATTATATCAGTTGAGTTTATCGATTACAATTTACGTGTAGTTGAAAGCTCACCGTAACATACATGTTACCCTGGCCCTGGTCGTCATTTGCTGTATTGCCTGTAACTCCATCAACCAATGCATATTTCTGGCTTTCAACTTCGGATACGAAATCAACTTTAACGGATATCTCTACCATGCTTCAGTTTGTATACTAGCTTTTATAGTTATATATATTTACTTATTGTATTGCATTAGATATTATGAGTGTTCTATACTTACAATATTAATTATCATATTGCATCTAATTAAGTTTAATTTTGATAACAAAGTAATAACATGATTATTTTGTATGCATTCATATTGAATATGTTTATTTTTACAGGTAATAATGGTATTTTTGAATTGTTGTATCAATCCGATTCTATACGCGATAAAATATGAGGCATTCCAAAATGGACTAAGTAGTATCATCAGATGTCAGCCGTATTCCACTACTTTCTCGGAATATTACAAGTCTAATAATAATTCTAAGCAAACTAGTCAAGATACTTGCCAATCAAAAGTCTACTAAGAGATAACGACTTTATCATAATTCTGACAAATTGTTACAAATATAATGCAATAACACACGATGTAAATATTTGTTACATAACGAATTATTGCCTTTTCACATTAAAACATAATCGTGTAATTTAAATTATAATTTGTGACTATTATAATTTTGTGACTATATACGATTATTTAAACTTAATATAT
>OZ038313.1:31875413-31899641 GCA_964035775.1 Osedax frankpressi
ATATAAGGATACAAATATATGTACATATGTATATGAAAATAAAAGTATGGGATTAAGATTACATATTTTTACATAATTATTATTTTTAATTAATTTTATATTTGAAGCAAAAATTTTAGTTTAAATTATGTATTGTTTACATTTACAACAGGGAATTCAGATTTATCAAATAGAATATTTAATAAATCTAGCAACATTTATTATTTAGAAGATTAAGATTATTGTATATTGTTCAGTAAAATTCGGGGTCGCTATATATAGTAAAGGAACATATCATCGGCAAAAATACAATATAAAATAAAAGGAAATGATTTGTAAGGTGTCATTTGAAATGATTTATGAACAAGAGGGATAATACATATATTTATATATATTAATATATATATTTGTTAATAATTTAAAAGAAATTGTATCAAAAGCTGATATTTGGAAATAATAGTTGTTCAATATGTTATTTAGCGGGTTTTTATATGAAGTATGTAATCTTATTAAATTTGAATAAAGTGTTGGAAAAATTATTGATTGGAAATTATTGGTTGGAAAAATTATTGATTATTCAAATTAATATTTTTTCCAACCAATGAATCATAGATATTATTTATAAATTTATTATTGGTAATTTTCTTTAATAAATTTATATCAAAATCCTTAACATAAACATAAAGTTAAGAAATGGGGTTTTTAGATTATTTGGCTAACATAAATATTTGTTGAACTATAATACAGTATAAATAAAACATTTTAAAATATATAAATGTAAATGAATCAAAATGATTATATCGATACATTTATAATTGGTATATGTTTAAATATATAAATGGTATATAAATAGGATACTTTTTAGAATAATGTTCAATATTTGTTGTGATCTCAATAGTTGTTGCATAATAAAAGTTACATCATTTATACGTAATATTGATATTTTGAAGTTTAAATAAAATGGCAACAATTTAAAGTTGAGAAATTATTTGGTCTAAAAATTAGACTTTCTTAAGAATTGCGTTCCACAATATTTTGAGGTATTTTGAGGTATTTGCTATATTTTTCTGTATAAAATATTTACAAATATTTACGTTTATACAAATACTGTAGCAATGGGAAGATTTAGTTTAATGATATTATTTAAGTGCATTACGATATTGTCAACAACATTTGAGAGAAGTTAATATTATATCAAGGAATCAGACTGAAATATAATCTACACAAATTAGTTTCCTAATTAGGAAGATTATTATGAATTCAAGATAGGCAATCATATATAACGTTTTATTAATGCACGAATAATCAGTAAATAGTAAACGATTAGTTTACGCAGTTATAATAGGAGATCATTGTATTACAGCATTACGATATCAGACTGAATGATACCATTATCTATACTGATTAGTTTACTATACATTTATAATATGATTGCAATACGAAATCAATATATTGAATACTTATCAGTAGTTGAATTAGATATAATTGAAAAGATTACGAAGGAAAAGTAATGGTATTAATCATATATATAATGGTATATTTGTATATGTGTAAATAGTAAATATAAATATATATATATATATATATATATATAAATATATATTTAGTCACAAACTGGGAATATGAGAAGGTTTGATGATTAAATTTGTAAATGATATATTTATATAGCATATTTGTAATTTATTAATTATCAAAAAGATATTTTTATAATAGCATTGTTAATATATGCAATAATTATATATATATATATAATATTATAATATGTATTTAGTATAACATGATTATAATATAAACAATTTGCGACATATTAATAGAAAACAAAATTTTTTTATTTATTTCATTTATATATATATACGAATGTGTATATGTATGTGTGTGTGTATGTATGTGTATATATGCGTGTGTATGTATGTGTATGATTGTGTATGTATGTGTATGCGTGTGTATGTATGTTTATGCGTGTGTATTTATGTGTATGCGTGTATGTATGTGCGTATGTGTGTATATGTATGTGTTTGTGTGTATGTATGACTATGTGTAATTTAATAATAATAAATGATAAGTTAATTAAATATGATATCTTTGTGTATTACATAATATTCATACATATGTTATCCGATGGAGTCATGATTCACAATGTGTAATTTATCAACTTGTTAATGAACTAGATAATTTTAATAGGTAACGTTTTATCTTTTGAATATTTTAGTATTGAATACATTATTTTAAAAAACTTCATATAATCAGAAAACACATTGTGTAATAATTCATAGAACTAATTAATAACTAACAATTAAATAACTAGTAAATAAATAATAAAAAAAATAATTAACAACTAATAAATAACCAATAAACATCTAATAACAACTAAAAATAACAAATAAAGAACAAACCTATATACACATTATATATTTATTAAATTGTGCACACTGTACGGTGTACAATGTACAGTGTACAATGTACAAGGTACAGTGTACAGTGTACAATATACACTGTACATTGTACAGTGTACATAATGTTACATATCAATTTCCTAAGTGAAAAATAAATCAACGTGTAAACTCGTTTCATAATAAAACATTACGTGTGTATTATGCATTACTTTACTTTATACGTATATAATAAATCATTATATGACATATTCTAGTCAGGAATAACAAATTAATATTTATATTTATATTAATATTAATATTTATATTTATATTAATATTAATATTAATATTTATATTTATATTTATATTTATATAAATATAAATATTTATATTAATATTTACATTAATATTTATATTAATATTTATATTAAATATTTATATTAATATTTACATTAATATTTATATTAATATTTATAATAATATTTATATAATATTTATATTAATATAAATATTAATATTTATATTAAAATTAATATTAATATTTATATTTATATTATTATGATGTATTAAGGAGTAACGGGAATTTAATATAGTATATTATTTAGAAACTCATATACAAACAAAGTCATTTTGTTTGTATCAGTCGTTTATAAATTGTTTACTATATATATTTTACAATATATATATAAACCGTTATATGATGCCATATATATATATATATATATATATATATATATATATACATATATATGGGTAAGTATGTAGGTGTGTTGTATGTATATGTATGTGTGTGTTTTTGTGTGAGAATGTGTAGTAGAATAAAATGGTATACAAATATTTTATAAACGAGTTATTAAAATATTAAAAATAATAAATAAAAGCTATTCTACGTATTAAATATAAACTACAAATGTAAACTTATAATGTTGACTTAGATTTGTATACTAAATATAGAAATACTAATGATGTTAACTAATTATTTTGAATCTATTAAAAAATATAAATATCATAATATTTACTATATACTACTATTCTTTTATATAACATAATATAACTGAAATATTAGGGCATATATATGTGATTTTATAATTATTAATTATCATGATCGTATTTATATCACTTCCTTTGTACCATATTCACTTACTTGTATAATACAAATTACAATAATAATATATTAATTGTTGATAACTATAGTTATGTAATTATTTTAATTCTTATTTTATTATATATAATTAATTATTTAAATAAAATTATTTAGCGTATGGCGAGTAGAAAATTTTAAAGAATGACGTTAAAGTAATATTTAATTGTAAGACTTATTATGATACCTGTCGCCATATTATTAAAATATGGCGGCATATTCCACTGAATAAAATGCCATACCACAGAAAGGATGATCTCGTGTTGGCATTTGTTACTGCAGAAATAATAGATAAATATTACCAAGTTGTAATCTAATATTATTTACAATAGCCTGTGGCATCAATATTCTTAATTAACGACATCACCCGTAGGTGAACACTTATAAATATTTAATATATGAATATGTATAACGTATGCGAATTTATTTGTTGCAATTTTATTATATATGACGCCATACAATATGCGTAATTTAATTAATACTTATCAACATAAATACAAGCAAATAAAAGATATTACTACGTAGTGTTTGTATCTAAATTATATGTCGCAGAATCGAGTTTTGAGTAAATATTTAATTAATATTACAAGATTGTATTCCTTTATTTTATTTAAACTCGTATACTTAATTATCGTCTTCAGATAATAGTTACGTAACATGAACATAATCAAATACCAATATAATACACTGTATTTAATATATATATATATATATATATATATATATATATATATATATATTATATATATATATATATATATTATATATATATATATATAATAAAATGTCGTGAATTATAAGATGTATAATATGTATTATTGCTGGTAGATTATTTAGTATATATGATACACATAATAAACTCCGGAATAAAACATAATTACGTTAATTTTTATTAATATATGTATATCAAATCTTTTATATTTAATATTTATTTGTAAGCTACTGTGAAGAGAATACGCTAATTCTAATAATATATGTAAATTTACATTGAATGTATAAATATATATATTAATATATAAACATATAAATATATATATATAACTTAGATTATTGAAAAAAATGCATTTTAGAAAATATATTATAGAACAAAGAATATTACTGCTAGGAATCCATTTCTTCGTGATTAGAAAGTGATATATTTAATTATTTAACATAGCATATATATTCCTATATACTATGTATATCATTTTACCAAAACGAAATTGCTTGCTATTCACTTCAATTCCAGATCAGATTATTAAGTTTACGATTATTAGGCTATTATTTGACTTAGAAAATATGTCAAATTGTTTCTGAAAGTATCAACAACCATCCGTTAAAACATTATTAAAGCAAAAGTAACTATGTTCTTCTGTAACGATATAAACATCGGAGGTATTAGGAAACTGATATAATATGAAGAATTTTGTTCAACTACAAAATCCATATTTACCTCCAGAGATGATTAGATTACGAATAATGCTAAGAAGCTATAACATCTTCTATTGTTCCCACACACGATACACCGCAACACAATTGGATTCATACTTAAATTACGAAGAAGCTCGCGTTTGGATACCAGGAAGCGATATAACCACATTCTTAGATGGTATCTGCTCATCGCATTCCAAAGTATACAAAATCGGCTAGATATATAGTAGAACACGGAAATGCTGTCTATTGCCAATAGAGTATGTCCTCCTATCTCTGTGTTCGTGTTTTGATAAATCCAAGTATCCTGCTGCACACTAAAAGTTAATTTTAAAGTAGTCAATATTATCATGTAAATCAGAGCGAGCATAGTATTGCAATAAGAAAATCAGCATTCACGAGTAGAAGATACACATATATTACACGATACTAATATATTTATTAATCATATGGTGACAATAAGATATGATAACTTTCAAAGAATATTAACAGCATACTTTATCATCAATAGTACGAGTTAATTATATTTTCTTGTACGAATTATAGTCAGAATTATAATTTATTCACGTTGGTCGAATTTATTACATGAAATTTGCAACAGGAATATTTTAAATTCGTAAATTACTCGATTAAAATAAATTTAATTAAAATGAAAATTAATAGAAAAATATAATTATTTTATTAAAGTAATGATAATATATTTATATATATATATATATAATACATTATTAGATATATATACATTTTTAAATTTACAATTCATGATGATATTTGTAATTATATATTTACCATATTTATTATAAAATAAAAAACTTTTTACAAAAATAAAATATTATAATAAAATTAACAAAAGTGATAATTTATAATTAAAAACTTGATTTAAAATATATAAAATGCAAGTTGATAATAAATGATACTTTATAATAACAAATAAAATAAGAATGCAAAATCAAATAATCAATATAAACGATACCGTCGTTGTAAGTAATAACTTATTAACTCAAGGCGATCAAATAGTCAGAATCATGAATGAAATCGTTCCAAAATTAGTAAGTTTATTAGAATTTATATAAATATATGTATAATCAATTTAACCAAATACTTCTACCCGAGTACAGAATAGCAGCAAGGAAGTACTCACCGGCACAAGTAAAGAAGATTCAACTCGAATAATACTGTACAGTATCTTGGGCGCCATAATAATCTTCTGCGTGTGCTGTTGCTGCCTGTTGTGCTGTTGCATGGCGTTCCTGAACAGCGTTCGTCGGCTCGAAGAAGAAAACGCCATTCGAGGTGTTCGCGGCATCGGCGTCGCTCCGGGCCTCGAGTCGCAAGAGTACTGGCAGGGCGTCGTGGCAACGGGAACCGGGTTCACGCCGTCCGGCCGGGGAGGAGCGGCCGGAATCGCCGGCGTCGATATGATGCGCGGACCTCGGGGTGCCGGTCGGCCACCTTCGTATCGGACTTGCGTGGGGAGTAACGCGGTTCAAGACGCTCGCGAACCGGTGGAAGTAGCGCCCATAAACAGAACCAACGAATCTTCCGATCAGCAGATCGTCTAATAACCAAAATAAATCCGTAAGAAGTATTATTGTTATTTTATTCTTATTTAATATATACTCCCTGAAGTTATATTACTAAATAATACTAATATCGGAATCATATACACACTTGGTATTTTATATCAATTTAATTCTGATATTTTGATAACATGCGTTATAATAATCATATAGCGTATTCCGACATATATAAATTAATATTTCTTTTACTAGGTAATATTAATGAGTATACTCATTCTAAAATATATATTATTTAAGTTTTTTCTTACTACTCTTTACAATTATTAGTATTTTTATAGTGTAACAATATATCATCATCATCAATTGCAGAATTTAATTATTAATTTTCTATTTTGGATAAATGTCTGGGTCTTTAGTAAAGCAATTTTTGGGTATTAGGTTAAAGTATGATACAATTGGTAAGACAATAAGTGTCATATGTGAAGATTTAACGGGAAGTAATGTAGGGAATATCGTATAGTATATAATATAATCTATGGATGAGTGGTTACGGTATTCATCTTTATTTATTATTAGACCTTTTCTAGTCTACACTGTTAGAAAAAAAGGGTTTCCAAAAGTCTATTTTAGCTAGAAATACCCTTTCAATTAAAAAAAGTGTTTTCCAGGATTTAACCGACTTTAAATGGTCTCTAATATTTTTAAATGATTTTATTGAGTTACGTTATGCTGAAAAATCTTTTTGAAATAATAAATATTGAAAAGGGTTTTACACTTCATTTATTATTAAAATACCATTTTCATTATATGTGAATTATTTTTCATATAGTTAACTAGTTATGTAATCCTGAAAAACTATTCTTAAATGTTGTTATTAATCAAATTAAGGTATTTTTTCAATATAAATATATATATTGAATACTTATATATTAATGCTCTTTTTTTATTAATAATACATGTATGCATAATTCATAATAAAAGTACAATTAGTATAATTTTAAATATAAATAAACCTCATACCAATTTTTAATAGATCCTTATTACAAAAAACCAGTTGATAATTAATCAGTTATATAAATGTATGTACAATAAAATACTATAGTTAATGATACTATAGTGTATATGAAATATACTATATATATATATATATATATATATATATATATATATATATGACACAATAGGCTCGAACGTATTCAGTGTACTAATTTTCTGAGTTTGTATTTAAGTTATATATTTGAAGTTATCCAGTTGTAATACATTCACCATTATCACTACAGTGCTATATATAAATGTATATATTTTGATTTAATATAATGTATTATATATAAATATTTATGATATCAAAATGATATTTATATATTACAATTTTAATATAGTAATATACATTAATATAGTATTATACCTATTTATGTTATATTTTAATTTTAATTATTTAATTATATTATGTATACTCCAATTTTAATTTATTAATTAGAATTGAGATATAAATATAATACTTATCATTGAACATTGCTTTTTATATAAAATAAATTATACTTACATATATTTACATATATTGTTAAGAGTTGTACTACAATTACATAGGAATAATATATTAAATCGTTGTGCTACAATTACTATAATAATAATGATATCATAGATACACCTAATTACAAGAACAATATTATGTATTTATAATATCCATAGATTTAGATCATTAATCCAGATCTATGTTAATATCTAAATTTTCAAAATACCAAGGTTTTGTATATAAAGTATAGAAACAAAAGTTATTTTTAAAATTTGAATTAATTACTGTCTGAGGTTAGTATAACAATATCCCATGTATTGAATACATTATATATAACAAATAAGGTATATATTTTGTATGTCATATCATACTAGTAATAATAAAATCTTGAATAATCAGAATTTAAATTATATAATATATATTTATTGTATCTATATTTACGATGGATTTATATTATAATATATTTTGATATTCATGTTAATTAACTATTAATTTTTAAATATTATATACTTGAAGTAAGAAATTTCATAACATGCTTCTATTATATGTTATTATATTGTAGTAATATCATTATTTTGTTATTATATTACTATAGTATATATATTAATATATTATAATATTATTATTTAAATTTATTATTTTATTTATTTAAATATTATTTAAATTATAATATTAAATTTAAATGGATTGTTTTCAAGACCAATTTGCTAATTTGAAATCTAACAATATTAAATTATATTTTAAATAAGTTAGACGATATACGCACGAAAAATTTCGTATGCACGAAAATAAATGACATATAAAATGTATTTTTAGTAATTGTAAATCTGTAACTAGAAAACTGAGATATCTATATTAATATTAATTTCTACAATAATATTTCAGGGAAATATAATCGATGTAAATTGTGATATTAATTCAGATAATAGATTATCACAATTTTAAATAAAATTATAGGAATACCGAAATGTTGCCAACTTTTAAAACATTGTAAATCTAATCCAAGAAATTATATAATAGATATATTTGATGGAAGTTTGTTTACAGGAGATAATAATTGAACTATATATCAACGATTATATATATAGATAACATTTGAACCGTGTAATCTAATAGGTGATAATCGTGGTCAACACAAACTTGCTGCAACATGCTATATGCAACATATACAATGAGAAATATTATTATAACACTAATTCAAAATAATCGTTTAACTTTAGTTAATATGAATGAAAAACTTAACATATACAATTTCCAAATATTGCCAATATTTCCTAAATTATTTGCATCCAATTTATTAAATACGGTCGAATAATCGATCCAGCTTCACAGAAACTGGTGTGTTTTTATATTTCCTATATACTAAATTCTGAATTTACTAAATGTGAAAATAGTTGTAATATTTATTTATAATTATAAGATATTGTTGATTATTTATATAGTCAAATTATTAAAAAAGAAATTTTATTTAATTTATCAAATGTAATTACACAATTTTTATTTAATTATACAAAAAATATATAGTAGTTTTGCTATAAAATCTAAATTCCATTATATGTTGTTTTCCTTGTTATATTAATTTGTATGGCCTTCTAAGATATATATATATATATATATATATATATATATATATATATATATATTATGATATTACTATATTACTTATAATAATATAATATAACTCTAAATCTAGTTTGTTTATTTATAATCACGGAGAAAATGGAGTAGTGAAAACATACAAAACCATTATTATACTTCTAAGACAATTGTTTATTTATTATATAGAAGAAGTAAACATTGAGATAATGTAGTTGGGTTATATACCAAGAGTAGTTGTCATAAATGTAGATAGTTGAAATCATTTAAATATCAAGATATTTAGTATAGTTCCAATTTCACAATTCATATTGATTATAAATAATATGATTATATTAATTCTGATAACAAAGTATAATAAAAAAGTAAAATGACAAACAAAATCATGATGATAAAAATATATTTCTATTTACTAAACTTCAATCTCGCGGAGTTTCTGCCTCTTCTCTTCAGAAATATTGGATTTACTGGAATCATCCGGAGACTTATTTTTCAAAGGTGAAGCTTGTAAACTTTCAATCATGGGGCTAATAAAATAAAGACGATTGGGATAACTTAAAATATAAATATATTCCATTATAGAAATTATTTAGTATAATTAGGTAATTATTTAATACTTGTAATTAATACTTATTCAGCTATATTTTAGAAATTCTATATAGAAATGCTAAGAGTAAAATATATCTGATAATAATACAAAATGAAGAGAATTGAATATACAACATAAGTTATTGTAAGTTAGAATTAAAAAGGAAATTATCATCCAATAAAAATACGTTATGACGATAGTAATTAAAAACTCTAATTTTGGATCAAATGTGTTTTTAACCATAAAACTAAAATGTTAGCCTAACCAACCGTCGACGGTTTCATCTAACTTACAATAACATCTTACCAATTATAACGCATCTAAATATAGAATAACTAACTTTATATTGCATGCTGAAATGTTATCTCTTGCGTATAGGGATGTACACATAAATCATACTGCTTTGGCATATCACTTATCTGATGTGCGGATTAACAGTAATGATTTAAACAATCTAACATTCTAGTAAACAAATACATTTGTATATATGTTAAATACGTCATTGATTCTTTAATTTACTATGCACTTTGATGTTATTAAATTCAACTCGTATGCATTAATTAATGAATAACATTTAAAGGAAGGATAAAATACATAAAGGATATTTTATATTATGAAATCCAGAAATTCACTAAGTTTCTTTTTTGAGAGTATCGCATTAAGTCTATCGACTTTAGACAGTTCTCTGCTAACGATATTTAATTCCGATTATATTTATATCGAGGAAACCTAATCATACTCTTAATTATATTTACACTGAGCATCAGTTTAATTACTACGTAATAATAGGAATGAATACTACGATCATTGTATTATATATACCTAACTTGCTATGTTAACATAGCACACTATGGTATGGATATTTTGTATGGACAATGATTACATATATTAATCTATAAATTAATATTGATAGTTACCACTTAAAATCACGTTACTTCAAGAATACTTACAATATTAATCTTGGCTAAACTAATGGACATTTATTTTTTAAAATACATATATGTCTTATAATTTTTCATGATTGTTAATCCATGTTTATATGTAATTTTATATTTATAAAATATTAATATAGTGATAATACACATTTATATAATTGTATTAAATATTTTTATATTAATATAAAATATTTATATATTAAATAAGGAAAATTACATTATCTAATGCAATTTATATATTTAAAAAAATATAATATAATAAAGTTTATTTTTATATACTATGCCATAGAATGAGGGATGTTAATATGTATTATAAATAATACAATATCGTAAATAATACAGATTATATAGCAATGTGAATTTCATTTAAAAAACTTATAATGTAAATATAATCAATTTTACAATATTTTAATATATCATCAGATATATACATCATCTAGATTAAATATATGTATATTTCAATAGCCAGATAAATCATTTAGCACATATCTTCTGAACTATATTTTAGAATAGCATATCTAAAAATGAAAATTTACTCATTTGTTTAGGAAATTCTCAGTATTAAGACAATTAGCTAAATTATGTGTATTTATGGGGTTTCTAGTCTAACTGGTATTCTTCTTCTCGTGTATTCGAATAACACTTTGAATAGTTTGATTTAATCTTTAATTCCAGTAAATATGAATGCTTATATTTTTGTTTAAAGTTATAATATGTTTATATATATATATATATAATTTTCATAAATTTCCTTCCTATTTTGCAATCGTTCAAAAAATATTTTAAGGTTTAATGATAATTATTCATGATATATATCTCATAGATATACATTATAAAATCATTTGATCTATCAAGACAATAATTTAAAATATCCAAATGATTTTGTAAACAAATATCCAAATTCTTAAACCTCGATATTTTTTAAGTTATCGAAGAACTATTCCAAAAAAATAATTAATTTAATTTAATTTACAAAGATTATAACATTGTATTTCAAAAATATAACGATTATATCCAGGTAATGTGGACATGACGTATATAACTTTCTATATATAATGCACATATAGTATACAATATTTCATAACTATGGTAGATAAGTAATATACAAACTAGCACTATAAAATATCTTAATACATTTCTCCATTTTATAAATAAAGTGATTTTGTATTCAAAGAGTTAAATGAATAGGAATTTAAAATAAATATTAAAATCTTGTTTTCGATAATAAATATACTTTGTTATAATACATTTTGTTGACCACTTAATATAATCCTATAACATAGTAATGTACTCGTAGATAGTTGATCGATAAATAATCAATATATTTATCATTATATATTGTATACAATTATAATATATTATATATCCATTGTATTATTAAAATTATTTTTTATTTTGATCTATTATAAACATTTTATAATATTTTATATTATATCTTTTAATTATAATATATAAGATATGATTAATAACAATATACGATTCATTATTATTTAATCTAAAAGAAAGTATAACTAATTTTATTAATAATGTATAATATATATATATATATATATATATATATATATATATATATATATATATATATATATATATATACATATACATGCATTTTAGATAATGGTTATATATAACCATTATCTAAAATACATGTATATGTATATATATAGTATAATACGTATCAATAGTAATATAGTGTTACTGAAATAATATATATACTTATAATTAAATATATATAATCTTCGTAATAATATATATACATTGATTATTATATTTCTAATTAAAAAATAATGTTATTTATTAAATGACTAATATTAAAGTGTTGGTATAGATAGTTTATATTCATTATCATGTATATAATAATAGTTAAAAAATGTATGTATAATATTAATTTAATATTTAAAGAACAATCCTATTTATTTTAATTATCAATTAATTATTGTTAACAAAAGGAATAAACGATATATACGGCAGACTTCCTGCAATGTTGCGATATAATTATAGACTCATTATTAATAATGATGTAATTAATAATGATGTAATTACAAGTCTCTTCTTGACCTTTCTTCGCCATTTAATCAATTACATTGGTTAAATTAATTTCATTTTTTACATTTAGAACTAAGGTGTATATTGGTTACATTTGCATTGGTTAATTATCACTTGGCATAAGAAATAAAATATGAACAATCGTAAATTAACATTGTAATATATAATTTTTCATGAACTTATAATTTATCATTAAAATATTTTTTAAATGGTAAATATTATTTATCATAATTTGTTTTAGTAATTTATAATAATAATATATTGTATATTAAATTTCTATATTATATAAATAATATATATATATATATATAATATGTATCAACCGTGATTTATGATATATATTATATATGATATATACAACATATTCATGGAATATAGCCAGATACAAACTTACAGTAAACTATATTTATATAAATTTATATGATATATATATAATGTCCAACAACATTATTAATTATATAGAGATTTGTATTTAACTTATATACAAAATATCATATATTATGTGTCAAATACTATTATAATTTCATACAATATATTTTATATTTTATTTATAAATAAATTGATGAAAATATAATCCACATTTTACAAATATAGTTTATAGATTATGATTAAATATATATTTGATTCAGGTAAATAATAGAATATTTAAATAATAAAATATCAAGTAATGGAAACTTCCTAAAAATAAATTGTTTATAAATCGGGAATATGGTTAAAACGAAAAATTAACAAAATATTCAGATTTACTTTAATTAATCATTTATATTGATTACGTAATTAACAGAAGGTTCACATTTAATGATATATATAATAATAATAAAATAAATAAGTGATAATATTAAATAATGAATTTGACGTGTTTGAAATTAATAAAATGACCAGTATCCGGATTTCTGTTTTTGAAATTTGATTGAAAATATATTTGGCTTTATGCTTTCAGCGAAGTTCTATGTTACCATTGTAACAAAACGTACACAAAGAATTATCAATCCACTCGGAAATGAAATGCTCGTTGGTAACTCGGCGTCGATAACTGTTTTCAGGATATTCTGTCGGACGGCGAAGAAGGTATAAATTAACTGTAAACAATAGCCAATATAACACATATTAATTAGTAGCGCGTTATTAATTATGAACGTATATGGTAAAAGCTATATTTTGTTATTTACTTAATGTGTTCATTCATAATGTTTCATTAATTGGGTACATTTCGTGCATTGTATATATAATTTACTATGATAACCACGTGTCATAGAATGATCGATATGTCTATAGACAGTATATATTTAGAATTACTATATGAAAGTCAATTATTTTACGATATAACAACATAATTAATGATAATAATGTCGCAAAACGTCATTCTTTCAGTTATATATGAAAATTACAAAGTCAAATATTAATTATGAGATAAAACATGTATTATAAAAGCTAGTATTATAAAATGATTTAATTAATTTAGATGCTATCAATAGATTTACGGCTATCTTTAGTTTTACGAATATAAATAATTATAATAAAATGATAATTAGATATAATCAGTAATACAATCATTTATCTGATAGCGTATGTTATCAAGTACATATTATATATCAATATATATATATATATATATATATATATATATATATATATATATATATATATCAATATATATAAATAACTATATTGATATAAATAATTTAACAGTTTTAAAATATATCAAAATATTAAAATATAATAATATTAATGTTAAAATATAAATGTATAATAATCTATTGTAATTGATTATATAATATAATTAATAAGTTAATCCCTATAGGGAATAACTTATAAATACATATTTAGACTAATCCTATGACCTATACTTAACACTCTAAATCCCAATACTACATCCTAGAACCTATACGTTAACCCTAACTATAAACCCTTCACTATACACTCTACATTCCATACCCCCACTATACCCTATGACTTACAATTTATAATTTATACCCTACACTATAAATCATATACCATATACCATTACCATATACCCTATAACCTCTGATATGCAACATATACCCTAATCTCTACGCCATACAACCTTACAACTTATACAACTACTCCATACACTATATCCCCTAATACTTAGTCCCATACACTCTATACTATACATAACATAACCCTACACACTATACTATATATCATATGACTCGCTACGTACTTTAACCTACTTTAACCTAGTATAATAACACTACACTTTATACCTTAAAAGCTACACCGTAAACTTTAAACCATTACTCCTATTCCCCACACAATAAATCCACACCGTACGAAACACTCAAACTAACTGTTTTCCGATTGACCGACACAAGAATGGAGATTCATCTTCAGCTAGAGGACAGTTCTGTACTCCGTCGCAAAGTTTATTTATCGGGATACACTTGCGGAAACCGAGAGCGAAGGCAGTCGGACACGGTATTACGTAAGATTGACCTCCGCAGACTGTTCCAACGGGTGCGTAGAGTTACGTATTATGAAAGGTCACGCCGGAAACATGTTATTAAAGGTTTGTGAATTGAATAATGTATTCAATACTCGCGTAGTAAGTTTACATAATTTCTCATAATTAGGTATTAACTAATATGTAACGTACAAATTAAATCTTCAAATATCTAGTCAGTGTATATTTTACATATTAACATTAACATACCTAAGTTAATTATTCATATCGTAACACCATTAAGTATTATTATATAAGAAAATAATTTATAAAATTAAATGAATTTAATTTAGGATATTTGATCATTTCTAGTATACTATATTACATTACTTATTCATTATTTTAACTTTATTACCACTAGTATATGTATACACACACACACACATATATATATATATATATATATATATATATATTTACGGTGATATATATTCAGCTTATTTTTATAAATTTATTTTAATTATTTGACATTTAATTACTATATCTTTATTTCATTGATTTCGACCATTTTTAATCTAGAATAATTTTAGAAATAATTATAATATTTATAAACGATAATTTATATAATTATAATATTACATCTATAATGTAAACTAAAAAAAGTATTAAAAAATATATATAATCTATATAATATTGATTACATAGTAATATGGCTAAGCTATTAAATATACATTATATCATTTATATAAAATGTTTACTATTAAGCTGGTATGCAACTGGAATATTGTACAAATGTGTTATTTGAGAACACTTAACCGTAAGAGATACCGTTACTCAATTCGAATTATTTTAATATTATTTTAACATTTAAATCTTCCTAGCCATTGTAATTAGTACGTGTGTAATATATATTATGTAATATATATATATATTGGGTAATATACATTGTGTATCTCTTTTTGGTTGAGATTACATACACAATTTACAGTGAGGATATATTTTAAAAGTGTAACCTTTTAACATTTTAACACGTGGATAATAGTGTATTTAATACAATGCATGTCCACTGTGCAGTGTTTAGTGTACAGTGTATACTGTATGGTGTATAGTCTACATTATATAATGTAAGCTCTTTGAATATATAATACATACTGTCCATATATAGGAATATTGGTATCATATAAAAATATTTCTAAATTTTATTAATAGGTCAAATAATTGGAAATCTTATATACAAATATTTTATAAATAAATGAATGAATGAATGAATTAATGAATGAATTAATGAAAGAATGAATGAATGAATGAATGAATTAATGAATGATTTAATGAAATAATGAATGAATGAATTAATGAATGGATGCATGAATGCATGAATGAATGAATGAATGAATGAATGAATGAATAAATGAATGAATGAATGAATGAATGAATGAATGAATAAATGAATGAATGAATGAATGAATGAATGAATGAATGAATGAATGAATGAATTAATGAAAGAATGAATTAATGAAAGAATGAATGAATGAATGAATGAATGAATGAATGAATGAATGAATGAATGAATGAATGAATGAATGAATGAATGAATGCATGAATATATGAATGAATGACAGAATGAATGAATGAATGAATGAAAGAATGAATGAATGAATGAATGAATGAATGAATGAATGAATGAATGAATGAATGAATGAATGAATGAATGAATGAATGAATGAATGAATGAATGAATGAATGAATGAATGAATGAATGAATGAATGAATGAATGAATGAATGAATGAATGAATGAATGAATGAATGAATGAATGAATGAATGAATGAATGAATGAATGAATGAATGAATGAATGAATGAATGAATGAATGAATGAATGAATGAATGAATGAATGAATGAATGAATGAATGAATGAATGAATGAATGAATGAATGAATGAATGAATGAATGAATGAATGAATGAATGAATGAATGAATGAATGAATGAATGAATGAATGAATGAATGAATGAATGAATGAATGAATGAATGAATGAATGAATGAATGAATGAATGAATGAATGAATGAATGAATGAATGAATGAATGAATGAATGAATGAATGAATGAATGAATGAATGAATGAATGAATGAATGAATGAATGAATGAATGAATGAATGAATGAATGAATGAATGAATGAATGAATGAATGAATGAATGAATGAATGAATGAATGAATGAATGAATGAATGAATGAATGAATGAATGAATGAATGAATGAATGAATTAATGAATTAATGAATTAATGAATTAATGAATTAATGAATTAATGAATTAATGAATTAATGAATTAATGAATTAATGAATTACATTATTATATTATTAGAATAATCCTTAAAGTTAACATTTGAATGAAAACTGCAGATATTATAATTGCTATCAATATATTATTCATGGTTTAATAATAAACTATTATTCTAAAGATATCGATTATTAATCTGATATGTATCTATTATATATTATCATGGCAAGGATTTGTCGATGTATTTAGGTTATAAAGAATGTCATTCTTAAATGTGAATTCAGTTATATTATTAGGTTGTTACTTTTGGATTATTTAACTATTATATATCTTAATCTCGGAAATTCCACTTATAGTATTGCCAAGATGATCTCTCAAGTAAGTTTGACCACCAACATAACTAAAGCATATAATAACTTTCATAGAGATACTTTGCGATGTCGCCAAACTAAATTCGGATGTAATCCGCCGTTATACTTTTACATTTATAACTTCTACGTGCTGTTTTTATCATCTATTTTTATTAATATATGGTCTTATGGTTTTTATTGTATTCTTTTCTCGTGATGTTGTTCTTCTTTCGGTCTGATTTGATACGTTTATTAGCTTCGGGTAGTATTTTTTTGATAATATTTTGTAATATAGATTTCGGTCAGTATAGTTATTTATAGAAAATTCAAGGTAAATCTCGAGGTGTTTTATATATAGATATAGTGTGATGTTTGCTGTAATATCGGTAGTTACAACCTTGTATGTAAGGTTAATAACGGATAAAATTAAAGGTAAAAAAAAGATATTAAAAGATAAAATTTTAAAATTTGCTATTTGTGTTTTAATAAAAACCATTATTAGAATAACCAAATATTTTTTACCGATCATCAACTTCTAATAATTAAGTATGGTAATATGGTGTTAATGGAACAAACCTAATTATTAATCCAGAATTTAATATTAGTCAGCACCTTACATTATTATTTATGTAATAAAATAATTAAAATAGTTCGAGTTATGCGAATAATAAACAGAATAAACTTAAAAAGCACGTGATAATATTAATAGAAAGATGATCAAAATAAATTAATTGATAAAGAAAGAGAAAAAATATATTAATATAGTATTGATAAATACCATTCAATATAAATATAAATATATATTTATGTTTAATTTATTTTATATTTTAAAAATGTTTATATTTAATTTGTAATATATACATAAATATTTATATTTACTTTATATGCACATATGTTTAAATTTACTTTATAGTGTGTATATATAAATATATATATATATTTGTTGGTAAATAAATCTAGGAATTGTAATTATCAATTGCAATGATCTATGAATTCGTTTGTTCCGTTAAGAATTATTTGAATTCAAACATAATTGCAGGTAAACATTCTATACAATGTTTAATTTACGATGCTTAAAATCAAATATTAAGTTACTTAAGGTAATTAAATATATATTAAATATAAATATATTATTTAAGATAATTAAATATATAGGAACTCCATGGAATTGAAAACTAAGAATAAAGTGCATGACATTTAATAATTAAAAAATTAAGAATTTTCCAATTTAATAATAGAATAAATGTGAAGAACACATTCCAGATATTTTATATAAAGAATATAAAAAATAAACGAAAATAAAATAAAAACGAAATGAAATACAGTTAAATTATAATCAAATATAGAAAATATAGCTAATGGTAAAATTGTAAAATAGAAAGATACTTAATGTGTAATAGGTTACAAATATTGTCCAAAATATTGAATTACATAAATAAACAATATTAAACTAGTTAAATAAATACATTCTATCAGTAATTCTGATACATGGTAAATTATATAAATTGTGTGTGTATGTGAGTGTGTGTGTATGCGAGTATGTGTCTGTGTGTGTATGTATGTGTGTATCTGTGTGTATGTGTGTTGATGTATGTATGACATGCCATGTGGTATGCGTTATTAAATACAACATTTTCTATACGTCCAAACACGCTTCAATATAAAATTCAGATAATGTATATACAAGATATAGATGTATACATCTATATATCTAACTATGAAATTAGAATAATAGTAAAACCTTTTGATTAATAGATTTTAAATAGAAATATACTATCTTATCTATTCCAAATAAGGAAGTTTAGCGATTGTTTGTATAATTGACTAATTGATATATTTATACTATTTGTAATCATGTAAAATATGCATTTGCCTATCTTAAGTTTATTTTTATAAACTTTAAATCAACGTTACAAGAACTCTACGTGATATTTACCCGAAATTTACATGCACTTTACATGAACTTTATATGAACTTTACATATACTTTTCATGAAATTTACATGCACTTTACATGAACTTTATATGAACTTTACATATACTTTTCATGAAATTTACATGCACTTTACATGAACTTTATATTAACTTTACATATACTTTTCCTGAAATTTACATGCACTTTATATGTACTTTACATGAATTTTATATGAACTTTACATATACTTTTCATGAAATTTACATGCATTTTACATGAACTTTATATGAACTTTACATGAACTTAACATTATTTATATATACTTTACATGAATTTTACACGAACTTAACATTAACTTTATATGTACTTTACTTGAATGTTAAGTGAACTTTATATATTCACCTTCCGCGGATTGTTTTAAATGAATTTTATATTTACATACAGTTTATAGGATTTTTTGCTTGTTTTTTATATTACAGTTATTCTATTATATCTATGTATATTTAGTAATTAGATTTGATTATACAAATATTTATAATATCGAGGGTAATCATTATTAATAACAGTATACCAATATCTGGTATACTTATCAATGCAATTTATATTTATATTATATTCGGATAATTGATGATTTAAATCATTTAGATTTAATTGGATATTGGTCTTGGGAGAGACCCTATAAATATCACGTGGATGGATATTATCAGTACTCCTAGTATATACGATATGTAGTATAGTTATCCCGCTAATTAACATATTATTGTATATTGTATTAATAATACAATGTTTTTATTTCTCATTGAATAATATAGGGTTAGATGAAATCGATGTTTTAATAATGATTTTTAGATTTATATTTATGTCTATATATGGTTCACTCTTTCTCTCTCTCTCTCTCTCTCTCTCTCTCTCTCTATATATATATATATATATATATATATATATATGATTTAATATAATATATACTGTATTTAAATAACCGCAAAGAATGAATATCGCTTTGCGTTTAAATATTTGAGTTACATCGAGTTGGCTTTCGCATGGTTTCCAAGAATATTGTCGACACCGAATCTAGCCCACGATTTACTGGCTCCGTAGCGATATCGGAGTTATGATGTAAGTAACCCGATATGGCCGAGTAAAATCTCGTAGTGTTTCTAATCTCTACGTTGCCGGTACGTGTCATGTGCAAATTGATCAAAGTCGATTTGTGCGTTCTATAAATACAAAATAAGTTATTTTTCAACCATGTTACATAACGATTAATAATAGTTACGCAGTCGACCTGTTATAATTCATAATAATTCCATGAAGTATATTCTATTATTATGCAAGTAATGCGGGTGTTGAATACAAAATCGTAGATATATATACTATATACTATAGAGCTATACTTTTTAAAGCTAGTCAAAGGTTATTATAATACATATGTTACATTACTTTTATTCTATTTTAATGTATTGTATATTATTTTTATTAATCTAAATTAACAGCTTTAATATTTGATGTTATAATTGTAGTTTATCCAATATAATAAAAGGTATACAGAATATTTGTTAAAGATCAAACAATTAAATCAATCATAATAAGAGCTTTATATGATTATATTGTAATATATTCTTTATCTTATATTAAAATAAATTATATTAAATATACAGTTACACATATGTGTAGCAATATAGTTTTATTAAAACTGATGGCATCAATTATGTATAATTACGATTTAATTTAAGTATATAATGTATTAGCATTCTAGATTTGTTATATTTGTACTAATAGTTGGTGTATTTAAATCCAGTAAACCTTAAAGAAACCTGAATATGTTCATGTATTTCGTGACTAAGCATGCACGGCGTACATTGTACGGCGTATATTGTACGGCGTACATTGTACGCCGATGGACTTTAAGAACGTATTAGTTATTTCTTTTCAAATATATTTATAAAATATTAATAATCAAGTTTATCTCTATTATATAACTGATCGAGGATGCATGTCCAGAATGTACATATTTTGTTCACTCCCGTATTAAAGAATATTAAAATTCGATTAAAATTCAAATCATTTATGTTATACGATAACCAATATTTAAATTGGTATCTACTAGATAAATTAAATTAGAAATGCGGTAATTGATATTTTTAATAACTGAGAATAACAATATTACTAAATAACATAACTTGTACTGAATACTCAAACAGTTTATATTATGAGTAATTTTTAATTATTGCTAATATTCATATATATATATATATATATATATATATATATATTTATATTTATATTTATATTTATATTATCTTGAGTATAATTTGAGTATTGGATACTGGGATCAATTTATAGCGAAACAAGATACTACAACTACCAATGATTCCTAACTTAGCTACTTAAATAAAACTACTTAAACTCTAACTATTTAAACTCTAACTACTTAAACTCTAACTACTTAAACTCTAAATACTTAAACTCTAACTACTTAAACTCTAACTACTTAAACTCTAACTACTTAAACTCTAACTACTTAAACTCTAACTACTTAAACTCTAACTCTAATTATTACATTAACTCCTATATTAATTCTCATTTCAAATGTAACTCTCACTTTATAATTTATAATTTACACTTTAATTCTAGTACTCAATTCATCTCTAATCCTTCTCTTGAATTAAACAATTTTACAAATATATGTTACTAACTGTCTCTGAAGACCTTAGTTATTTGAGGTCCATTCGAATATCTTTTAAACATCCTTGGAATATCTGCAAATTATGATCGGGTCAATGATCAAATTATGATCTATTGCGCAACTATTGTAACAATCATAATATGTATTTCATATATCTATGTTAACGCAAACATAATCCTCCCGAAAGTGAAATGAACTCGATAACAGGAATAATATTCCACTTGACGGGAAGACGTTGGTTGATTTTAACCGTGCGCTTTATAAAACATCTCATTTTAATAAATTGTGTTAAGTGGTCCAGTGGATTTAGATTACATTTCGTCATAAATCTCCGTAATAATAATACGTCTATATTATATAATATTATTGAAATTGATGTTCGACGAGTAAGTTATTCGGATATGCAAGTAACGGATGGATTTATTAATAACTGATAATTTTCTAAAAGTAGAACGTATATGTATAGCTTTATTGGTTAACATCGATCGTTATTTGAATACAACAGTTGATCTCATCTTCGTAGTAACTTATAAGTAGATGTTAATTTTAAGTAAATTACAAATATATGTTACTTGTAAGTACATTAGAAGTAACTTGTAAGTAGATGTTAATTGGGAGTTAATTATAAGTAACTTATAAGTAGGTGTTAATTGTAAGTAAATTATAAATAATGTGTAAGTAGGTGATAATTGTAAGTAATTGTAACTAGATATTAAATATAAGTAAATTGTAAGTAAATGTTAATTGTAAGTAAATTGTAAGTAACTTATAAGTAGGTATTAATTGTTAGTAAATTATAAATATATGTTAATTGTAAGTAAATTGTAATTAACTTGTATGTAGATGTTAATTTTAAGTAAATTATAATTAGATGTTAAATATAAGTAAATTGTAAGTAAAAGTTAATTGTAAGTAAAGTATAAGTAACTTGTAAGTAAATTGCAAGTAGATGTTAACTGTAAGTAGAAGTTAATTGTAAATAACTTCTAAGTAGATATTAATTGTAAGTAGATATTAATTGTAAGTAAATTGTGAGTTAATTATAAATAGATGTTAATTGTAAGTATATTGCAATTAATTTTTAAATAAAAGTTAATTTAAGTAAATTGTAAGTAACTTATAAGTAAGTATTAATTAGATTAAGTTACACTATCAATTGATGAAGTGGTTGTAATAACAAGATAATTAGTATGACCTAAAATGGTCTTTATGGAGGTAGTATATTAATAAATATTAATAAATAGCTTAAGATTTTATATAAAATGTTTAATTCTTATAAATTGTAGTTATCTGATTCGGAATCAATACATAAGTTATAAAGATTCATGCGCGGTATATAAACTATTTCTTAACGATATTATTAATAATACAATACAAATCAATAATATAACACAACGTAATTTATATATAAAGCACTAATCTGTATTCTTAGTAAGCCAAATGAAATAATATTTATATTAAATTAATTATTAGAATATTACAATACACTTAA
>OZ038313.1:31899841-31984318 GCA_964035775.1 Osedax frankpressi
TAGCAATAATTCATTAGACTTCCAATATAATATTATTAAATAATCACCCTTTAAGGGTTAGATAATACTTACAGTTATGGGGTGACGACCTAACGGAGCGGAACGCGAAATCGTCGAAAGGAGGCAACGCCACTGTACCAAGGATCAATACCATCGTGACGTAGGACTGTAGCGGATACATAGTCGACGTGTGTGTGTGTGCGGTGCGCGGTGCGAGGTGCGAGGTTTGTGGTGATGTACGAGGTGCGGCCGAGGTGCGGTGATGATACGAGAGATCCGAATGAAGATCGTTTTCCGACCTTCGCGAACGTAAAAACAACGCACGCGTTTATCGAATCACGTGACTTGTGGAAAACGCACTCATCGTGAAGAATTAAATTAATTATTCGGAAAAGAATTCACGTATTTTGTTGTCAATAAAAATATACACTGTGATATAATTAAACTTGTTTAATTCTGAATTCGTATATATCTTAAAACAATGATCGCAAACATAATATTATAATATTAATACTATTTATATTTATATTACTACAACTGTCGTGTGTAAGTTGGTCATAAGTGCGATTTTTTTTTCATAAGCCATCTTATATATTATTTATAAATATAAGGAAAACACTATTACAATTATATTATAACTAAAGGAGTTTTATGGAGAATCCTATCGATCAGATATGATTTTATAATAATTTTCTGTAATTAAATGTTATAAAGTTTTTTTAGTGTGAACATAAGGAAAAATGTGATTGAATTATAAAAAATGGCGTATCTAATAATTAATATTAAATTCATATAAATGAAATGATATTATAAGTATTTATTACATATAATATTTGGTATGAGTTATTTAAATTATCCGTTATTATAAATTTCTATTTAAAATATTTCATTAGTTAATATAAATAAAGTTATAAATTGTATCTAAAATGCATTGTTATATATATATGTTATATATATATGTTATATATATGTTATATATATATATATGTTATATATATATTTTATATATATATGTTATATATATATGTTATATATAATTTATAATAAATATAATAATTATTTAAAAAACTATTATTTTAAACAAAATAAACCAAAATATTTATAAAGAATTGATTCCTATGTTTACTTTGGCTATGAATAATAATAATTAGATCATACGCTGTAAAAAATATTATTATGAGTACAATTGCATCGAAAATGAGGTTACGGACCATATCCGTATAATAGTACCCTAATTAGAGTACATACGGAATAAAATTAAATGTACCTTAAAATATATCTCCTGTACCCTACTTTTTTCAACAAATATCTATTTGTCTACACTAAATAAAGGTTATTTGTGTACACTAAATAAAGCTTATTTGTGTACATTAAATAGAACATATCAGTGTACACTAAATAATACTTATTTGTCTACACTAAATAATACTTATTTGTGTACACTAAATAAAACATATCCGTGTACACTAAATAAAACATATCCTTGTAAATGGTAATCTGTAATTTAACTAAAACGAAGTCATGTACCTTAATACAACTATTACTTTGTATCATAATTTATATATATTTATATGAATGATTATACATAATAATTCATACTCCTTTATTCTCAATAGTGTATCCCCTAATATATATATATATATATATATATATATATATATATATATATATGATCCCTTAGGATTCAGAAAAATAAAGTTTTTGTTCATGTATATTAGTGATCGGAATATATTTCTATTATTATAATAGATCAGATTTCTTCAATAAATACGCACTCGGAAGACTATACTGCGCATCTTCTGCAAATCGCGATATTAATCAGGAATCGCGATGTGAAAGATGAATAGATACCATGCTCGATATCGATAATTCACTTTGAGTTATTATGGCCACGTAATATTTCGTCCGCAGTCCATCTCGCGACCACGGCAGATTGATGAACTGTACCTATCTTACTCGGTCATGTATTTACAAATACATGGATTCAAAGGTAGAACAGACTATAAATAGAATTCCAATTTGTATTATAAATCTATTTCCTTCCTTATATAAATATCCCTAAATATATTAATTTCTTATTAATTTCTAAACTTCTTAAATATAAATGTATAGGTATATCTTATATATAGAATTATATACTAAATTCAGAATCATTCCATGCATACACCACCTAAAATATATGTATTATATGTAGATGAGTAATAAATAGATCTGAATAGTGTTTTAATTCGCCGGACCTTGTTATAACAGCATAATAAAGGACGATTTTAAGCAAAAACGATTTCAATGATAATTTTTGGGATCAAAGTTTAAAATAATACCTCCAGGGTTCCTAATAAATCATGCAATGAATGCAAAATATTACCAAAAACCAATCCAAGCCAATTTAGTATTTTTAATAAATAATAAAATGAAAATTAATTTTATTTCATTTAAAATGTATATGTTTATATTTTTTAGGAATGGAGTATTAAATTTGATGTTATATTTTAAAATAAAATTCTCGTAGATTCTATATATATATATATATATATATATATATATATATAAAGATAGTATATTATCAAACAAGAAATATCAATAGATACAATATATAACAAGATACGAATAATGAAATTAGGTTCATTAACTGTGAATATAGGTCCACTCTATAATGTACGATAATATAAAGGTACAATAATGACTACATACATAATGTAACTATTACAATCTGTTTACTATATGGTAATTTGATTTTGATATTTAAAAATAATCAGTATGTGATTTAACATAATTTGATGCAATTTCTAAGATTTAATATTTTTCACAATAATACATATAAGATATATATATATATATATATATATATATATATATATATATATATATATATATTTAGAAGACAAAAGGCTATCTAATTGTTATACTGGTATTTTTAAGCCCCATTTGAATGTTACACCTTGCCGATTGTACGAAATATCAATTGTTTAATTTAATTTAGAATTATATATTGCATGTGTTATTCAATCTTTGTTACTAGTTCTATATACAATTAATGATTTATTAATTGAATCAACTGTAGAATACATTGTTGTATTGCATTGTAAATGCACATACATTTACATATATACACATATACGCATAAACACACAAACACACATATATACATATATAAATATATAAATATATATATATATATATATATATATATATATATATACATATTTATATATATATATATATATATAAATATATATATATTTACATATTTATATATATATATATATATATATATATATATATATATATATATATGTGTGTGTGTATATATATATATATATATATATATATATATAAGTATATATATATATATATTTATATATGTATATATATATATATATATATATATATATATATATGTGTGTATATATATACTATAATGGCGTTATTCATTATTAATTAAGTATATAGTTTAATAATATTGACAAATACATCGTATCGAATAAGCCAATGTAAATATTTTTAAAACATATATTAAACTATTAATATAGAATTTTAGATTAAAAAAAAAATATATTTAAATATTTAAATAACGATATTAGGTGATACATAAAATCGTCAATAAATAAAATCCCCTACAATCTATTTACCATTTCTAATTGTATGAAATATCAATTGTATAATGTAATTTATAATTATATATTACATGTATTATTTATAGTAATCTTTATTACTAGTACTATATACAATTAATGATTTATTGAATTGAGTATGAACTTTAGAATGCATTATGGCAACACATACACACACATACACACACAGACATACACACACACACATATATATATAAATATAATTAATTAATAACATGAATAATATAAATTAATAGAAAATCGATACTTCTAAGAAATAATTCTTCTCTCAGTTTATAATAATATCTATTGTTGTTAATGAATTCTTTATCAAATTAATTATATGAAATAATATCGGCGACGTGTTATATATTTTAGATTCATTTATTTATTACATGTCTATAAATAGGAACTAGCCAACATTGTATTCTGTACATATGTATTGATTTATTAATTTATAAATTAGTCTCCGTTAACATTAATATATTAATGTATTAATATGTCGGTTGTCATGGATACATGACGTCAATGCAATATTAACACTATACTATCTTATATTATTTATTGAATTATAAGATATATTATTTCTCAGTTACTCATTAATACTAACTGCCTTTATTATATTATATATAGTATACTTTTGTACAATTATCTTGCATATATTTATATAAATAACAAATTAGGATATCTAGAGATAATTGCTGTTTGAATTAAAATGCCAAATTAGAATATGTAAAATATTATTTCTATTAATTAAATATAAGTAACATATTTTGATATTTTAGTATAGTGTAACAAAAATACTTTATTTACTAAATCACTAAATATATTTGTTTTCGCGTTGTTTCTAAATATTAATTATTTGTTGAACTTATATAAAATAACTTATAACTAAAAATATGTACAAAATCACAGGGATATACAGATGTGTGATATGCTATCTCTCTATTTGACTATTTCTTAAAAGCGTGCTAGTACATTCTAGAATATATGTACTTGTATGCTAGAATGCATATTTACAATGTATTTAAACTTGTAATTCCAAGTATAGCTATATAATTAATTAATTAGTCAGAGTGGATCTCATCTGATTGCCTATCTTAGAGTATTTAATCTAATTCAAATATTATTTATATATTTTCATAAATAATAAATAATGATATAATAATACATTAAATAGTAATATATATATATATATATATATATATATATATATATATATATATATATATGTGTGTGTGCGTGTATGTGTATGTGTATGTGTTTGTACATTTATAATGAAACAATGAATGCAAAAGATATTGATTACTAAAAATATTTCCTTTTTTGTAAACACATCTTATAATGTTTATTTTCATTTTATTAACAAATAAAATAAATTGTAGGAATTAATTTAAATCTGTATTGAACAAATCATAATTAATATATTATTCTAATATAGTTAAATTTTATATTCAATTTTATCACTAAATGAGTACTTTTGAATATTTAAAATACTTAAATGAATATATTTGTTTGATACAAAGATATACTAAAATTTAATTATTGACCAAAACTTGAAATATATTAAAATAATATATTAATTACTAGAAAATAATAAAATATAACAATACGAATAAATGTAAATTTCAATATATATATATATATATATATATATATATATATCTTATATTATAATGCAAATTTAAGATTGCTCATTAATACATATGAAAAATACATATAAATGTCATATTACAATTAAACTTAATTAAATTTTACAAATTCGGATGTTTATAAATATAATATAATATTATATAATACTATAATACTATATTTAGAAGTATGAAAATATTTATTTAAAAAATACTTCATAAAAGATACTATACACTAAAATGTATCTAATTAACTTATAACTGTGAATAATTTCAAATAGACATGTATATGAAATTCATAAGTGATATTATGTACACCGTACATTGTACACTAATTATATGGATGCCATACAAGTATATTAATAACTTTTTCTATGAAACACATTTCTTCACCATTGTATTCTGGAATTAAATATATAATATAATTACTGAACATAACACAATAATGATCTAGGGTAATCCCACAACCATAAATAGCATGCATACTACACGACACTACGATAATGATGATTTAGTTATTATATAAATATTATTATTATAAACATATATGTATCCTAATTTATATTTTAGGAAAACAAATTAATGGTTATATTATATTTTAATATTGCATACGATAATTGTCTACTAATTTACAAGAAGTTTTTGATATTTGTGTTGAGACTTTATTAAACAATTTGAGTAACAGTTTAACTTTACTTAACAGTTTCAGTAAATACGTATATACTAATTTTGTTTACATTAATTTGATTAATATAACCACAATATTGTTTATTTATCAACAATTAAATAATAGAACAATATTTCAATTTACTATTCGAACAATGTTTATTATTCTCAAGAAAAATAAACAAACATGGAGAAATAATAGCACCAAGAATTATAATTATGAATGTAAAATATAAATAGGAGTGTAAAATATAATTATGAGTGTGAATTGAAAATGTAATTTCGAGAACAAAATACTTAATGAGATAATAGGAGTAATCATTAAAGAAGAATTAAGAGGGACACATTACGAAAAAAAGTAATTATAAAGGGATTATAATTATATAATTTAGTACAAATATTTAAAGCTCTTAAATTAAAAAATATGAAATAATCTTTGAATTTAAACCAGATAGATAAATCACCCTAGAAAATTAAGAGAAATAAACAGAATTTCGTGGAAAAAGAAGAATATAAAATATAATGAATAATGTGTAAAGACTGTGGATGTAAACAAGACATTTTATACATATTATAAGTACATATTATACAGGGATAATTGCAACCGATGTTAATAGAAAATACAGTTGGCTTAATGTGCTAATCAAAAAATAAGCTAAACAAATATTTACCATCGAGAGGAATGTTGATTTGTAGAAACTATAAATAATTAAAAGATAGGATAAAAATGTCATTTTCCACAAAATGTGGTATATAGTACGAAATAAATTATATATTAGTTAATATATTAGATACAATAATAATAAATTCGAGAAAGAGTATTGAAATGATTATAGATCTTATTAAGCCTAGGATATTAACAGCTGTGATATATAGTTCAATGTTACATATCTATAAATAGAAAACGTATAAATAGAACACGAACTAATAAGAAACTTAATAAATTCTAAATTCAATATTTTCACATACGCACGTAAATCAAATTTTTATTGCACTCGTGAGTTAAAAAATTATAAAATAACTACGAATTTCACATTCATTTTAGTATTATCGTAGTTTCCATAAGCAAATTACCGCCGAGAATTCATTATATTCATTATTATTACATGCTATTAGGTGTCGGATAAGATGGTCAGTTGTACATCAATTAATACGAGTTAGTAAATTTAGGTATATTAATAAGACTTTTAATTAACCTTTCATTGATCCTCCGCAGACAAATGATGTTTATAATCTGATTTCATTAATTCATGTTACTATATATTTCTGTATATACAAAATCGGCAATACAGTAAATACATTATACTTCTTTGAATGTGTATAGGTAATCAATAGATAGTTTTATATGTATATTTAAGTCGATATATTTAGTATTTATTATCATTATAACGTATTAGTATACCATCAAATTTGTTTACGAATATGTTTCCGTTGCAATCATCAAAAATTACGATTTACATAATAAAGTAAATATACACGGGTATAAATATTTTATATTAATGATATTTATAAAATATATACTATGTGTTAGGTTGGTATTATTATAGTATACGAATTATATAATATACGTAATATTTTCAATAAATCTAAATAAGTTGCAAATTCAACATTTTTATATAAATCAACAATAGTGTAATGTACTCATGGGTTTTATTTGTACTATATACTTTTCACGTATTATTTCGAAACGTAGTCTTAAAGAATACAATCTTAAATAAATTATAATTTAAGTATATTTCATTATACAATTTACAGTATATGTCATAATACAAATTTAAATAAATCTTCAATATGCATTATGATGGTGTATTACTTATTGTAACTAATAATTGATTATATATATATATATATATATTTATATATATTATATATATATATCATTGTAACAATAAATAATATTGTATCACATATTGTTACTTTATATTTCATACTTTATCCTACATATTACTGTTATATATTTAATTTAGGCATTATATTTTACATATAACATATTATATATTTTTATAATATATTTTGTTTTATGTGTATATCAAACATATTAATATAACATTTCAGAACAAGCAATACAAATTACATAAATTATGTATTTTAGAAAGCTAGATATAAAGTAAATATATTAATAAATATTATTATTATATTCAGTCATGCATATTGCAATTATATAATTATATTGTGTAATTTTAAAATTGAAAAATTATATTATCTATATTTTAATATTCTACATTCAAATAAATTCTAATAATATTACATTGTTGTTTTCATTGTTATTCCATAACAACAAATATATAATTGAAAGTAAACTATTAAAAAATACTCATATATATTATTATGCAAAGTAACTTTAGCAAGTGAAACATTTATTATCTCAATCCAGAGGATTGAGATAATAATACAATTAGATGATAGATAATAAAATAGATGTTCGAGATTTGAAATTGTATTATGCCATAATTCAAAATTGTTTGGATATATCTTCACCTAGCTAAAGGGATACAATATTGTATTAATTTTGAATTGAGGCTTATTTATTATTATGATAATTATAACTAACTAATTGATTCCGGCGTGGTTCCACGATAAAATAAGTATTAACAATCTACATCACGCATCGCTCATCGTGAATAATTTTTGGTAGAGTTTTAAAAAGATGTTTACTTAACCTGGACTAATTGTTCATGCAACATCTACGAACTGAAATCATACTTCAGGACATTGTTCAACTTCATTTTTTTGCGGAGGAAATATTGTTGATATTGGTATAAGAGAGTTACGTTTGTTTATTCCTTGAGGAGTTGATATATGTATGTTTGCAAAGTGAGCTTTACTCTTCAAAAGACTCCACGACTTAAGAATTAATTCAGTGAAACCGTTACCTGAAAGGTTGATACTTCCAATAGGACCAACCATCGCTGAATTTCTACTGATTATTGTAATATAACATCAGATAGAAATCAGATAGAAATGGATCCAGAAACGAACGGATAGCATATCGAAGCTGTGTACCTAAACGTAAATATACTATTTAAGTTAATAGACAATTACTAAGTCCATATCGCACTTTTCAACACAATAACACAATAACTCCAAACAAGGCTAAAACGAAGATTTATATTTTGTACCTGTAAATTATTATTCAAGTTCGCGACATTAAATGCCGACGTTACTTTGTAACTGGGGAATCTACGAACATACTCTAAACATACTCTTTTAAGTCTTATTCATGAGATACCGAAATCAAATCTTCGTGGCTTCATCCATTTGATATTAAATTGACACAACATTTCAAGTAACCGATTAAAAACGCATAGAAATATACGCCAGGATGTTTCTAACTATAGCTTACGTATATTAATTGTCATCACATATGTTGTATTCGAGATACTACAACTAAAACCGTAGTTAATAGTAACATAAACAAATACCCGCGTTTTGATATAAAATATCAATCGTATTGGTTGTCAGTCGCGTAATGTAGAAACATTGATGATATTTTACAAAAGGAAATTAATATCAAAATAAAAATGGGATTAAGCAAATAAGATGAAATAAAATTCGCTTTTTAATGAAAAATCAATATTTAAATCTATATATTAATCTATATCTTGCAATATCTTAATCTATATAGTTCCTAAATTTTCAATTCTTTTTAATTCCCATTTATATTTTATTTTATAGCCAATTTAGTCCAGGTTTTTACTTATTTATATTATAAATATATATATATATATAAATATTAAACTTATTAATATTAAATTAAATAATAGCAAACTATATATTACAGGTATTTTTCTATTGATATATACAATATCAGTTGCCTTAGCAACACACGTCGATTCGCGCCTCCTCGATCGTGAATCATCGAAGGTCGGATATAATTCATACATATATTTTATATATATATATATATGAATTTATTAAATTTCTAAAAATAATATTTGATTATTCTATCAATATTTTAACTCTATATGGTATATTTGGAAAATATGCATTGCTTTAATAATAATATATTTATATATAATAATATATATTAATAATATATATAATATATTTAATAATATAATACTTCGTATTATCTGAAACAAAATATTCAATATATATTCATTTTAAATTTTACATAAAAACATGTAGATATTTGTTGCCAAAAAAATTAATTCTGGAAATATTGGAGAATATGGTTATGATAACGATGGCCGCGATGGAGATGGTAGAAAAGAGGATAACGATTTTCGTGTGATTTGGAACGTTCCTACACATAATTGTAAAAAAATGTTCGATGTGGATTTGAAAATTTGGAAATACGGAATTGAAGAGAATAACCATGGAAACGGTTAACTTCTTAAATAAATAAATATAAAATTGTGTTACTTGAATTAATTGATAAGACATACGTTAGAAATTTAAATCATAGTGTTTGTTGGACTGAAGATAACACGGAGATAACGCACCTCTCTAAATAACTATTAATAATCGTATTATATGGCAATGTCTTATTATGGATAATATTACTAATAATATTCGTTTATAATATCTATGATTTTTTTATATTTAGATTATCGTAGAATGTGATGTATAATCAATGTATTATATTATGAATATATAATATATAATAAGTAGTAATAATATAGTGTATTAGTAAAATATATCTATCTGGATATCCATTATGTCACACTATTGTCAATTTCGTTTAATATTCAAATAATTATTAAATAAAATAAATATAAATAACAATAGTGTATGACAATATAAATTCCTATATTATACCAATACATATACTATATCAATACCTATATTATATCAACACCTATACTATATCAACACCTATATTATATCAACACCTATACTATATCAACACCTATACTATATCAACACATATACTTTATCAATAACTATACTATATCAATACCTATACTTTATCAATACCAATACTATATGAACACCTATACTATATCAACACCTATACTATATCAATACATATACTATACCAACACATATACTATATCAATACATATACTATATCAACACATATACTATATCAATACCTATACTATATCAACACATATACTATATCAATACATATACTATATCAACACATATACTATATCAATACCTATACTATATCAATACATATACTATATCAACACATATACTATATCAATACATATACTATATCAACACATATACTATATCAACACCTATACTATATCAATACATATACTATATCAACACATATACTATATCAATACCTATACTATATCAACACATATACTATATCAATACATATACTATATCAACATCTATACTATATCAACACCTATACTATATCAACACCTATACTATATCAACACATATACTATATCAATACATATACTATATCAACACATATACTATATCAATACCTATACTATATCAACACATATACTATATCAATACCTATACTATATCAACACATATACTATACCAATACCTATACTATATCAACACCTATACTATATCAATACCTATACTATATCAATACCTATACTATATCAATACCTATACTATATAAACACCTATACTATATCAACACATATACTATATCAATATCTATACTTTATCAATAACTATACTATATCAATACCTATACTTTATCAATAACTATATTATATCAATAACTATACTATATCAATACCTATACTATATCAACACCTATACTATATGAACACCTATACTATATCAACACCTATACTATATGAACACCTATACTATATGAACACCTATACTATATCAACACCTATACTATATGAACACCTATACTATATCAACACCTATACTATATCAACACCTTTACTATATCAACACATATACTATACCAATACCTATACTATATCAACACCTATACTATATCAATACATATACTATATCAATACATATACTATATCAATACCTATACTATATCAACACATATACTATATCAATACCTATACTTTATCAATAACTATACTATATCAATACCTATACTATATCAATAACTATACTTTATCAATAACTATATTATATCAATAACTATACTATATCAATACCTATACTATATCAACACCTATACTATATGAACACCTATACTATATCAACACCTATACTATATGAACACCTATACTATATGAACACCTATACTATATCAACACCTATACTATATGAACACCTATACTATATCAACACCTATACTATATCAACACCTATACTATATCAACACCTATACTATATCAATACCTATACTATATCAACACCTATACTATATCAATACCTATACTTTATCAATAACTATACTATATCAATACCTATACTATATCAATAACTATACTTTATCAATAACTATATTATATCAATAACTATACTATATCAATACCTATACTATATCAATACCTATACTTTATCAATAACTATACTATATCAATACCTATACTATATCAATAACTATACTTTATCAATAACTATATTATATCAATAACTATACTATATCAATACCTATACTATATCAATACCTATACTATATCAATACCTATACTATATCAACATCTATACTATATCAACACCTATACTATATCAATACCTATACTATATCAACACCAATACTATATCAATACCTATACTATATCAACACCTATACTATATCAACATCTATACTATATCAATACCTATACTATATCAATACCTATACTATATCAATACCTATACTATATCAACATCTATACTATATCAACACCTATACTATATCAATACCTATACTATATCAACACCTATACTATATCAATACCTATACTATATCAACACCTATACTATATCAACACCTATACTATATGAACATCTATACTATATCAACACCTATACTATATCAATACCTATACTATATCAACACCTATACTATATCAATACCTATACTATATCAACACCTATACTATATCAACACCTATACTATATCAATACCTATACTATATCAATACCTATACTATATCAACACCTATACTATATCAACACCTATACTATATCAATACCTATACTATATCAACACCTATACTATATCAATACCTATACTATATCAACACCTATACTATATCAACACATATACTATATGAACACCTATACTATATCAACACCTATACTATATCAACACATATACTATATGAACACCTATACTATATCAATACCTATACTATATCAACACCTATACTATATCAACACCTATACTATATCAATACCTATACTATATCAACACCTATACTATATCAACACCTATACTATATCAACACCTATACTATATCAATACCTATACTATATCAACACCTATACTATATCAATACCTATACTATATCAACACCTATACTATATCAATACCTATACTATATCAACACCTATACTATATCAACACATATACTATATGAACACCTATACTATATCAACACCTATACTATATCAACACCTATACTATATCAACACATATACTATATGAACACCTATACTATATCAATACCTATACTATATCAACACCTATACTATATCAATACCTATACTATATCAACACCTATACTATATCAACACCTATACTATATCAATACCTATACTATATCAATACCTATACTATATCAACACCTATACTATATCAATACCTATACTATATCAACACCTATACTATATCAACACCTATACTATATCAACACCTATACTATATCAACACATATACTATATGAACACCTATACTATATCAATACCTATACTATATCAACACCTATACTATATCAATACCTATACTATATCAATACCTATACTATATCAACACCTATACTATATGAACATCTATATTATATCAACACCTATACTATATCAACACCTATACTATATCAACACATATACTATATGAACACCTATACTATATCAATACCTATACTATATCAACACCTATACTATATCAACACCTATACTATATCAACACATATACTATATCAACACCTATACTATATCAACATCTATACTATATCAATACCTATACTATATCAACACCTATACTATATCAACACATATACTATATGAACATCTATATTATATCAACACCTATACTATATCAACACCTATATTATACCAATACATATACTATATCAACACATATACTATATCAATACCTATACTATATCAACACCTATACTATATCAACATCTATACTATATCAATACCTATACTATATCAACACCTATACTATATCAACACATATACTATATGAACATCTATATTATATCAACACCTATACTATATCAACACCTATATTATACCAATACATATACTATATCAACACATATACTATATCAATACCTATACTATATCAACACATATACTATATCAATACCTATACTATATCAACACCTATACTATATCAACACATATACTATATCAACATCTATACTATATCAATACCTATACTATATCAATACCTATACTATATCAACATCTATACTATATCAACACCTATACTATATCAACACCTATACTATATCAATACCTATACTATATCAACACATATACTATATCAACATCTATACTATATCAATACCTATACTATATCAACACCTATACTATATCAACACATATACTATATGAACATCTATATTATATCAACACCTATACTATATCAACACCTATATTATACCAATACATATACTATATCAACACATATACTATATCAATACCTATACTATATCAACACATATACTATATCAATACCTATACTATATCAACACCTATACTATATCAACACCTATACTATATCAACATCTATACTATATCAATACCTATACTATATCAATACCTATACTATATCAACATCTATACTATATCAACACCTATACTATATCAACACCTATACTATATCAATACCTATACTATATCAACACCTATACTATATCAATACCTATACTATATCAACACCTATACTATATCAATACCTATACTATATCAACACCTATACTATATCAATACCTATACTATATCAATACCTATACTATATCAACACCTATACTATATCAATACATATACTATATCAATACCTATACTATATCAACACCTATACTATATCAATACATATACTATATCAATACCTATACTATATCAATACCTATACTATATCAACACCTATACTATATCAATACATATACTATATCAATACCTATACTATATCAACACCTATACTATATCAACACATATACTATATCAATACATATACTATATCAATACCTATACTATATCAATACCTATACTATATCAACACCTATACTATATCAATACATATACTATATCAATACCTATACTATATCAATACCTATACTATATCAACACCTATACTATATCAACACATATACTATATCAACACCTATACTATATCAATACATATACTATATCAATACCTATACTATATCAACACCTATACTATATCAACACCTATACTATATGAACACCTATACTATATCAACACCTATACTATATCAATACCTATACTATATCAACACCTATACTATATCAATACCTATACTATATCAACACATATACTATATAAATACCTATACTATATCAACACATATACTATATCAACACCTATACTATATCAACACCTATACTATATCAACACCTATACTATATCAACACCTATACTATATCAACACCTATACTATATCAACACCTATACTATATCAACACCTATACTATATCAACACATATACTATATCAACACATATACTATATCAACACCTATACTATATCAACACCTATACTATATCAATACCTATACTATATCAATACCTATACTATATCAACACCTATACTATATCAACACCTATACTATATCAACACCTATACTATATCAATACCTATACTATATCAACACCTATACTATATCAACACCTATACTATATCAACATCTATACTATATCAACACCTATACTATATCAACACCTATACTATATCAATACCTATACTATATCAACACCTATACTATATCAACACCTATACTATATCAACACCTATACTATATCAACACCTATACTATATGAATACCTATACTATATCAATACCTATACTATATCAACATCTATACTATATCAACACCTATACTATATCAACACCTATACTATATCAACACCTATACTATATGAATACCTATACTATATCAATACCTATACTATATCAACACCTATACTATATCAACACCTATACTATATCAACACCTATACTATATCAATACCTATACTATATCAACACCTATACTATATCAACACCTATACTATATCAACATCTATACTATATCAACACCTATACTATATCAACACCTATACTATATCAATACCTATACTATATCAACACCTATACTATATCAACACCTATACTATATCAACACCTATACTATATCAACACCTATACTATATGAATACCTATACTATATCAATACCTATACTATATCAACATCTATACTATATCAACACCTATACTATATCAACACCTATACTATATCAACACCTATACTATATGAATACCTATACTATATCAATACCTATACTATATGAATACCTATACTATATCAATACCTATACTATATCAACACCTATACTATATCAACACCTATACTATATCAACACCTATACTATATCAATATCTATACTATATCAACACCTATACTATATCAACACCTATACTATATCAACACCTATACTATATCAATACCTATACTATATCAACACCTATACTATATCAATACCTATACTATATCAACACCTATACTATATCAACACCTATACTATATCAATACCTATACTATATCAATACCTATACTATATCAACACCTATACTATATCAATACCTATACTATATCAACACCTATACTATATCAACACCTATACTATATGAACATCTATATTATATCAATACCTATACTATATCAACACCTATACTATATCAATACCTATACTATATGAACACCTATACTATATCAATACCTATACTATATCAATACCTATACTATATCAACACCTATACTATATCAATACCTATACTATATCAACACCTATACTATATCAACATCTATACTATATCAACACCTATACTATATGAACATCTATATTATATCAATACCTATACTATATCAACACCTATACTATATCAATACCTATACTATATGAACATCTATATTATATCAATACCTATACTATATCAATACCTATACTATATCAACACCTATATTATATCAATACCTATACTATATCAACACCTATACTATATCAACACCTATACTATATGAACATCTATATTATATCAATACCTATACTATATCAACACCTATACTATATCAATACCTATACTATATGAACATCTATATTATATCAATACCTATACTATATCAATACCTATACTATATCAACACCTATATTATATCAATACCTATACTATATCAACACATATACTATATCAATACCTATACTATATCAACACCTATACTATATCAACACATATACTATATGAACACCTATACTATATCAACACCTATACTATATCAACACCTATACTATATCAACACCTATACTATATCAACACCTATACTATATCAACACCTATACTATATCAACACCTATACTATATCAATACCTATACTATATCAACACATATACTATATCAATACCTATACTATATCAACACCTATACTATATCAACACATATACTATATGAACACCTATACTATATCAACACCTATACTATATCAACACCTATACTATATCAATACATATACTATATCAATACCTATACTATATCAACACATATACTATATCAATACATATACTATATCAACACCTATACTATATCAATACCTATACTATATCAATACCTATACTATATCAACACCTATACTATATCAATACCTATACTATATCAATACCTATACTATATCAACACCTATACTATATCAACACCTATACTATATCAACACCTATACTATATCAACACCTATACTATATCAACACATATACTATATCAACACCTATACTATATCAACACCTATACTATATCAACACCTATACTATATCAACACCTATACTAATATCAACACCTATACTATATCAACACCTATACTATATCAACACATATACTATATCAACATCTATACTATATGAACACCTATACTATATCAAAATATACTATATCAACACCTATACTATATCAACACCTATACTATATCAACACCTATACTATATCAACACCTATACTATATCAACACATATACTATATCAACACCTATACTATATCAACACCTATACTATATCAACACCTATACTATATCAACACCTATACTATATCAACACCTATACTATATCAACACCTATACTATATCAACACATATACTATATCAACATCTATACTATATGAACACCTATACTATATCAACACCTATACTATATCAACATCTATACTATATCAATACCTATACTATATCAACACCTATACTATATCAACACCTATACTATATCAACACCTATACTATATCAACACCTATACTATATCAATACCTATACTATATGAACACCTATACTATATCAATACCTATACTATATCAACACCTATACTATATCAACACCTATACTATATCAACACCTATACTATATCAATACCTATACTATATCAACACCTATACTATATCAACACCTATACTATATCAACACCTATACTATATTAACATCTATACTATATCAACACCTATACTATATCAATACCTATACTATATCAACACCTATACTATATCACACATATACTATATTAACATCTATACTATATCAACACCTATACTATATCAATACCTATACTATATCAACACCTATACTATATCAACACCTATACTATATCAACACCTATACTATATCAACACCTATACTATATCAATACCTATACTATATCAACACCTATACTATATCAACACCTATACTATATCAACACCTATACTATATTAACATCTATACTATATCAACACCTATACTATATCAATACCTATACTATATCAACACCTATACTATATCAACACATATACTATATTAACATCTATACTATATCAACACCTATACTATATGAACACCTATACTATATCAACACCTATACTATATCAACATCTATACTATATCAATACCTATACTATATCAACACCTATACTATATCAACACCTATACTATATCAACACCTATACTATATCAACATCTATACTATATCAATACCTATACTATATGAACACCTATACTATATCAATACCTATACTATATCAACACCTATACTATATCAACACCTATACTATATCAACACCTATACTATATCAATACCTATACTATATCAACACCTATACTATATCAACACCTATACTATATCAACACCTATACTATATTAACATCTATACTATATCAACACCTATACTATATCAATACCTATACTATATCAACACCTATACTATATCAACACATATACTATATTAACATCTATACTATATCAACACCTATACTATATCAATACCTATACTATATCAACACCTATACTATATCAACACCTATACTATATCAACACCTATACTATATCAACACCTATACTATATCAACACCTATACTATATCAACACCTATACTATATCAACACCTATACTATATGAACACCTATACTATATCAACACCTATACTATATCAACACCTATACTATATCAACACCTATACTATATCAACACCTATACTATATCAACACCTATACTATATCAATACCTATACTATATCAATACCTATACTATATCAACACATATACTATATCAATACCTATACTATATCAACACCTATACTATATCAACACCTATACTATATCAACACCTATACTATATCAACACCTATACTATATCAACACCTATACTATATCAACACCTATACTATATCAACACCTATACTATATCAACACCTATACTATATCAACACCTATACTATATGAACACCTATACTATATCAATACCTATACTATATGAACACCTATACTATATCAATACCTATACTATATCAACACCTATACTATATCAACACCTATACTATATCAACACCTATACTATATCAATACCTATACTATATCAACACCTATACTATATCAACACCTATACTATATCAACACCTATACTATATTAACATCTATACTATATCAACACCTATACTATATCAATACCTATACTATATCAACACCTATACTATATCAACACATATACTATATTAACATCTATACTATATCAACACCTATACTATATCAATACCTATACTATATCAACACCTATACTATATCAACACCTATACTATATCAACACCTATACTATATCAACACCTATACTATATCAACACCTATACTATATCAACACCTATACTATATCAACACCTATACTATATGAACACCTATACTATATCAACACCTATACTATATCAACACCTATACTATATCAACACCTATACTATATCAACACCTATACTATATCAACACCTATACTATATCAATACCTATACTATATCAATACCTATACTATATCAACACATATACTATATCAATACCTATACTATATCAACACCTATACTATATCAACACCTATACTATATCAACACCTATACTATATCAACACCTATACTATATCAACACCTATACTATATCAACACCTATACTATATCAACACCTATACTATATCAACACCTATACTATATCAACACCTATACTATATGAACACCTATACTATATCAACACCTATACATTATTAACTTCTATACTATATCAATACCTATACTATATCAACACATATACTATATCAATACCTATACTATATCAACACCTATACTATATCAATATCTATACTATATCAACACCTATACTATATCAACACATATACTATATTAACATCTATACTATATCAACACCTATACTATATCAACACCTATACTATATCAACACCTATACTATATCAACACCTATACTATATCAATACCTATACTATATCAACACCTATACTATATCAACACATATACTATATTAACATCTATACTATATCAACACCTATACTATATCAATACCTATACTATATCAATACCTATACTATATCAACACATATACTATATTAACATCTATACTATATCAACACCTATACTATATCAATACCTATACTATATCAATACCTATACTATATCAACACATATACTATATTAACATCTATACTATATCAACACCTATACTATATCAATACCTATACTATATCAATACCTATACTATATCAATACCTATACTATATCAACACATATACTATATTAACATCTATACTATATCAACACCTATACTATATCAATACCTATACTATATCAATACCTATACTATATCAACACCTATACTATATCAACACCTATACTATATCAACACCTATACTATATCAACACCTATACTATATCAATACCTATACTATATCAACACCTATACTATATCAATACCTATACTATATCAATACCTATACTATATCAACACCTATACTATATCAACACCTATACTATATCAATACCTATACTATATCAATACCTATACTATATCAATACCTATACTATATCAACACATATACTATATTAACATCTATACTATATCAACACCTATACTATATCAATACCTATACTATATCAATACCTATACTATATCAACACCTATACTATATCAACACCTATACTATATCAACACCTATACTATATCAACACCTATACTATATCAATACCTATACTATATCAACACCTATACTATATTAACACCTATACATTATTAACATCTATACTATATCAACACCTATACTATATCAATACCTATACTATATCAACACCTATACTATATCAATACCTATACTATATCAACACCTATACTATATTAACACCTATACATTATTAACATCTATACTATATCAACACCTATACTATATCAATACCTATACTATATCAATACCTATACTATATCAACACCTATACTATATCAACACCTATACTATATCAATACCTATACTATATCAATACCTATACTATATCAACACCTATACTATATCAATACCTATACTATATCAATACCTATACTATATCAACACCTATACTATATCAATACCTATACTATATCAATACCTATACTATATCAACATCTATACTATATTAACACCTATACTATATCAACACCTATACTATATCAATACCTATACTATATCAACACCTATACTATATTAACACCTATACATTATTAACATCTATACTATATCAACACCTATACTATATCAATACCTATACTATATCAATACCTATACTATATCAACACCTATACTATATCAACACCTATACTATATCAATACCTATACTATATCAATACCTATACTATATCAACACCTATACTATATCAATACCTATACTATATCAATACCTATACTATATCAACACCTATACTATATCAATACCTATACTATATCAATACCTATACTATATCAACACCTATACTATATCAATACCTATACTATATCAATACCTATACTATATCAACACCTATACTATATCAACACCTATACTATATCAATACCTATACTATATCAATACCTATACTATATCAATACCTATACTATATCAACACCTACACTATATCAACACCTATACATTATTAACAGGATGGTCTGGAGATAAGATATCAATATCTATACATTATTAACAGGATGGTCTGGAGATAAGATATCAATATTTTATGCCGGCTTGGGAACCTACCCAAATGTTTTGAAAAATGGAAAAATATTATATCGGGGGATTCCGCAGGTATTGCTTTTATTATATGCATTTACCAACATTTACCTAATTAATATTTATATAATAATACTATTGGTTACAATGCATATCGAAGTATATTTTAGAGTATATATATATATTAAAACATAACTATTACATAACTATTACATACATTTCACAGTATGTAAACTATACGAATCATTACATTAAACTCGCAAAAGACATCAAGAAAACAATTCCGGATCCAGATTACAATGGATTAGCTATACTTGATTATGAACCCTGGCGACCACTTTATATTAGAAACTGGGGGAAAAAGGTAAACAATGTAAATATTTTATTATATTCTATTAATGAATATTAATTGCATATATATATATAGGAAATTTATTCAATTTAATATAATATAGCTGTTTTTATATATTTTTTAGATGATTTATCGAAAATTATCAATTCAAAAAGTTAAAAAAGATCACCCTTCATGGAATATGACTGAAATTAAAATACAAGCTAGAAAAGAATTCAATGAAGCTGCAAAGTTGATATTAATATTAACATATTTTAAATAATAATTTATTTTAAATCATTTATAATTATTAAGGTAATATTATTTATATTAAGGAGTTTAACCTTTTGTATACTCCTAGGAAGTTTATGTTGGGAACAATAGATTTCTGCAAACAATTTCGACCGAAGGCAAAATGGGGATATTATTTGTTTCCAGATTGTTATAAAAAGAAATCGGAAGTGACTTGTAATGAAAAACAAGAAAAATTTACCGATGAGTTTGTATTATTAAATATTTCGTACAATTTCATATGTAATAAAAATGTGAACCATATGTAAATCATACTCATAAATATATAACTAATTATATGAACAGTACAGTTACATAAGCAACGAATTAGTTTTAAAAAAATATCGATCGTGACGGTGATATTTCATGATATTTCCAGTGCATTGTATTAGTTTCATAGAAATATCGTGGTCGATTTTATAATGTTAATAACAGAGAATGATCATGCGTCTTACGATATTGGGATTTTATAATTAAATGCACGATATACACTTCACGTATAGTCAATGTGAGATATAGCAATGTGAGATATAGTGATGTGAGATATAGCAAGGTGATATATAGAAATGTTAGATATAGTGATGTGAGATATAGCAATGTGATATAAAGAAATATGAGATAAGTGATGTGAGATATAGCAATGTGAGATATAGTACCTGTTAATATAGTGAAGTGAGATAAAGTGATGTGAGATATAGTGATGTGAGATAGAGTGATGTAAGATATAGAGATCTGAGATATAGTGATGTGAGATATAGCAATGTGATATATAGAAATGTGAGATATAGTGATGTGAGATATAACAATTTGATATATAGAAATGTGAGATATAGTGATGTGAGATATAGCAATGTGATATATAGAAATGTGAGATAAGTAGTATGAGATATAGCAATGTAGGATATAGTATCTGTTAATATAGTGAAGTGAGATATAGTGATGTGAGATATAGTGATGTGAGATAGAGTGATGTGAGATAGAGTGATGTGAGATAGAGTGATGTGAGATAGAGTGATATGAGATATAGTGATGTGAGATATAGTGATGTGAGATATAGTGATGTGAGATAGAGTGATGTGAGATAGAGTGATGTGAGATATAGTGATGTGAGATATAGAAATGTGAGATAGAGTGATGTGAGATATGGTGGTATGAGATATAGTGATGTGAGAAATAGAGATGTGAGATAGAGTGATGTGAGATATAGTGATGTGAGATATAGCAATGTGAGATATAGTGATGTGAGATAGAATGATGTGAGATATAGTGATGTGAGATATAGCAATGTTAGATATAGTGATGTGAGATATAGCAATGTGAGATATAGTTGTGTGAGATATAGTGATGTGAGATATAGTGATGTGAGATATAGTGATGTGAGATATAGTGATGTGAGATAGAGTGATGTGATATAGAGTAATGTGAGATATATTGATGTGAGATATAGTGATGTGAGATATAGTGATGTGAGATATAGTGATATGAGATAGAGTGATGTGAGATAGAGTGATGTGAGATATAGTGATGTGAGATAGAGTGATGTGAGATATAGTGATGTGAGATATAGTGATGTGAGATATAGTGATGTGAGATATAGTGATGTGAGATATAGTGATGTGAGATATAGTGATGTGAGATAGAATGATGTGAGATATAGAGATGTGAGATATAGTGATGTGAGATATATAGATGTAAGATATATTGATGTGAGTTATAGTGAGATAAAGTGATGTGAGATATAGAGATGTGTGATATGGTGATGTGAGATATAGTGATGCGAGATATAGCAATGTGAGATATAGTGATGTGAGATAGAATGATGTGAGATATAGTGATGTGAGATATAGCAATGTGAGATATAGTTGTGTGAGATATAGTGATGTGAGATAAGGTGATGTGAAATATGGTGATGTGAGATATAGTGATGTGAGATATGGTGATGTGAGATATAGTGATGTGAGATAGAGTGATGTGAGATATAGTGATGTGATATATAGTGATGTGAGATATAGTGATGTGAGATATAGTGATGTGAGATATAGTGATGTGAGATATGGTGATGTGAGATATAGTGATGTGAGATATGGTGATGTGAGATATAGTGATGTGAGATATAGTGATGTGAGATATGGTGATGTGAGATATAATTATCAAATGTATATAAATTCTTGTATATAATTCAGTATTTGATCTTTTAATTAATTACGAGTGGATTTTATGCGCGTATTTCTGGAAACTGTCGTGGTTTCACCATAATAACAGTTTACAAAGAGATGGCACTGAATGTTAAATCATCGACGATTTTTGATTATGGCCTTGAATGGAATATGCCGACTAGTCTAGCGTAATGCTGTTGGCTGTTGACGATTTGCTATTATAATGAATCATGAACTTAGGTCGTAATCTATTTAAGATATGCTAATGTCGCTATACAAGTTCTCGGATAGTAAGACGATATACGGTGGACGTTTTTAGCTATAAATCGTGTCGAGGCTATGGCGTGGGTAGAGTACAGTGTTCGGTAGACCGTGACGTGATGAATTGTAGGCAGCACTCAACTTGTAATAGATGAAGATATTTATTTTTAGGGATGAACAATACGTTCCTCTTCTCCGCCTCGTCTGCACGACGAGTTGATTGTTTTATAAATACAATATCGCTTAATTAATCGATCATTATTCGCGCATGTAGAATAAAGTACCACACTTCATCACTATAAAAGGCAGGTAGAGTAGAGAGTAGTATAGAGTAGTAGCGAGTATTAGATGAGGGTGGTACTGGATAGTACAAGGCAATAGGTGTAGGAGTTGATAGTGGTGGAATGAATCTCGTCAAGCTATATATTTATATCCTTTGTATCGCTTTTGAAACTCATACGTTCTACAAATCTTTATCAACGTTAACATCAATAGGATATACATCTAAGTAGAAGTTAACGTACTTTTACATCATCGTCTTGATATGTTCCTACTGTTTTTGTTTCGTTCAAAACTGAATACGGATCGCATGACTAATCATAACAGAAGTACTCCAGAGTTATTGGACGGCACGCTTTCATTACCATACGCTTTCATTTTCACGTTGACGTATATGTTAAAAACCTATTTAGTATACACGATACCGTAGTTTGTAAAGAATATGAACTTTTAGCTGATTTATGTGACGGGGTAAAAGTTGGGACTCTCTAAGAAAGTAAATTTGCGTAGCATATCGCAGAATATTCCAAGTATATTAAGTAAAGTATACGGCGGTAATCAGTGTGCAGATAATAACCAAGGTTGGCATAATAAAGACATTAGTATAACAAGGACGACAATAATATTGACAACATACTACATGGCTATATCTTGAGTGGTATTACGATAGTTCCTCGTATATGTGTGTTTCTTAAACTATGATATTTGCAAGATAATAAATATAAATTTTATAAATCGTATATCCTTTTCTATGGAGTGTGAATTTACGTACACGCTTCTTAGTAGACATAGATATACACACTTAGCAATAATTAAACTTTAGCATAATTAGATATACTTATAATTTACAATAGCTGAATGTTAATGTATATATCTAATTATACTTATATGATATATATATATATATATATATATATATATATATATATATATATATATATATATATATATATATATATCATTAATAGATGATTGTATAACTCGGTATCAACATGTAATATATACTCGGTATTTATACAGATTGGCATGGCTATTCCGGGCATCTACGGCTTTATTTCCGTCGAGTTACTTACAACCGTTTAATTCTACCATTAATACCGGTAAACTGGTGTCGAAGTTGGGTGAGACAAGGCGAATTATCGAAAAGTATGATTTGAAGGCTGAAACCTATTTGTATTTGAGATTCAGATATCCTAAGGAAAAGATTTTTTTATCTGAGGTTAATATATATTATATATATATATATATATATATATATATATATGTATTTAAATATATATATATATATATATATATATATATATATATATATTTATAATTAATTATTATTAAATTATATACTTCTAAATACATTTGGTACTATATATATAACTAATAGTTTTAAAAAATTGTTTTCATTCTTACTGTTAACATATTAATTCTTATAATAGTAGATCTTATATCGTTATACTATTAATTCCATCATGCCCATTATAATTACCGTTATTATGTTAATTATAATAATATTTAATAATTAAATATAATGAATTAGTAATTAATTTATAATTCAAAATATATTAAATATTATAAATAATTTAGTATATATGATTTTTATTTTGGAATATTAATTTATCAGTCTAATAACCAATGTTTATATTATTATAGATACTATTTATTATAACCTCATAACGGCAGTTCGACCTTGCGCTGATGGTCAAAGAAGCCTACCGGGAAAAGAGCATTCTACGCGGAATTATCCTCTGGGATAACCACAACCTCTCCTACAATGAAACAATATGCCTGCAGCTGAAACAATACTTGCACGATATCATAGGACCTGCAGTAAAACGATATGTGAAATACGGTGGAGGAGACGGCTGCCGTAAAAGAAAATGTAAATGTTGCTGTCATAAACGTAAACATGACGATGACGACTGCCATAAACATAAACATGACGATGATGACTGCCATAAACATAAACATGACGACGATGACTGTCATAAGCATAAACATGACGATGAAGACTGTCATAAACATAAACATAAAGACGATGACTGTCATAAGCATAAACATGACGATGAAGACTGTCATAAACATAAACATAAAGACGATGACTGTCATAAGCATAAACATGACGATGATGACTGTCATAAACATAAACATAACGACGATGACTGTCATAAACATAAAAATGACGATGACGACTGTCATAAACATAAAAATGACGATGATGACTGTCATAAACATGACGACGATGACTGTCATAAGCATAAACATGACGATGATGACTGTCATAAGCATAAACATGACGATGACGACTGTCATAAGCATAAACATGACGATGACGACTGTCATAAGCATAAAAATGACGATGACGACTGTCATAAGCATAAACATGACGATGACGACTGTCATAAGCATAAACATGACGATGATGACTGTCATAAGCATAAACATGACGATGATGACTGTCATAAGCATAAACATGACGATGATGACTGTCATAAGCATAAACATGACGATGATGACTGTAATAAGCATACAAATGACGACGATGACTGTCATAAACATAAACATGACGACGAAGATTGTCATAAACATAAAAATAACGACGAAGACTGTCATAAACATAAAAATGACGATGATGACTGCCATAAACATAAACATGATGACGATGACTGTCATAATCATAAACATGATGACGGTGACTGTCATAAACATAAACATGACGACGATAACTGTCATAAACACGAAGATTAAAATAAAGATTTTCCATGGATAAACATTATTATTAATAAGTAAATAATAATGATAATATGATCATGGATACTATGATGTAGTTATGCACAGAGTTATTTATTTAATTTTAATTCAAAATGCACTATTCTTTTTAATGGTATAATATCAATAGTAAATTTAAATTCATCATATAATTCTTGTAATAATGTATTATTAATTGTAATTATCCCACATGCCTTGTACATCCTTCAACATAAATACACATATATTTATAACATTACTTTTATTATTATATAAACTTCATGATTATATTTTGTACACAATTGTCATAACTTGCTAGATTTGATTACGTATTATTTCTTCATTTATTAAATATTTTTTTCGAAATAAAGATATCGAATTATTTATTTATATTATTTATTTATCAACTAAAAATATTAACTAAAATTTAAATAAACTTATATAAACTAATATAAACTAAATTCCATTGCTATTTTATAAAAATGACATATCAATATGTTTTGATTTTGATTTCATTGAATATATGCATGGCATGGTGATATTTATATAAAATATTTAGAAATAATATAAATACTTGAACGTATTTTTCGAAGTTAATTAATTTAGAATATAGATTTTTTGTATAATTGTAATATATTGTTAATAGATTCGTATAGTTTCTAAACTAAACGTGTGTCATCACCTTATCTTTTTTAATAGAGTATGCAATTCAATATATTATAGTGCATTATTACTATGGGTTTAGGAGCTTATTGAACTAGGTCAACCCGTTTGTTATCATTTTAAACCATATATGTAATTTATATATTATTATAGACCATCGTACTATTTCGATAAAACTATTATATACGCCTGTTATTATATTAAGAACCCATTCAGTTGGACGAAGTTCTGTTTGTCTTGTGAAAAAGAGTTACATTTACAAAATAAAAGCAGATACGCAAGGGATACATGTTTAACAGGTTTATATAAGAAAATATGTATAGATTAATTGAACAAAATTAAGTAAAATACAATATATGTATAATATATATATATATATATATATATATATATATATATATATATATATATATATATATATATATAATATATTTTACGTAAATATAAATATAGACTTTAACAACTTCATTTAAATAAAGAATGCCTTTTATTGTCGCAGGGAATCACGAACATTCTGTTAAATGTAACTCTTTGCAGTGTAAAACGAAATACATAATCAGGATCTATCTTAGTGCCGGAGATATTTCAGAAGTCAATTACAAAGATAACAATAAACTAATTTCATCTTTGGATGTTAGTTTACTTAATGATATTTTTATTTAAATTTTCATTGATAATCTTAAACACTTATGATAATGACTTTATCAAAATGTGTAGTATATGTATATTAACATACCTAACTTAAATATATTTACATTTGAATCAATTTGCGTTGATATTAGAATGCATGTAGATATTAAAAGCGAACATTAACCATTTTAAGAATATACAATAGTCATAGTATTAGTCAAATGTTCATTCGAAAACCATTTTTAAATTCTAAGATGAAAATAAACTAAATATTGTTATTGTTAATCTAAAAGTACTCCAGCCAATATATTTGTGTTAAATCATGCAGTTAATTCATATTTAAATTGTGTTTAAAATATGTTCAATTATTTTAATTTTAAACGTATACTAATTGGTTAACGGTATGTATATTATTAATCAATTGTCATAGTAATAATATTTAATTAGGATTTTAAAGTTATAAGAGGATGCGAGAAACAGACTACAGAAAATATAAAGGAAATTAATTTCAAAAAAGGTTTTCAGAAATATTACCCATCATTTATTTCAGTATTATATAGAGTTATTATACTCTGTAAGTCACAAAACCATAGTGTGACTACCAAACAATACAAATTAATAATTATATATATAAATGTATGTATATATACATAAATAACTTTATATAAAATAATACAGTAATTAATGAGTATTCACCAATATATTCATGGGAAATAATACCAATTATAATAAAGTAAAATACAATAATAAAGTAAAACCAATGTATTATAAAGTAAAATAAAAGAAAATAAGAATAAATATCGTTTGCCTTTTGATGCTATCATTTTTATAATGAAATTTAAAAAAAAACAAATAATAAGATAATAATTGTTAATTTAAATATGTAAAAATGACAGAAAAATAGTTAAATAAAAGTCAAAGATTAATATTAAGAAATGATATCTAAAAATATGTTGAAAATGCAAGGTTGATAATGTGAATGGTACTTGGATTTAAAAATTAATAATGATGTAATAAAAATAAAAGTATAAAATAATTATGAATACAATAAAAGATAAAAAATATTTAATATCGTTGTAGATTACAGTTTATTAAAAAAATTAACTCAGTTACCAAGATATTCCCTATTATTGAAATAATATCAATAATAAATGATATGAAAATGTATTGTTTAATACATATTCATAAATAATATTTAGTTCATTAGAGTACATTTCTTGGGAACAATTTTTTTTGTAATGATTCTGTATTTTTGATCTAATTTGTGAAATGCAGAAACCTTTTCCATGTTCCTATTTTGAGAATTTGTATATGTTTTGAGAATTGTTAAATGGTTGGCATTAGGTTAATACTTAATTTGATATAATTAGGAAAGGAATGAATTAAATCGAAGATTAAATTTGTTGTTAAGAAATTTGTAAATATAAATTAGACTAATTGTAAAGTGCCTAATCGTAAAGGTACAAAAATTATCCATTGTTTATATATACGATATATACTGCAGTTATATCATTATTTGTTTAAAGTATCATCAGCTATTTCTTTAACATTATGTAATTAACTTAATTGGTTTTATATAGTTTAGAGCAAAGTATGAAGTAATTGGTATAATTTGTTATCAATGAGCATACCTACAATTTTCTAAATTTTATTCGTCAAGATATTTTTTTTGAGTATTATCATCGATATTATAAATCATCATATTCTTCTTTTTGTATTTTGTTGATTGATATATATATATATATATATATATATATATATATATATATATATAGTAATCATAGTATTAAGATCAACTTTTAATTAATATACGAAACAATCATTTAAAAATCAAATATGTAAACATTATTTATTCCATTAGCATTTTGTTCGATACGATATATTTATTAATATTATTATAATATATTTATTAATAATATATTACTAATTTAAATTTGTAATAAATTAGCATTGAAGATATACAGCTATATAAGATATATAGCTATTAAAAAATAATTAATTAAAATATATATATTTACGTTATTTCATATTATAAATATTATATTTTAAATCTAGACAATATAAATTATTAACTATGCATTTTTTAAAGTCAAAATAATACTAAAATATCTATAACATGTATTGAGAATAAAATAGATTGTTGATCAATGTATAATACGTCTAGGTTACCAAGTTTATAAACAGACTATCTATTGTGATTATAACAAATGCAACACCCACAACCCTTTCCAGTATGTATCAGGTTTATTTTAGCGTTTAAATATAACTAAATGTGTATTTATAAATGCGTCAATATATTTTTTAATATATATATATATATATGCATATATATATATATATATATATATATATATATATACATATTATAACTTATTATAGTCCATTTAACATGATTCATTCAATTTCTAAAGACGTGCTCATTAAATATAAATACAGTAAATGTGTAACGTGTATTGGAATTACTAGATGCCGTAATGGTTTGTACTCAGTCGTTACAACACATTTCAGATTATGAGTATGATTAATTATGAATCCAGTTATTTATAAATAACTGGATTAATAATTAATTAAACTAGAAAATTATAATTTTATATTTGTATACAGTTATTATTTCATTACATTAGTTAATTTAAATACAACATACCTTCACATAATCTAATTTAATTTGTACCGATATATTTACCCAATTATATACTGATGACTAAATCAATGTTACCAGGGTTATGTAAGGGTATGTGTTATATAATTGTTGAATATATAAAAAAGAAAGATAGAACAAAAGTATGCATACACATTTATTTGTATTTATAATTATATATTTAAACTTATAATATTATTTACAAACGATAGTATAAATATAATAATATTTACAAACGACAGTATAAATATAAAAGAGGATGTTTAGAGAACATAGAAAATCATTCTACTTGGATAAATTCATTTGATTTAAATTTACCAGCTCAGTATACTATATTCCCAATTTCTAAGTATAGTAAGTTTATACATAATATAAATATATATATATATATATATATATATACATATATATATTAACATGCACACACATACACATAACACACACATACACAACACACACACACACACACACACACACACACACACACACACACACACACACACACACACACACACACACACACACACACACACACACACACACACACACACACACACACACACACATAAATATATATATATATTCAGTTATTGGAATACAATTTAAATATCTTATAAAATTAGCAGAGTAACTTCAAATACTTTGTTATCAATATACATTATAAATGCATATAGTATTATATGTATTCGCTGTGAAGTTAGTGTATGTGTGTTATACATTTATCATATAGGCTATTTTTGAAGATTTAAACTTATTGTAATAAATTTTATATGCATTAAATTTAATTAAATTATGTCTAAATAGACTAATTTGAAATAATTTAAATATCAATAATTTAATTAACGAATATTAAATTAAATAAACATGAATATATATATATATATATATATATATATATATATTTAAAGTTATATTGATGGTGTAATATGTTCAATTGTATTTGACCAGAATACTTTTCCATAAGATGTAAATTGAAATTAAACTTTTTTTAAATTTTCAAATTAAATTCGTTATTATTTCATTTTAGGTATCGGTTCGTTCTTACTTTTCTCCACTAGGTGTATTGTTTATCTACACATATTATTATTTTTTCTGTATCATAAAACAATTATTAACTCTTTTGAGAAAAAAGTATCATTTCGTGTGATAAGAATTGTGTATCAAAAGTGTTGAGAGCAAAATTATTTATTTAAGTAAATGAATTATATAAAATATAGGAATTAGACAATTATAATGTAATTATAAAAAAACTATAAAATAGACTTAAATATATTCAGTAAATATAAATAGAGAAGGTTCGATTAAATTGCTTGTAAAGTATCAATATTAATAAAATATCATATTGAATTTAAATAATTATTAATACGATTCTATGTCCGTAGAATATAGCAATATACATTTATGTGATCCGAAAATAAATACAACTTATATTTGTAATTTTATTATTAATATCACAACACATTTTCAAGGTTAGTTTATATAATATGATTGTGATTAAATGTATATTTAGTCGATAATTAAAAAGAAATTATATTTAATCTAATAAACAAAAATGGGATAGATATAATATAGAATGTCATCTGACAAAATGCATCAGAGGAAACATAATATATACACTATAATAAATTATAGTAGATAAATATAATATATATGTGATGATTCTATTTTAATATTTTAAATATTCTAAAAAAAATTCTGTATTTAGTTCTGTAATTAATTTTGAAAATATCATGTACATTTTTTATTATTTTCTTTACCTTTTTACTTTCTAATGTATGTACAATTTGGAATTATTGTAATAGTTTAAATGTATTTACTCTTTTAATTTATAACAAACAATTTCTATTTAATTAAAAACTAGTACTTTTTAGTTGTTTTAATATTTAATCTTTTTCATCATAATTATATATGCTATTATATTATGTTATATCTCGATAATCATATATAACTCATGGGAATGTTGCCATTAGTATTTTTTATTTATTTATATCTCACAACATACATTTGTTCAAGCTATAATCTTTATTTGTTAGTTGTAATTAACGGTAGGATTAAGTATTTATTTGATATTTGTTTTAGCCTTTTATTAATTGTTTTTACTGGTATTACTTTTTTATTAAATGAACTCCATCTTGGTAACTTATATTTTATTTTTGTATTTTTTATCATTACTTTTTACATTCACAAATATTATTTAATGCTTTTTAAATAATTAATTAATATACGATAAACATATTATTCACAAGTCACTACATAAACAGTGGAAAATATTTACAATCCTTATCATTTTATTTTTGTTACCAAGCTGGAGGGGAGCGAAACATTGAAAATCTATTTTTTGGATTATGTTCACTCTATCTGATTCTTTGGTATAGTAATTTTAAAATTGTACATAGTTAGTAATTTTTGATTACACATATTATTATTAAGCAGCATTATGTGTATATTATAATCATAGTGTATGCACTATTATCTATATCTATATATAATCTATAGAGATATACATTCATTTAAATATTCTCAATAATTAATAATATTGCATACAGGTGCAGATATGGATAGAATTAAAGAAATATATAAAAACAAAGCAAACTGGTTCAATATTATCGTTATAATTATTTAATTACAAACATTTAAAATCTAATACTAACTTTATATTAAATTAATAAATATTTGATAAATGTTGAAATAATAGAATTATACACGATATTCTATTTTAAAAAGAGCATGTGTTTTATATAATCAATTCATCGGATTACATAAGAGTTAAAATCTATTAATAATGTAACTGGAATTTGGGGAAGAAATTATAACCATTATTTATAAACCAAATTATATGATGAGGATACTAAAAAAAAATATATATATATATATACAGATATACACATATATAGAGAGAATATGTTACTCTATTAATACTTATAACCTATGATTCTACAATACTAATCGTAATAAGTAATAATGAGTTAATAATCTTGAAGCTGTACAATAAATGTAAATTTATCATAATATTAATTTAAATGCCTTGCATAACAAAAGCATAAAGTCAAATAAAAGAGATTAGCGATATGTCAAATTACATTAATTATATAATATCTTGAATATGTGGAATCGAAATTTACATTGTCATTCATATAAATAATAAATTATTCATCAAGCTCATACATATTTAAACCATTTTGTTTTCCTATAATATTTATTTTTGTTTAATCGTAAATTCTTCATTTCTGCAAATTATTGTAATTTACCAACAATAAACTTGCAAGAAATACTCTCTTCTTTAATTACAAATAGTTACAAAATAGACAATACTATTAATTATTTCTTTCGATAAATAATCGGATCGTAGGCTTGGATATTAATAGTACAATTTAGAAATCATAGTTTTATTTTCCTCTAATGTTTATATCATATAATTATAAAAATATCTACGAGATCTATGTGCGACATTCATATTTTTGATTTTATATTGAATTAATATGATAAAAAAATCATAATTGTAATTGTTTATATATAATAGATAATAATAATATTGCTAATTATACTATAATGTAACTATAGGTTATATATATACATACCGTCCAGTTTCATCAGAATTTCAAGATTTTCGGCCAGATCTTTAGAAAGTTTCATATATAACTTTAGGGAATCATAAAGTTTACATTTAATTATTATAAACCAAACTCGAAATTATAAAATAAATCTATTTTGATGCGATATATGGAATATAATTGTTAGCACTGAACTAATCTAGAAGATATGTATGACTATTGGTACATTTCTACAGTAATGTGATATTGAAGATTAGTAAGTTAATTTGATCAATATTTTCTATTAATAACTAATTAGATACTTAATCGCATTAGCTTTCAAAGGATTTCACTGATTTTTCCAGGTGTATGTTGACGTCATCAATGGTTATTATTTAATTATTTCCATTGTTAACATAACTCGTAGCTTTAATTCTGTTGACAACATGTGTTACTCGTATACAAATATTCGAGTTGCTTGAATAGTATTTATATGAAATTAATTCATTTTCTTTACTCTTAGTAATAAAATCTTGATATATAACAAAGGTTTCGAATTTTTTTAAAAAATAGACCATGATATTTAAATAAAATCAATGGATATCTTTGATTTATATCCATAAATCAGCTTCTTCAGATAATTTACCAAACCCCAATCCACCGAATATTCTTTCAGAAGATATAAAACGAAAATGAGTGTTTCAGTTATATCTTAAGGAAATTCTTTTATTCATTATTTAATTAATAAAGATAAGGTTTTTTACTCTACAGGATTAGTGAACATGTTAAATAGATTTCTCTATATTATATCCCAAAATAATCTAATAATGTGTCGGAATATTGTTTATTAACTAATAGAGTTTGCTCGACCATGAAGTAACCTGGTACTAATATTGATTAAAAAATAATATCATATTTATATGTAATTTTGTTCTTCTTTTCTTGATGGATTTATTATATTGTCATTTATAATAAACTCGACCAGTGCATATATATATATATATATATATATATATATACCTTTTATCGTAAAGAAATTTTTTACATTTTCCATTATTGTAATGAAGAAATATATATTATTTATTGTGTATCCATTTAATATATATATATATATATATAGGGATAGATATATTTAAAAATAATCTTTTACTTATATCGATTTAAAAGTAAATAGAATCTATATACTTCCAATTTTATAAAATAAATATTTATTATATTTCATTTTTATATTAAATATATAATTTAACATTATTTAAACTTGAAAACTTGAAACAAATATTTTCAATTTATCTAATAATATATTATATCATAGTATAGAGATTATTAGAAGTTTTTATATATTAAATATAGTAACATATAATATTCACTTATAAACAAATACTATAAAATATAATCGTGATTCTAAATAATTTATAGCTATAACTACTTAAATAAAAGTATAAAGAATGTTTTTTTAAATTTCGTTTAGGCATATATGCAATTACTGTTATTCTAAGAGGTTAAATTCAAGAACTTCAAAATATTGTGAAAACAGTAAGTATATTTGTATTCGTATAATATATATGATATACCTTATGTAGTATATACTTTATATATATATATATATATATATATATAATATACATATATTATAAATTTAAACTGAAAAAGAAAAATACCCATATAGAGATACATAACAACGATAACATTTTTCAAAGAGCTATATGCGAAGACAACTGTTACATACAAACAAAGAATACGCTCCAATTCGTTAGTATAGAATAATATATTATACACAATGAATCTTGTAGTGTATAGTATATAAGGTAAATTATTCAAACTTTAATTTGTATTTTAGACATTCTTTAATTCGTTAGGATAACGGAGATGTATAATTGTCCCACTATTGTTATTTACCTTTTGATACAGACAATTACGGCAAGAGCTTGTCACGATAAAAAGAAAAGACTAGGAGGAGAGATCGAAGCTTTATTACAAATAGATGCAGAAATAATGCCTCATTTTCCAAATCGAATAAAAAAAGGCTGTATTTATAAAGAAAAAGGTTTCCTAGTTTAATTAATATATTCAAGAATAATATGATATTTGAGGAGAAAGAAATAACTTGTCGATGGGGTAAATCAACAATGTTCTTATGATATTTACGGTACATCCACCTTTCTAATATATATTACGTATTTCGTTACATTTTCAGCTTATTAGATAATGCAGCCATGTCTTTTTGTTTCAAACTATTCGGAATTAGAGGAATTAAAAATGCGATCAATAATAACAAATTATACTTAGATCGCGAAATTTCTACTATTACATATTATATATTGTAACTATTAATCATTCTTATGTCGTATTTAATTTCCTTGCTCCTTGCTTAAACCTGCAGCTGAATAGAATAGTAATATCCGGTATCCTCATAAATATACAATACACTGCACAATCCTATCAACAGTCCATGAATCCATTTATTTAAAATGCACCATGTACAATGTACAAGGTACATAATTCTATTGCTTATTCATATACATATACTTATTTCTATGTTTTACTATCGTGACCTACATAGATCATGGAAGTGAAATATATTTAATTTTGGTTTATAATTCACCCACGCTTTTAAGTAAGTTACGTTGTTGTGAAAAATCTTTAAACTAGTCAACAATGGTCATCAGCAATGTATTTAAGTATATATTTAATTTGCATTCAACTATGATGATATCTCGTTATCATTTGTCTCACTTTCAATTGTAGTATGTGTATGTGAATAAATAATCATACTAATTTTTGAGTGGAACATGTAATTAGTTTTATAATTGTAAACTATATTTTTTGAAAATATTTTCTTATCATTTGTAAGATTTATTTAATATCCGCGAGAATTCAAGTACAGTTAGTTTGTTTGATACACATTGCATATTATGTATAGGTAGTGCATATTATGTTGTAATATATAATATCTAATCTGTATAATAGCTATTAAAGGGTACGCGTATTAACGATACACCGTTTGTAGCTTACCTATGTATCGAGACGTGCAGTGGAAATAATGAAAAAAATTGTAACTCTATGAAAATAACAGACATGGATGGTAATACAAATTTACATATTTAGAGTATACGTATTCTGCAATACATGAAATATAACGTATATTCTCTTAAAAAATAGTTCATAATTTGCACTTAAATTACATTTAAATTAAATAATTTCTTTAATCACTGATTTAAAAGTAATTTTTAATTTACAGAAAAATTAAATTTTGAATTCAAAACCAACTATTTCACATTAGAATCCATAAAGAGGAAATATATTTTGAAGAACTACGATTTAGAAGGTTGATAAATCTACTTTCCCATAATATTTACATGCACCTTATACTTTATTAAATACAATTTACAGTATTCTTTCAAAATAATTTTAGATTGGATGTCGAGTGATGAAATTAAATATAAAAATCTGCGGAATATTGCAATTCCAGGTTTACTAAATATATAAATATACCGATAACATTATCAATGAACACTAATTATTTATATTCAATAATAAATACAGTCATATACAAGTACCAAACTGGTCAATAATGTTAGATAATACATTTAATATACAAGCAATTCTAAAATTTTAATATACCCATACTATTTATACAGTTACTTATACTTAATATACATTTAACTTATTAATTAATATACAGTTAGATTCTTAATTAATAGACAGTTAACTTCTAATTGAATAAACAGTTCGATTCTAATATAATATACAAATAACTTCTTAATTAATAGATAGTTAACTTTTAATTTAATAAATAATGCAATTATAATTTAATATACATTTAACTTTAATTTATATACATATATATTCTTAATTAATATACAGTTAACTTCTAATTTAGTAAACAGTTAGATTTTAATTTTATATACAGACAACTTATTAATTAATATAAAGCAATATCATAACATAATAAAATATACAATTTCTTTCGAATTTAACAAATAGTTAATATATATTTTATTAATATTTTGGCAAACTACAATTTCTAATTTAAACCACCAAATATAATACAATGGATAGACACTTATTAATGGAGATGTTCCAAATATTCAATACAAGTTAATTTATTAAATACGGACTAACCGCTATTTCATTGAATAACTATACAACTTACGCCGCGATTTCATATTCCTTAGTTCTAAACTGCACCTTACCACAGGTTCGCACAATTCATTCGCGTTCTACTTGGACAAGGGGACAAACGCCGTCGGTCCGGATATCGCAGATGAAATGCCCGCCGACTTCCTGTTCAATATGTACAAGGACACGATATACCGGCAGGCGATCACCCAGCGCCTCAACTTCGCGGAACAACTACGCAACGGAATACGTTATTTCGACATGCGGATCTGCTGGCTGGAGGGCCGAATGCGTTTCGTTCACGGCATGTACGGCGACGACGTACTACCCGCCCTCGAGGTCATCTTGATATACCTGGCGGTGCATCGCGGCGAAGTGCTCATCATCGACTTCCAACACGTCTACGGCGCCGACGACCTGCTCGTAGGTCAAGCGTTGCGCGCTATTCGCCGCCTGTTCGGAGACTATCTATTGTTGTCCGGCGAAATACCGTTGGAATCGTTGACGCCGGCCGCAATGCTACGCCGAGGTCGCCGCGTCATCGTGTTCTGGCAAAACGTCGACGCCGTCGAAGGGGCGGCGGTGTGGCCGAGGTACCACGTGAATAGTCCTTACTTACGGTCGCCACGCGCCTACGACGTGGTTTCATTCGTCGACGAGCGCGCGCCGTCTAACGGCAGCGCGAATTTGTTCGTGGCGCAGTTGATTTCGACTCCAGCCAACGCATTCGACGTCTATAACGGTGTTTACGCGTCGCTCGAGGATTTGGCCAACCGAGCTCGTCCTGAACTTATGGCTTTCGTAGCTACCTCGCAGAAACGTTTCAATATCGTAATTCGTGATTTCGTCGACTCTCATTTCTCTCAATTAGTTTTGCGGAGGAACCAATACTGATCGTCGAGCGCAAGACCTTGACGATAATGATGAAATGAATATAATTGAACAAATACTAATTTAATAAAATAGTAATTATAATTTTATATATATAATTTTATATTTTGGATAAAATAATATCCTTATATACAATTTTATAAATAATTTGAATATATTATTAGCTAGATGGAAATTAAATTACTAATTAAAACTATTATTTTAGATACAACTATTAAATTGTGTTTAATAATTTTAAATTGTGTTTTTATGTGTAATATAGCTCATTACTCACTTACTCACTCTCCGGCTCTCTTATCTCATTCGATAACACACAAATATACTCTCACATTCAACTATGATTTTACACTCATTTAAAAGGACTAATAACTAAAATCTTTGTAATGCATAGAATACATCGGATTAGTGATATATCATGGCGTTATTGAAATTAAGTTATACACAAGATTTGATAAGCATAGTTATTATTTTATGGAAAATTATACACATTATTCTAGATATTATTAACCTATATTGAATGGATCGATTTCATATTATTATGTAGAATATTTTATAACTAAGATCTAGGTCTATTTTTAAAATTGTAGAAGTAGACGTTAGCTATATGTTAAAACAATTATTTATTTAATAAAGTTTTATTAATTTTTTTATAGATTAAAAAAATGTCAATAGTTTTTATTAAATAGGTTGAATATTTCATAATTTTATAATATATATATATATATATATATATATATATATATATATACAAGTATTATTTATCCATTTGAATATGAAGAACCATGTACTAAATCATATAATCACAAAATAATATATAATATGATAATGATAATGATAATATAGAGTGGGCTTTAATTCAACGCATTTAAAAATTTAAATGCATTAACGGTTACTCTAATGCAGATGTAGTTTATGTATACTCTACCACTTTCCTGTTCCAATATATTTGCATTTACGACTATAGTTGTGAGGCGAGTGAAATACTGTCATTATATATATATAGTAATATATTTGATTCGCGTGATGTGTGTATCGCATAGAATTGAGTAGAGTGTCCAAGGTACCATAGGAATTTGTTGAGTAGCATATGTAGTAGGTGTGTCTTGATATCTTATAAAATAATTTTATAATGGATAATATATAAATATATTGAACATTTAAAAATCACAGTTATTATAAATCTATAGTTATTAATTATTAATACTATCAGTGGGAAATATTGATCTCCTCTATTGAATAGAATTTAAATACTATTATTCTGTTAAATTTATAAATTATGAATACGATTAAATTAACACGTTTTTTTAATTTTAATAAATATTCAAAATTGCTAAATCAAAGTAGGTATTTAATTATATTTGAATTTCTATCAATATTCATAAATTTATACTTTGAGTGATAATACAAAATTACACAAGTAATATAAATTGATGATAACTATAATTTATTAATACATACACTTGGAATATAATTACAAATGACTTTTGAATTGTTGTTTATATAGTAATATATATTGTTTATATACTAATATTTATAACGTAATACGAATTCACTAATTTGTATAACAAAATAGCAAGTTAATCATACACACCAAGGCTGCGGTCACACAAAAAAAAATCCTAAAATTGGATTTAAATTGCGTGTGTATTTGTATTTCTCGTTTAGCTCGCAAGTGACGACTATTTTCTGATTGATAAAAACAATTATGTAAAAACAAGGCGAATTGGTTGAGTTCAACTCATCAATGACGGTTACTAAGCTGAAACCATGTCGAAAAATAAATATATTAGGAAAATCAGAACAGCTATAAGTTGTATATCCAGTTGCATTTTCATAATGATAATAGGAAAATAAATAAACATCTATTATATTTATATATATGGATATACATAATTTGAATATTTATTATGTTATAGAATATCATGCAGGAAATTATTTATTTTATAAGTAATTCCAAGTATATTGTAACATATATATCACCTTCATATCTAATTATATATTCTAGATTATATATATAGTAATTAACTAATATACAATAATTATATTTGATATATTATCAAAATGTAATAATTAATATATTCTATTTTAGATACAATTTCATAATATATTACGATAACTAATTACTAATAACTAAATTTGTGCAGTACCAATCACCTGTTATTTTGAGTAAGTACCTAATAATGTAATATCTACTAGTAGAATCACCAATGTATATTGCAAGTGACATATACCATTATACACTATATTATTTATAGGTATATAACTGTTCTAGTACTTTACTATTGTTACTTCTAATTGAATTATTGCAGTTAAATACTACTATATATCCAGAACAGTTTATACAGAGGAATTAGCATATATCTATCTATTTTATTATTCATCTCTCATTAAAATAAATCAATATAAATCTCATATAATAATCATCATCTCTCAGGAAACCTAATTACTATTCATTCTGATATAATTGTGTAAAATGATCAAATATTCAATCATAATATGTAATGAATACTTTAACAATCGATCTTAAATGTTATGACTGGATATATCTTTATATACAATGCATATTTGATATATTGGGTATAAATACTTGTAAATACTTTTATAAATACTTGTAAAATAAAAATACAGGGGTTATAAAAATTCATTGTTATTTGAAAACATTGTAAAAATTGATATTGTTGAAAAATAAAAATATTCAAATTTACTGATAACTTAAATAATTGAGATATTTTTTAAAATATAGAAATATGTGACCATATAAGTATTGATAAAAGTACGAATAAACTACATATAATTTGTTAAAAAACATTTGTTACATGATTAACAATTGAACATAAATTATTGAAATATTAAAATATGTAAGTTATGATATATTAGCCTATTCGATTATATATTGAAAGCATATTATTTATACGAAGAGTATATGAAGAGTATACTTTATATCATAAATTTATAAAGTTGAAATTTATTTGTATATTGTAATATAAAGCTTATTATATTTCAAAAATTACTTTATAGATATATTTTTACTATATTTACTAATCTGAATGAAAATCACCAATCAGAATTAAGCAAAGTCTTTCATAAATATGATCATATTTATTTTTACAGTTTTCAGTAAATGTGGTGAATTTTATTCTGTAGGACCGCATTCTTAAATTGATCAAACTTTATGACACTGAACTTTAAAAATATATTTAAATTAATTTTGTAAATATAATACATTATAAATATGTTATAAATAACTATATAGTTATTATAAATAACTATAGTTATTTATAATTTGTTGTATTATGTAATATATTATTCTTATTTATATGACTACTATTTATTGTTTTGAATGTATGTATATTCAACTCGTGTATGGAAACCTACGAGATTGAAAGCAGTCTATATATACCATTATATTACTTCATATTGTACTTTTGTGATATATATATATTTGTATTATATATAAGATATTTATTTAACATATTAAAATAGTTAAATTTTGTACAAATTATGAAGAATGTGAATAATTAAAAAGATATTAGAATAATGCAGTTTAATACCATATATATATTTTAAATATACAGCTGATATTAATACACTATATATATATATATTGCCATTTAGATTATATATATACAATATGACAAATTACTTATTTACATTATCTAATATTACTGTATAATATAATATCAGATAAATAATTAGTCATTAAAGCAGAAAATTAAAAATCTCATAAATAATTGCACTCGTCATAAATTGCATGTGGATTGACTTGTTCATTGCATAAGAATTTAATTCTGTACATAGAAGATACACAGTACTCAGTATATTGTATATGTATATTGTCTAGTATATGTATATGTATATTGTCTGTACACAGTACAGACAATAATTTAACTTTATCAATTTATTATCAAGTATAAACACTGTATCACTTTATTCTATACAAAATATGATTGTTCTAAAATATTATTATATATTTACTACAAATATAAATATCAAAACAGCTGAGAATAAAGCTCCAGAAATAAAGTTGTTATCTGTTAGACATCTATTCTTAAAACCTAGATAGTTAGTATGGTGTAGAAATACAAGTGTCTTATGATATACTAGATAGCAACTTACAATGAATATTGCTGATAACTATTTCAGTTCCAATGAGTTTATTGTGAAACAAAAGAAAGAGGAGAATTGTTTTGTTTGCTGGCACCCCGAACCTTCCTTTTCCTACCAACACACAAAGGTTGAATTTGATATTGAATAGAATGTTCTATTAAATCTTACATTAATTATCTAGTATTTAATAAATACTATTTATAGCATATAATTCAAGCTAAATATAATATGCAATGTCCAACACTACAATCATTTTAATTTGATGCCCAAATCAATGTTGAAAATAGGAATTTATTATAGTAAATGTTTCTAAATATTATGCAGCCGCTCCCGAGGAATATTAAAGAATTGCAACAGGTTATATTAACTACTCATATTATATTAATATGTCCATGCCATACATTAATACAACATATTTCAATTCAGTCTGAGAATGTGTTGAAGGTACAATATTATGAAAATAGTCAAGGAAAGCTGAAGAATTGTGGACCTTCGGATATTGAATTAATGACAATTTTTAATAAACCAAGAAACTTTTGGAGACCTCGGTATTTACATATTTTCACATAAATGAATTTTCATAATAGGTTTATTGAAATTTTATTTTAAATAATAAATCTAAATAATTCATAGTCCAAGAAGAAGATTTGCAAAAAGTGAGCCTCCAAAAGACAGAGAATCAATTTAACAGTAGTTTTCATATATTTAATATAAACAAAGCGGAGGTGAAACGGATATACAGACGCCAGATGCATCTCTATTTACAGTGTCTGTGCATTTTCACGAATATAAAGATATTATCAGCGTCGAGTTTTTTTGTGTTTTCGCCTTGGTGACCTAGATCTAGATCTTCGTGATCTCGGAGACCTCGAGCGTCTTCGTCGCGTCCTCTCCCGACTGTTTGACCTTGAACGATGGTGTCTAGTTTTGGGAGATCTAGATCTCCTCCTGCTATGGGGGAATGGTGTTTAGATTTATAGAAATATTGAAGTGAGTGTAATAAATATTATATATACCTAGATTTCTTAATTTCTCTGGAATCAGTTGACGATGGAGAATCGGGTAAGTAACTCACTAAAGATATCTGTTATGAAAATGATATCCATTTAATATATATAATCTCTAAAAGTTGTTGAATTGATTTAAATAGTTTTAGACTTACAGTTTTATTTTCCCTTTCTTCTTTTTCATCCTATAATTGAGGATTGAGATCAATAATATTTGCCAAAAATTCATTTATTCTTTAGTGATAACCGATAAGGAGATAATAATATTAAATAAAAAGGAGAACTCAACCAACCCTATCAATGAGTTTTTTCCTGTAGATTTTACATTGTTCTATCAGGCTCATTCCATCTTTCCTAGACCGTCTTCCACTTTCAATGTCATCTTGATATTTCATTACTTTCACCTAGAAAATCATGATTGTAGTATAATAAATATAGTTCATTAATGCAATAAGGACGTAAATTAATGACAAATAATTCTATAATCACTTTTATTGGATGGCATTTATGTAATCCAATAAAGGAGTTCATAAAAAAAGTAAAATGACAAACATGATGATAAAATATAATCATGATATATTTCATTATATATTTCAATTTACTAAACCTCAATCTCGCGGAGTTTCTGCCTCTTCTCCTCAGAAATATTGGATTTACTGGAATCATCCGGAGACTTATTTCTCAAAGGTGAAGCTTGTAAACTTTCAATCATGGGGCTAATAAAATAAAGATGATTGGGATAACATAACATATAAATATATTCCATTATAGAAATTATTTGGTATAATTAGGTAATTATTTAATACTTGTAATTAATACTTATTCAGCTATATTTTAGAAATTCTATATAGAAATGCTAAGAGTAAAATATACCTGATAATAATAAAAATGAAGAGAATTGAATATACAACATAAGTTATTGTAATTTAGAATTAAAAGGGAAATTATCATCCTATCAAAATATGTTATGACGAGTAATTAAAAACTCCAATTTTGGAACAAATGTTTTTTTAACCATAAAACTCAAATGTTAGCCTAACCATCCGTCGATGTTTTCTTCAAGATCTAGGATCCGTTGAAGATCCGAGTTGGACGTCGCAGGCGTCTCGAGCTCATCCCACTTCGACGTGGTCATAGCCTGATCGACGAGTTTCGACTCGTCGACGGACTGCCATTTGCAGCTCATGAAGCCGCCCGTGGAACTTTTCGAAGCAGTCGCCACCTTGTGTTCTTCATCTTTGGAGAGCGGCAGTTCTTGATGGGGGGAGAGAGGTATTAGAGCGGCAGTTCTTGATGGGGGGAGAGCGGGTATTAGCGTGGATATAAGCTAGTGGCGTACCTTCGTCCATCGGCACTCCGTCGAGGTCGTCGTCGTCCTGTTCGTCCATTTCGATGCCGTCGATATCGTCGCAGTCGGACATTGCTCGACCGTCCAGGCCATCGGCGTCGTCCTCATCTTCATCGGATGCAGGTAGCGCAGATTGCAGACTCCCCAATACAGTCATACTGCTACTGGAAATGCTGTTCAGCATCTCGACCTTGCCATCCTTACCCTGTTCAGGAATAGGTGAAGTGTGCGATATGGATGGATAAGGAGGGCAGAGAGGAATGATCTCCCGAGGAGGTGTAGAAGTGGGAATGGCTTGCTGGAAAGGTATGATGTTGTGGAGTGCGAAGGGGCATGTGGAGTGCGAAGGGGCATGCGAAGTACGTTTATTACGACTAGATGGACACGTAATTGGAAATCAGTAAACTAACAGGTTTTGCGAGTCCTAGGAATATATTCTGTAGTTTAATCAACAAGTCATTGGGATAAATTGCCCAGTCATCCCATGCATTGAAGCAAGTCATAACCTTTTGCTGTTTTAATGTATTAGGATAGTTTTATAGATAACAGATGATAATAGAAGGTTAAAATCCATATTCTTATATGATGTGAAATCTATATAAGCTATAGTGATTTAATGCATCAGTCTATCCATGAACAAATTCCATGTAAACACAGTCTGTAATATAAATACATTTGTATAAAACCTTGAACTGTTCTGCCTTCAACCTCGCTGGAATACAATTGTAACATATGTGCATGTTGTAAAACAAATTCGGCAATTTAGTCTCAAAGCTGTGAAAATGAAATTAAATGGATAGGAAGAGCGAGAAAGAATGGAGAGAGTGAAAGTGAATAAAGTTATTGATAGATATTGAATAAAGGGAGATCACATTATTAAATCTGTTATGTACATATTAGAAAAATATATACACACAATATTATACACAAATTCCATATAATGATAACTACCAATAGAAAGTCATATCATAAAGTTAGAATTCTATGTGTCACACATGATTTGTAATGATAGTATCTAATATACTGATAACTGTGATTATATCCTGTAAAACTAGTTTATAAAACAATTATAACAGCTGGATATAAAAAATAGGCTAAATGAAGGATTCTGGAGAAGAAATGATAATGAGATAATAAACAAACTTTTAGACATTTGCACCAAACAACATTACGAACAAAAGAATAATGGAATAAAGAAACCTAACTGGGAAATTATTAAAAACAATATTTGGCATTGTTGTTAACTAAACAATCATGCAAATGAAGTTTATCGCTTCTAGAAGTTGATATAAATTGTTATATCTATATCCAAATAGTTTTAAGTACTTAATTGTAGGAAATAACTAGGTGTGGAAGATATAGTCTCTGAAACAGAAGGCAAGAGGCATGATAACAGTTCTACAAGACTTACAACAAGATATACAATAATATATAGTACGAGGGAGAGTGGTACAGACCCACTGGTTATAATTCAACTTAAAATATGTTCTCATTTGCAAGTACAGTTGTATATATGGCAGTAAGTGAAAAATATATTTATATATGTTATGGTAAAGTGAGAAATGGATATAGATGAACGAGTGATGTAATACTACATAACCTCGCCAAGCATTAATGCAGCACTAATAGAATAGATAATTCACGATGGCAAATAGAAAATCAATATAAATATCTAGATCACAAAGTTTGGACTATGATTTACATCCGGATTAAAACCACTAGACTTAAATGGCTTAAATGATTAAACTTTAAAGTAATAAATTGAATAACTCAAGCTATTGGATAACATTTAGATCTACTAAAGGAAATTGAAAGCAAGCTGAAATGGTTCGGATATCTAAGACGCAACTCAATATAAAGATTGAGAGGGTCTGAACTCAGAGAATTCACAAAAATGAATCAACATTATTCTTATTTACATCATTATGAAAGTTTATAAATGATTACAATTCCATTATAATCTTAGAAAACAATCTCAAATTATATTCATTATCTTATTATAAATTACTGAAGTTAAAAGTACAAATTTCATAATATAAATATACAATCTAAACATATGGAGTATTGAAAGCAGAAAAAATACACTTTTATCTATGTTTTCAGTAAAGATATATAATTAATAAGAATTGTATTTACTTCATACATGCACCTCGACAATACTAACAACTTGCGGTAGAATGAAGCATGTGGAACTTTTGCTGAGCTGTTGTGAAGAAGGTCGGAGACCAGGTAGAGCCTCGCAATCTGTAAAACAATTAAGAGATTTGGCTAGATTATCATTATTATAGGAGTCTGATAGGTTATCATCATTATAAGATTCCATCATGGGAGATGGGGAATGCAAATAAAGAAAGTGAAAAGTTAGAATGTGAAAAGGATATGTGTAAGGATATGAGAGACAGTTTCTATAAATAGATTTGTATATGTATTATATAATGCAAATATAAATCTACTAAAACACTCATAACTCTGTTGTTATGTATTGAATCTAGTAATAAGTAATATTAGGAAATATATTATAATGATCTATAATGGTATAATATATAAATTATTTATTATCTGGCAATACAAATTGAATACTGAATGAATTATGGTTATATATTAAACAAATTATATAACAAAACTTGTAACATATACATTTTTTTATATTATAACAAAAATTGAGGACATTTTTATTTCATACCCCACAGATATTATTATAGTAATTTGGAAATAAAATCCAATACTATGGATTGTATATAACCAAATTTGAACACAACATACCTTTTTAATAGGAATAGTGGTTGGGTTATCAAAAGACATGCAGATAATTTCCACAATGTTGAAGGCGTGGGAGCTGTGACTAATACACCAACTCATTGTTTCTCCTATTGTGTTCTTACAGGTGGTCAGATGACGGATCTTAGACTGAAATAGGCGAGAAGTATTGGAATATTACATAGGGACGTTACAAACTTGTAACGTTAGATTTAATTAAATATGGTTAATATTTTAAAACAGCCTCGATTCAGATTTCACATAATTTCACTGCCTAGACTCGACTAACCATCAATTTAATACATGGTTTCCGCGATAACTTCTCTTTTGTGAACTTGTCGGACTTGCTGGCTACGGGTTTTATACCCGGAGCTCCCCTGCGAATACGGAAGCGGGCGACGGATGAAAACGATTATCTCGAGTACTCGATGGCTAGAGTGCCGATGAGTGCCGATGAGTGCCGATGAGTGCCAACCTGAGATACATGCCCTCCGACATTCCCTGCGTGTAGTCGAGCATTTTCGGCGGTTGCCACCAGCTGCCGTTCGTGAACATCTGGAAACGACGAGTGCGCCACTTTTTCACGGAGTCGCCTTGCAGGATGGAGTACAACTTCCACCGATAGTAGATGTGCTCTTGCGATTTGTTGTCGAACAGGAACCTGTTCCGAGGCAACGACGGGCTTTACGATATGAGGGAAGAGGAAAGAGAGAACTCTTTATTTAGCTTTATTTAGCTGGTAAAATGTAATGTCGAGGTGATATAAACTGATTTATATCATTCACATATTTTAGATTTTAAATTGCAAGTACGTTAATTTTCGATTGACCGTAGCAAATTAGTTATTCAATTTGAATACAATATCAGATTATTGTTTAAGAGTATAAGTTTTTCAAATCTATCTGCCGTATTCAAATCTATCTGTCATATTCATGTGAATATGCAAGATGACTAGGTATTTATCACATCGCAACAGCGAATTTAAAACTGTCTCGCCAGTAGAAATCAATGCAACGGTATTGCTTTAAACACGCACTTGAAACTGGAGTTGTTCATGGATCTGTTCATGATAATTGCTTCAAACATGGGCCCTTCCCTAATCACAAATTCTATGATTCGGTGAATCAGGATCAGAATGCTCCTGCAATGGGGTTGGATTATAGTGATAAAGGCGGTGCAGAAGAATCCACACCCGGGGACTCTGTCGCTCCTTATAAGGCAGTGATGGGTTACCGTTTTATATATATATATATTTACTCCGATAATGTATTTTTTATTGTATTTAGAGCAGAGATGATGAAGTTGAAGGTATATTTATATCTTAAAAGTTGTAGTAGTAATTTGTTTTAGATGTATAGGTCGGCATAGAAGAACACATTTAGTATATATGAAGAGGCGTAAAGAGACGTAAAGAGGTGTAGAGTTGTAAAGAGGTGTAAAGAGGTATTAAGAGGTGTAAAGAGAGTATGAGGGTAAGATCTGACAAACCTCTCTTGGGGAATTGTGACTTGTACCACACATTTCATTAAAAGCTGATGTTCATTGTACATTGAAAATTATACAGAATACCGTTATTATATAAATATCAATATTTTGTCTAATAAAAATCAATAATTTTGGTAGAAAATGGTTTAAATTTCAAAAAAGGTATATATGTAAATAAATATTGTAAATAAAAAATATAAGCTTATGTAACTATGGAGATAAACGCAAACCGCAAGTGATTCCAATAACCGTTGCCGTGGAGATGAACTGACCTTATCTCTTTTTTTGTCCGGCAGGTGTTCCACGTCCCTGAGACGCTTCGCTCGGCGGTGTTGGGCGTTGAAAGGCATTCCGGAACATGGAGGCGCCGCATTGCAAACCAACAACTGAGGCGGGATATATACGGGCCGATGCGGTAATGGTACCACCTTACCCCAGCCCAACTTCATCTCGTGGTTCTGTATCATCTGACCTATAGCGATAGTGGATTAATACGTAGAACTCGCCCTACCTCGAACTATCACACCTCGTAATATAACCTATTCTGACCTCTCTAAACTTTTATCACCCTGCCTTCTCCATCTAACGCGGTGATACACAAACCTAACCTATTATACGATATAAACAATTATTCCTACAACATACATTATATCTTCATTTGGTTCAGACCTAATCGAAGCCTAACTACCTACCTCTACACTAGCCTAACTACCTACCTCCGCACTAGCCTAACTCCCTACATCTACACTAGCCTAACTACCTACCTCTACACTAGCCTAACTACCTACCTCTACACTAGCCTAACTCACTACCTCTACACTAGCCTATTTCCCTACTTCTACACTAGCATAACTCCAAACTCCACACTAGCCTAACTCACTACCTCTACACTAGCCTAACTCCCTACCTCTACACTAGCCTAACTACCTACCTCTACATTAGTCTAATTCCCTACTTCTACACTAGCCTAACTCCAAACTCTAAACTAGTCTAACTACCACCCCTACACTAGCCTAACTCCAAACTCTACACTAGCCTAACTCACTAACTCTACACTAGTCTAACTCCCAACTTCTACACTAGCCTAACTCCAAACTCTACACTAGCCTAACTACCAACTCTAGCCCCTCGTAAACCTTGCAGGTTATTAATGCAGCGTTCAGCATCCCTGCGACTCATGAAGGCAACGAAGCCGGAGTTGCGATTTCTGCTACGGGACTCATCACTCCTCGGCCACATGATCTTCACACTCGCCAAGGCACCGTAACTTCCAAACAACTTGCAGAGCTGGTCCTCGGTACACTGGCGTCGTAGAGTGAGAGAGAGAGTTAAATGGGGGAGTGAGGAGAGCGGAGGAGAATGGGATGAGAGTGGAGGAGAGTGTGAGGAGAATGTAAAGAGAGTGTGCGAGGAGAGTGAAAGAGAATGGAAGAGAGTTTGATAAGAGTGAAATATAGAGCGAGGAGATTAAAAGAGAGAGTGATGTGTAAGAAAGTGTATGAGGAGAGTAAAGAGAGTGAGGTGAGTGAAAGAAAGTGAGGTGAGTGAAAGAGAGTGTGAGGAGAGTGAAATAGAGTAAGGTGAGTATGATGAATATAATTTAGGGAATGGTGTATTGAGATAAATGAGAAGACTAATGACATTAGTAGCGAAGAGATAGTAGGAGTAGTGGGGAGAGTAAAGGTAGTTAGTGGGAGTATGGAGGAGAGTATTGAGGAGATATAGAGTAGTGTAAAGGGTTGATGTAAAGGGAATAGTGGGTGAGATTTCCTCCATAGAAAGTGACCAGTATCCAGGCTTGATATGGTTTTCATAGTTAACTATCAGTACAGAATCACGAAGCAGTAATAACTTATTACTAATTATTAATATAAATAACTCATTCGTAAAGATCTGATATAAAAACCAACTCATAACTTATCATTACTTTAAAAAACTAACATCAGGACTTATATTTCCTAGGTATAAATTGGTAGACATTGATTCATTATCATATGAAAAATTCTTTGCATCGTCTATGTAAGGTAACATTATATAGTTGTTAGTGATTGCGGATTAAACATATACAAACAGACTATGGATATTTAAACATGTAAGAGATATAGCTATAACAACTATAAAAATATCTAACCGTATTAAATTATTATAGGTAATAATTTAACAAAGAAACAAAATTTGATTTTTATTTATAAAACAAAAAGGAAGAAAATAATAAAAATATTATATTATATATAATATAATATTAATATTATATTATAATTGTAATATTATAAATTTTATATTATAATTATTATACCCAAATAATCAGCTGGATTCAATAAGATATCTGTTTTTATATTGATATAAAATTTTATCATTCTTAAACATATATACATATACATATACATATATATATATATATATATATTTGGGTGACGATGTAACACTTAAATGAAATGCGAGTAGTCTGACCGTGGGCAAGACTCAATTGGCTGGACAAGGCGCTGGTGTAGGGTTGTATTCGATGGCTAGAGTTGGATGCGGTAGTACTGGTGGTAGTACTGGCACTATCTTGTGGATTTGAGTAGCCAGTCATCGTAGATTTGATGTTCTTACGTTCAGTGCGTGACTCCTGCATTCTATTAACAAGATAAAGCAGTTGTGATAAAATCAAAGGCAGTTGTGATAAAAAAAATATGAAAATATATAAAATTTTAAATATTTTACAATTTAATTCAATTTCGTAAATCAAATTGTGGTTTAAATAAAGCTTAAAATATGAATCATTCAATTGAATATTATTCAACGAATTCATTTAGCTAGACAAATAAAAATGACTCGATTTAATTCAATCCAACACTCATGAAAATACACACAAATGCAAGATCAAATTTAATATTTACACTAGACGAAGAGATTACACTAGACAAAGAAGTTACACTAGGTTACACTAGACGAAGAGGTTACACTAGGTTACACTAGGTTACACTAGGTTACACTAGGTTACACTAGGTTACACTAGGTTACACTAGGTTACACTAGGTTACACTAGGTTACACTAGGTTACACTAGGTTACACTAGGTTACACTAGGTTACACTAGGTTACACTAGGTTACACTAGGTTACACTAGGTTACACTAGGTTACACTAGGTTACACTAGGTTACACTAGGTTACACTAGGTTACACTAGGTTACACTAGGTTACACTAGGTTACACTAGGTTACACTAGACGTAGAGGTTACACTAGGTTACACTAGGTTACACTAAATATAGAGGTTACACTAGGTTACACTAGGTTAAACTAAATGTAGAGGTTACACTAGGTTACACTAGACGTAGAGGTTACACTAGGTTACACTAGGTTACACTAGGTTACACTAGGTTACACTAGGTTACACTAGGTTACACTAGGTTACACTAGACAGACATATTTTACAACACATTACGGCAAAGCATTCTTAACTTTCTTAACTCTTCCTTGAACATTTCGAGATTCGACATTTTCTTGTCTTGAATTTTGTTGTTGGAGCAGTAGTTTGGCTTCTTGACCGGTGCTGGTCGGCTCCTCGTCACAAACACGTCGGGTATTGCAACGGCTGGCTTCTTGGCAGCCAGCATCGACGTGGGTTTATAAAGCTTGGAACTCGATTTCTTCAATATGGTGGTTGGTTTTAGGGCTTTGAATAGGTTCTGGCTTGAGGGTGGAGCCGATAGGTTATGCAATAAATACCTTGGAAGTCGATATCTTGGGGTCTTCATTGACCATGCCCCCCTTTACCCAGGTACGATTGATTTTACTCGATGAATCAAACGAGTCTACAAATTCAGAGTAAATGTCTCCCAGCATAGCTTCGTCCGCCTAGATGCGTGCGAGTGAAACATAGCTTTTATTTTATGCTTTTACAGTAGAGACTAAAATATATTTATATTAAAAAAATACCTTATATGAGTTCGAAATTGTATAATACTTTAAGACAACATATATCAATTATCAATCGGATTTAAATAAATTTACCTTTTTCTTTTCATTTTCTAAATCTCTTTTTGTAAGTTTCGACGTAATACTCATTTTTCCTATATTGAATGCTTTCAGTTTGCTTTCGGATATATTCTGATAAATTTATTTAAAATGTAATTTGATTGATTGTAATTACATTACTATTTATTTCGACAAAATATATAGAAATTTAAATATATTATATTAATGTATTTCAAAATTAAAACATAAAAAAGTAATATAAAATTATAAAGGAATGAAAAGTTGAATATTAATTTTTTTATAATTTTACACGGAAATTATTGATATAATTACAATAAATTTATAAATAAATTGTTCTGAATTTTGTAATAATTTAAAATTCATAGAAATTACTATAAATATGTTTACAATAGAATAAGAACAAATGTATTATTTAATTATAAATAAATAATAATTTTTACTTTTTCTTCTAAAATTAGTTCATGTGTATAAATATTTTAAAAAATTTCTATCTGAGTAATTAATGTAGTGTATTACTATTCCAATGCTAAAATAATTTATTTTTAATTTAATTACTACAAAAAAAACTCAATAAAAACTTCTGTTCAAAATATTTATAAAAGCAATTTATTATATATTATATAGTATAAGATCAGACATATGGATTATGATAGCTATGTATTGATTTTAATCATACAAAATAAATATAAATAAATATGCTTAAAAATCAAAATGTAATATAACTAATATCCTATTCTTAATAATCCTGACATAATTATAAATTACAATTAAACATATCATTATAAAAACACACTGACAAATCTAAAATAATTTTATAGCTATCTTAATATATAGGTCGTATAAAGAGAACAACTATCTTCATTAGACATTGCTGATTATGTTACGTCAATTTGCATAAATATTATTATCTTTAGTTAAAAACAGGGTATTTTAATCTAGGTACATTTTGTTTTTGATCTTCTTTTGAACATATATCATAATGTGAATATATTATATTATATTATGTATCCAAATAAAAAATACTTAATTTCAGTGTTTATAATAAAATTATATTTTATTATAACTATACGATTTATATATATTATATAATACAATTAAACTGAAATATATAAAGGATTAGTTCAATAATAAATGAATAATTAAGTATTTAATCATATATAAACCGATGCAGGGGTCAATCCTTTCTTTTGCATACCCCATGGTAAACGTTTAGAACGATCAGCCATTTTACAATAAATGATTTCTTGTTGATAGATTACAATAAAATAATCTTTATTGATGTTTATAATCAAATATAAATTTTATTTAAAAAATAAAATTTACTACTGATTAAATAATATTGATATTATATATTTTATTTTACTCAATTTGAATTAATCTATATATTTATTAAATAATATATAATTATATAATATTATTATTACTATTTTATTCTAAAATTATAACTGACCTGAACTTCAAACCCTAGGCTTCAGGGAAATTAAAGAGACTAATATCAAATATCCTTGGCAAATTTCAAATCCTTGGTTTTAAATCATAGATTTGGATTTGGATAAATAGTTTTGAATGGACTTTACCTAAATATTGCAAATACAATCATTCTTCTCTATTCGATTTCAATTTAAATCAACTAGATCAACCATACATCACATGGATATTATAATTTTGTAAAATTCTTCGTACTAACATGTACTAACAAATATAAAAATAATATAAAAGAAATTAAGCAATATAGGGGACCAAAGATAGTTGGATATTTTATTTATATATCACTCAATAATCTATGTGGACACGACATAGAATGTTTAACTTGAGTGTGATTTAAATAAACAATTATTATATATCTAAAATCTAAAATAGTTAGTCTAAATTTAACAATATATATTTGAATAATATATTCATCAATTTAAAAATATTCATTTTAAATATAGATATTGGAAGTCAATTGAATATATATTTAAATACACTACCTTGGTAATCGTTGTTTACACTATATCCACTTAGATCATAAATTTTGATTGAGATGTATCCCTCTTCAAAATCTATGAATAGGATACATATTATATTTACATTTTTAATGTTTTCTATTAATCCCTTGTGATTAAATAATATTTATTGTAAAATTTTTTGTTTTTTAAATATATTCTCAAGTTCCATTACTTATATTTATTTAGTATTACTTAATTATAATTAATAACGTAAATAACTACATATAATCGAAATATTAATATAATAATGTTAATTAATCCCAATAGTATGGATTCCAATAATGTATTATCTCTAGTTAATTGTGTTAAAAATCCAAATGATCTTAAAACATTATTTAGTTACTTAATTCCTAATTTTCAAAATGATGAATCGAACAAGTCCATACTGATTCAAATTATTGATGTCATTAAATTAGGTAAGATAGTAAATGATACAGTAATATACTATACTTTAATCGGGTATTAAAAAATTTCAAAATTTTGGCATTTTAATAATCAAATTTGCACTACATATATATACTTAAATTATGGGTCAAGTCCATTGTACGGTTAGTATAAATTATGCCTGAGATAAAAATTCTAAATAGGGTTATTAAAAATAAAATTACTGATATTTATGTAAGTTCATGTCATGGCTATTAATATGTTATATCACTGTGAATCAATATCATTATTCTTATTTAATTAAAATTGTATTCTATTATATATATATATATCAATTCGGCATTTAGTTGTACATATACATTTAATTATTATAATTTTCATATTTTCAAGTAAATTGCCTAATATATTTTATATTAAAAATAAGAGGTCAATATTAGAATAAATTTAAAACTGTTATTTATACTTTTGAAGTATATTAATTGTTAATATTAAATGTAGATAATTTAAGTTTTTAATTGTTTATAAATATATAAGTTGTAGATGATTCTGAAACAACTTAAGAATGAGTACATAATAACAAGACTTAAACAATATAATGTATATAATATAAATAAAACAATATTAATATTATAAGTTTTAATATGAATATTGATTGAATGAAAATATTATGTATACCAATTAATCGTCATGGTGATATTTGATAATTGACAGAAACATATTCTAATAATCGATAAACGTATTTTGCCATATATTTGTAATATACAAATTGGAGGAGTTGTAACTATTTTAATAAAAGAAATATTGTATTCACAAATTTAATATTTTCATAGGTCATTCTCTGGTCAAGTGATAATGATAAACTTATTTTATTTAGAACTATTGTAATGTACAAAAAATCAATATAAATACATGTTTAGATATATTTTATCAGCAGTTTAATAATTATATTTTCTCACACTCTAAATTTTTAACTATTTTTAAAAAATATATATTAACAGTTACAGTTAATTGTAAATTGGTTTATTATGTCAATTATTAATGGGTTTACTTCAATATTAGTTGAATTTATACAATATTCTCTAATACCAGATATACCTGTTAAACATGATAAATCGACAGTTAAATTGCATTGTTACTTTCCCTGTAGACATCTATCCGTCATTGATGACTGTTTAGTATATTATATTATATTTGACCTAAATAAAATTTCTTGAAAATTGGTAAAAATAATTCAAATAACAAGTTGATCAATTAAGATCTAATATTGTTGATTGATATTTGTATTTGTTGTGTAATATAAAAAAGTATTCCGAAGTATGCGATTATAAAATTGTTATCATTAGTTTTTGAAATAGTTTATAAATAACATCAGCATCTAACAATAAATGTATTGATATAGTGTTAGTTAACGAGATCAATTCTAGATATCGTATTAATGTGGTCTATAGATATATAACATTAATGATCATTCTTAATCTTATTTAGTATATATTTTGTCATTTCTATTTTTTTCGAATCAAATTAGTATTTATTATTTCTAAACTCATGCTAATAAAGTAATCATATTATTCTAAATATCGAAATATAGAAAATGAATTATTTGACATTTCTAAAGAACAATGTATTACTATTTACAATGGGTTAAAGGAATTACTTGTTTTGGCAGCAAGAGAAAATTATGATTTTGAAGCTTTTAAGTTAGTCATATATGCATATTATAGAAGAAAATTGTATATTCGAATTACATAGTAGTAAACTATATATATTATTGATTACGGTTACTCTAAATATTCTAATATAATTTTTAAATGCAGTTGTTACTACTATTGTATAACATATATTAAATTTCTTCAAATGTTATGTTTGTTTCAGATTATTTATTCAATATTAGTCATGCATCAATAATGAACATTTTATTAATAATTTCGATGTTCAGTACATTTTTTTCATTCTTAGTGAATATTTACTTGAGAATAATGTTGGAGTAGAAATGGCAAATATTCTTACAGAAATATATATGGTTAATGAAATTATATTTATCAAACCGTTTACATTGCTTAATATATTGCAATAAAGTATAAATTCACCGCAGAAAGAAAGAAATTTTATGAGAAGAGAGCTATCGAGGTGATAATATTGACGATAATTTATGTAAATATTATTTAAATAAAACTTATTATAAAACATATTTCTAGGATCAAATTTTCTCAACAAAGATTGGTTGATGTCACTTGGAGATTAGATTATGTAAAGGTTAATTATATTATCATATTAAATCAAGGGTTCTCTATTTTATATACGAAGGTTCGATAGCATATAACTCTATAATCTTACTGTTTAAACGTTATTACTTTACATTACAGAATTCCTTGGAGAATTCAGAACATAAACCTATTTTCTCTATAGAACTGAAAACTATGGTTATTATAATTACTATTTATTGTGATGATTTAAAGCAATGTTTTTGATAGAATAAATATTTAGATCGACATTTTTTTAAATTCGTGTGTTTATGAATTTCTATATAAGAAATCTACAAGCAATATTTTAAAATAATAAAATAGATTAAATATCATCCTAGATCCATATGATTACTAGATCATTCAAGTGTATATATTAAAAGCAGTTATGTAATATAATATAATCACTAACTTAATTATTAATATTTATTTTTAATTTAAATGTATTCTTTAATTTTAATGTAACTCTTTTTAATATATATTACAATCATTATCTACTGATTATCAACTAACTAACACTGCAATTTATACTGAACAGAATGATCAACTAGTAGAGAAAGCTATAACATTGTCATGTAATGAAATCGAATTACAGGTTCTAATTTTATATAGAATAATTACATTCGTTATACTTTGTATTCAGATTTACTAAATCTTATTTAATATCGTGCCCATATTTGGCTCTATTTGACATATTTGACAGGATATGATTTACAACTTAAAAGAAATTCTGAATTCAGTTGACCGGCACATGAAATAAATTTATTTTTATAATAAAAATATATTTTAATTTATAAATGTTTTGAATTTTTATATTTGAAATTTTTTTTCGTAAATTGAGTCAAGTTCTAACTGAAAATACATAAATATGTTAAAATAGATTCATTTTTATAGATATTCTTACAATTTCTAATCTTATAGCAGTGGTTACCATTCTTTAAACTTGTTTTGCTTTATGTCTTTCTCTGGATTAAACCAAAAGTAAATTATAGATTATATTCAATAGTATATTTCTGAATACCAATATTTATAAAACATAGAATATAATATTACAAAGTAGTACTATTTGATATGTAGTATATACAGTGACTACAGCGACTCATAGGAAAGCATTTTATTCAAATATAATCTGAATTTCAAAAAAATGTAATTTATTTTAATATATTTATTGATATAACGATTTATGTAGAGTTTATTATTTTTTAATTCCTATATTAATAAATATGAATATGCATCTGTGATATGTAATATGTTATCATATGATGTCATATTATATAATCATTATTAATAAAGCATTTCTTTAAGAACTTTTTTAGAATTTATATCCAAGATTGTTAGTTTTTGTTTATATGATATATAATAGATTCTTTGAGATAAATAAATTCATCAGTTATTAAATTTCTAAAAATGTTATTCATTATAGGTTTATATATATGCCTATAATATAGATTATAAACACAGCAATATTAAACTCATTAACTATTTCCCTGTTAGACTGAATTGGACTCAATAAGTAATTAGTTATAATTATCATTTACCTTAGTACCTATATTGTTTATCTTGTACCTTAATAATGTTATGCTATTAATTATATGTACTTAGATTTTATAAATTAACCTGTTTTAAACACATTTTTTGTATTAAATAATTTATTTAAAATGTATATTAAATTCTAAATAAAACAGTTCCATATTTATTCATAATTCATATATCATCTGAAAATGCATGATATTTATATATTCAACTGCATTTCTCTCACTGGAATTAAGTAATTGAATCTGTACTAACTATTCCATTTATTTGTTTATTTATACATATAAAGCTAATTTTGTAATATATGTAATAATTAGTCACTCAATGAAATGTTTTGTTTTTAAATATTACACCTATAATTTATTTTCTCCAAAATAGTATTTTATATTCTCTCATCTCAGTGTAATTACTCGAATAGTAATGTAATTACTCGAATAGTAGTAATTGTAATTATACAAAAATGGGGTTATATTACGCTGCAATAAATTTTAAAATTTTATTTATTTAATCAAATTATAATGGTAGCTATAATCTAATTCTCAAGTATCAATATTCTGTTTTTACATTACCCGATACCATACCTATTTATTGACAGCTTGTTTTGAAATAAGTCAAACTGAGAAATTCATAAAAATTCATATCCCACACACATTTATATATATTCATCACATATATGGTCATGAAATGTGTTTATTACTAAATCTATTTTTATATGTAAACCTGCAGAATATTTCAATTAAAAAAGTAATGATTAATTATCTAGTTTTTGCAGAATTTACTGCATAGAAATACTTATAATTTGTATGCTGTTAATCTAAACCTATATTTGAAATTGTTGATGTAATATAATAATATTAGAATTAATATATTTAAATTGAAAAACTACAATAGTAGGATTACTATTATACAGGAAAGAATATTTAATATGGTAAGTATGAAAATAGTATCTAAAATTGTGTAAATCCCCTTCAATAAGTGTATATTATTATTGATTTATATGTTGAATAGAAAATTTAGATAAGTTTAAGGAATTTCATAAATTAAAATGATATTCATAAATAATTATATATTGCCTATGATTTTATTAATATAATGTTATTTAATAAATAACTACAAAATAGATTTTATCTCTCTAATCAATCAGATCTTTATATATAATAAACATTAATTCATTATTGTTTGAATTCCATTCTTTATACATAATAGACATATATATATATATTAATTTAATACAAAATAATATTTACTTATAAATCCCCCCAGGGATCAAAAAACCTTTGTCAAAATAATATCAATATATTAAATATTCTTATTTATCAAAAAGCAACTAATTTAAATGAATATAATTGTTTTAAAAATATACCTATACAAATTCGGTTGTTATAATTCTTGATCTTAAATTATGTTAATTGAATTAATTCACTTTTTATTAAGTAATAAAAGCTTCTCAAACAGAAAACATTTATTGAATTTGAATATAAAAAGTGTATATTAATCTTCGAATGAAATATCAATTATTGATTTAAAATCATTTGGTTATAAATAATATTCAACTATTGTAATAAACTATAGTTTAAAAAGGATTGCTTAACTTTATTCTTTGCTCCTGGAATTGAAATATAACTAGTCGATAGTCATTTTCGAAAAAACTTCACGTTGTGTTTATGGGTTCATGAGAATATGGAAATACAAAACAAAAATAAATGATTCATACGTTATGAATTACGTCACGTATAACCTATCTATTTTTATGTGATCGATAATTGGATATATATAATTACTTGAATAGAATTATAGCAACTAACAATGTACTCGAGTAGTAGTACTGTATAAATAGCTGGTTTTTATTGTATCAAATAACCTAGTTTATGTTATTTTAACTTCACATGAAATCTCACTTAATCGCCGACTAAACTAACCATAACGTGAAATATAGTAAACATTTACGTGTGGAGTCGGAAATAGAGTAATCTATATATAATACCAGTATATGAACACTATCTGTATATAACCTATCTATTAAATATGAGTTCTATTCAATTATATATTTCTCACTTGTTGAATCTGACCTTCATTCTGTGAGAAGACGACTGAATCAATCAATGGCAAATTTACTTTTATAATCATATTTTATCAATTTTGATTTTGAAAAAAGAAAATACTTATAGACCTGATATTGAATATTATCAATTTTCAACTATACATTAGTCAATATTGATGTTATTAATGATGTTTCTAGCTAAGATAGTAGAGTTAAGTGAGTGAGTACACGTAATATTTTTAGCTACTATTATTTTTATTAAAAATAACGACTCAATATATATTTGAAAGTTTAATAATTTTATTTAATAACTAAAGTTGCATGAATTATTTCTCAATGGAACGCCGGTGTTAAGTTAGGTAAATTAGGTAAGTCTCTTGGCCTTGATGTAAAGCGCCTCAATTACTTTGGTCATGCTGCTGATGGTATCGAGAGTACACTTGTACGTTTCGTCAGTTTTGGATTCTTCGTGCACAATCAAAACACCTTTGCCTTGGTCAAGGATACCTGTAAAGTAGATTTCGTAATTATGATGTAAACAATTGATAAACGAACGAGAGGATTCTTATTTAATTGTGTAGAAACCATTGAATTTCTTGTCTAATATCATCTGGGAGAGTTTCTTTTCTACTGTGGCCTGAATATTAAGTTAAATTATAAGTATAACAAATATTGAATAATTTATTGAATTAAGAAATTATAACTAAATTATGTAAAAAAAAAAAAGTAATTATTCTTTTGGGGGAGATTGCAGTCAAATATTAGTTTTATATTTTACTAATTATTTATGTGATATTTTAGATAAAAAAAGCAATATAAATGACAAATTTCATATTTAAACCCGTCAAATAACATATTAATAAAATTATAAATATTATTTATGTCCATATCATAGATATCTTTATATTATCACTATCGAAAACATACTAAGTTAAAATGTGCAGATGTGTTAATTATAGGCATGTTAATTTTTTTTTGCCAATATTCCAAAAATGTAATCACTAATTAAATTTTCTATAGCTGTCTATAAATCTCTGTCTACCATAAATATGTCTACGTAAATATCAACGTCTGCAACCTAACTTTAACAATGCATAATATAATTATATAAAATAATAATAGTATTCTTTATTGAAATATATACTTAATAAATTTATTAATAATAAAACTTAAAAAATCTATAAAAACAATTTAAAAAAAACTATTAATAACATCAGAAACAGAATTTGAATTATAAATAAATTGTAGTTAAATTTAAGTTTTATAAATTATTATAAACGTGTCGACATTTAAATTCATTTTATTCTCCTATAATAATCTTAGATTAAACTTAGATTTCTAAGTAAATGAGATGAGTCTAAAGCATAGACTGACTGCATTTACTTACCAGCGGCAGATTGATGAGTTTTGACACGTGGTGCACCTGAACAGTAATGTAGGGTTCAATGATACGGCAAAGGTTCTGCTCGAGGAGATGGTCGTATAGAGATACTAGGTGAACCTTGACGATGAGGTCATCTTGTAGGTCGACCTTGAACTCCTCGACGGCCTGCGAGAGAGATGGAGCATGCAATGTGAATTTTACAGACGCACTATGCATTAATTTAGTGAGATAAAGTGAGGTAGAGGATAAAGTGAAGTGAAGGGGAGAGTGAGAGTGAGATGATGTAGAGGATAAAGTGAAGTGAGGGGTAGAGTGAGATGAGGTAGAGGATAAAGTGAAGTGAGGGGTAGAGTGAGATGAGGTAGATGATAAAGTGAAGTGAGTGGTAGAGTGAGATGAGGTAGAGGATAAAGTGAAATGAGGGGTAGAGTGAGATGAGGTAGAGGATAAAGTGAAGTGACGGGTAGAGTGAGATGAGGTAGAGGATAAAGTGAAGTGAGGGGGAGAGTGAGATGAGGTAGAGGATAAAGTGAAGTGAGGGGTAGAGTGAGATGAGGTAGAGGATAAAGTGAAGTGAGGGGTAGAGTGAGATGAGGTAGAGGATAAAGTGAAGTGAGGGGGAGAGTGAGATGAGGTAGAGGATAAAGTGAAGTGAGGGATAAAGTGAAGTGAGGGGTAGAGTGAGATGAGGTAGAGGATAAAGTGAAGTGAGGGATAAAGTGAAGTGAGGGGTAGAGTGAGATGAGGTAGAGGATAAAGTGAAGTGAGGGGTAAAGTGAAGTGAGGGGTAGAGTGAGATGAGGTAGAGGATAAAGTGAAGTGAGAGGTAGAGTGAGATGAGGTAGAGGATAAAGTGAAGTGAGGGGTAGAGTGAGATGAGGTAGAGGATAAAGTGAAGTGAGGGGTAGAGTGAGATGAGGTCGAAGATAAAGTGAAGTGAGGGGGAGAGTGAGATGAGGTAGAAGATAAAGTGAAGTGAGGGGGAGAGTGAGATGAGGTAGAGGTAGTGAGTGATAAAGCGAGGTGAGGTAAAGGTTGAAGATAGGAGAGGTATGAAATAAGGTAAAGTTTGTGAATAATGTTGGAAGATGGCGTGAGAGGTGAAGTAGGCTGAAGTTGAAGTAAGCTGAAGGTGTGTGAGAGGTAGAGTAAGCTGAATGTGTTTGAGAGGTAGAGTAAGCTGAAGGTGTGTGAGAGGTAGAGTAAGCTGAATGTGTGTGAGAGATAGAGTAAGCTGAAGGTGTGTGAGAGATAGAGTAAGCTGAATGTGTGTGAGAGATAGAGTAAGCTGAAGGTGTGTGAGAGATAGAGTAAGCTGAAGGTGTGTGAGAGGTAGAGTAAGCTGAAGGTGTGTGAGAGGTAGAGTAAGCTGAAGGTGTGTGAGAGGTAGAGTAAGCTGAATGTGTGTGAGAGATAGAGTAAGCTGAAGGTGTGTGAGAGGTAGAGTAAGCTGAAGGTGTGTGAGAGGTAGAGTAAGCTGAAGGTGTGTGAGAGATAGAGTAAGCTGAAGGTGTGTGAGAGGTAGAGTAAGCTGAAGGTGTGTGAGAGGTAGAGTAAGCTGAATGTGTGTGAGAGATAGAGTAAGCTGAATGTGTGTGAGAGGTAGAGTAAGCTGAAGGTGTGTGAGAGGTAGAGTAAGCTGAATGTGTGTGAGAGGTAGAGTAAGCTGAAGGTGTGTGAGAGGTAGAGTAAGCTGAAGGTGTGTGAGAGGTAGAGTAAGCTGAATGTGTGTGAGAGGTAGAGTAAGCTGAAGGTGTGTGAGAGGTAGAGTAAGCTGAAGGTGTGTGAGAGGTAGAGTAAGCTGAAGGTGTGTGAGAGGTAGAGTAAGCTGAAGGTGTGTGAGAGGTAGAGTAAGCTGAAGGTGTGTGAGAGGTAGAGTAAGCTGAAGGTGTGTGAGAGGTAGAGTAAGCTGAAGGTGTGTGAGAGGTAGAGTAAGCTGAAGGTGTGTGAGAGGTAGAGTAAGATGGCATGCCAAGTGACTAGAAAGGTTGAATGGGCATAAAAGACATAAACAAGAAATCAGATCAACTCGAGGAAAACAAGCCAAGTTTACAAACTTGTTGAAAGTTTGCTAAAGATCTCTTCTCGCTCGCCAACGCTATCATCTTCATAGCTTCGACTCCGCTGCCGGAGTACTTGATTCCCAGTTTACTGTTAGTTAAAGCTATCACTTCGTCAGAACTGTATTAATCGCAGCTTATTAGTAAATTAGGAGCTACACGTAATTCTAAATGTAATCATCTTCTTTCCAAATAATAGAGTCTATTTTGATATTGAGTAATATTTGTACAGTATATAATAATTATATGCCACTTATTACATTATTAATAGTAATATTAGTAGTAATTATATATCAAACTTGTGGTAATTAAATATAAAAAATATGTATTCGTGAAAAACATTTAAAAGTAAATTACATAACTAATAAGTTTGTAATCCGAGTTCTAGATACATTCAAAATACAACAAAGATAAAATATTTGTTTGCATATAACATATATCATTAGCATATATTAAAGTATTTCACAAAGCTATTAAATCATGATATTAGCCAGGCAGACTTTTGATTATATAGATTATTAAATATTATATAACTATACATAATTGAAATGTAATCTATAATAACAGTTATTTTAAAATCATTTTTTAAATCATTTTATAAAACTATTGCATAACCTTTGTATTTATTGAACACTAATTATGCAATTGGTCAAACAATACAAAATATAACAGAGAATACATGCCTAGATAAGTGTATGTAATAATGACATTGTTAAGAGTGTGTTGGTGTGTATTGGTGTGTGTTGGTGTGTGTTGGTGTGTGTTGGTGTGTGTTGGTGTGTGTTGGTGTGTGTTGGTGTGTGTTGGTGTGTGTTGGTGTGTGTTGGTGTGTGTTGGTGTGTGTTGGTGTGTGTTGGTGTGTATTGGTGTGTGTTGGTGTGTATTGGTGTGTGTTGGTGTGTGTTGGTGTGTGTTGGTGTGTGTTGGTGTGTGTTGGTGTGTATTGGTGTGTGTTGGTGTGTGTTGGTGTGTGTTGGTGTGTATTGGTGTGTGTTGGTGTGTATTGGTGTGCGTTGGAGTATGTTGATGTGTGTTGGAGTGCATTAGAGTATGGCAAAGTGTAGAAGAGTGTGTTGTAGTGCAACAATATGCACATTACAGAGTGGATTAGAGTGGGTTAGAGTGTGTTAGAGTGGATTAGAGTGGGTTAGAGAGGATTAGAGTGGGTTAGAGTGGGTTAGAGTGGATTAGAGTGGGTTAGAGTGGGTTAGAGAGGATTAGAGTGTGTTATAGTGGGTTAGAGTGGGTTAGAGAGGATTAGAGTGGGTTAGAGTGGGTTAGAGTGGGTTAGAGAGGATTAGAGAGGATTAGAGTGGGTTAGAGTGTGTTAGAGTGTGTTAGAGTGGGTTAGAGTACTTAGATAAAAACCTGTGTAACATGATCTTGCATAGCAACATGTACTTTAGAGCTCTGGCTGCTTTAGTTGTGTCTATAGTGTGAAATACTTCAAAGGCTTCGTAAAAGTAAGAAAAGGCAGTTTTGAAGTCCTTTTCTTCAGCCGCGTGGAGAATTCCTAGGAGGGATAACCCCATTATTGTGGTATAGGGATGGGAGGGTCTATTTAGCCTTATTAAGTAGGAGTTAGTTGTTATGGGGTGCTATTAAAGTTCTAAGTACAGAAGAGAGGTTTAAGGTTTTTAGTTAATACTATTAGTGTGGGATATTGGGTCTATTAAACATATTAGGAGGGAGAAGATGTATATTAACCCCATTATGGTGGTAGAGTAGGTTTATAAACCCCATTAAGATGGGCTATACGATCTATTAACTCCATTTGCTTGGTAGTAGTCTACTTAAGCACAATAAAGTGGAAGGTGGGTTTTTTAAAATCACCATTATGGGGTTTAGGAGGTAAATTATAACCATTAGGGTGGTAGAGAGGGTCTATTAACCCAATTAGGGTGGTAGAGGGGGTCTATTAACCACATTAGGGTGGACGAGGGATCTACGAACCCGATTGCAAATCGAGGACAGACTGTAGTTTGGGAGGACAGTAGATTCCGTTGGCTGTTGTACGAGCGGAAGTCAAAGCAGCTCTGCAAATGAGGTAATACGTTGTACTGCGTACTGGGGAGGTGAGGGCAATGAGTGGCTTACCTAGACTTGGGCAGATTGCCGAGAGAGTGGTACACTTTACTCTCCAACAGTTGAACTTCGACAAGCATGACCTTATCGTCGAGTTTTTTCAATTCTCGGAGCAATTCGGCACCTGGATTTATAATGAATTTTGTTGTGGTCTCATTTTAATATATATTAATATTTACAACTATATATCTTAAAATAGATCTGAAAATGTATTTAATATGGAATATATCAGTCTACAAAATAATCATATCTCCAATATGTTATAATATAAAATAATAGAAATTTTTTATTTATAGCGAGACATTAAAATTTGAATATGAAAATCATCATAACTTTATTAATATTGCAAATAACATAAATATTTTTATTTATTTTATGTAATAATATATTATTTATTATATCTAATAAATTTGAATGAATGTAATGCATTATCGAATATCATAGATATAATCATAGATATTTAATTGAAGGAATTCGCCTACAAAAGTAACAAGTAAATATGATTTTCTTTGAGTATTTGATAGAAAGTGTTGTATCATATTTAGAATCTAAATATAACAAATTATTATAATTATCAATTTATATAATATACTAATAATTAATAACTCACCTAATTTCAGAGCATCCGAGTATTTTGCTGTATCGAAATATAAGGCAATAAGTCTGGTCTGCGAAGGGTGATGTTAATGTATTATAGAGTTAAATAGAGTATTCAGAGGTACTATGTGGTACTATAGTATTGCATGTATTACAGGGTTATACAGAGTATTCAGAGGTACTATGTGGTACTATAGTATTGCATGTATTACAGGGTTATATAGAGTATTCAGAGGTACTATGCAGTACTAGAGTATTGCATGTATTATAGGGTTATACAAAGTATTCAGAGGTACTATGTGGTACTATAGTATTGCATGTATTATAGGGTTATACAAAGTATTCAGAGGTACTATGTGGTACTATAGTATTGCATGTATTACAGGGTTATACAGAGTATTCAGAGGTACTATGTGGTACTATAGTATTGCATGTATTACAGGGTTATACAGAGTATTCAGAGGTACTATGTGGTACTATAGTATTGCATGTATTACAGGGTTATACAGAGTATTCAGAGGTACTATGCAGTACTAGAGTATTGCATGTATTATAGGGTTATACAAAGTATTCAGAGGTACTATGTGGTACTATAGTATTTCATGTATTATAGGGTTATACAGAGTATTCAGAGGTACTATGTGGTACTAGAGTATTGCATGTATTATAGGGTTATACAAAGTATTCAGAGGTACTATGTGGTACTATAGTATTGCATGTATTATAGGGTTAAATAGAGTATTCAGAGGTACTATATGGTACTCTATTGTTGCATATGGTGGTACACACTACCCATATGACAATAGAATTGCTAAATCTATTAAACCTCCAAGGACTGTCGCAGGAATGTTCTCTTCTCCGACTTCGCCCACTCAATGCAGTCCTTGCAAAGGTCCACCTAGACATAGGGGGATTGGAGGTTATAGGTCAACTTTACAGTAGAGTGGCTATAGGTCAACTTTACAGTAGAGTGGCATATGGTCAACTTAGTAACGGATAAATTAAAACTGAATTCAAATAAAGATACATACATACTATTATCTTATATACAACGGAACATTGCGATTTAAAAAGTGGAGACACTAAAGTCATACCTAGAGGAACACTACCTTCATACATAAGTAATAAAGTGTAGAGTAGAGCCCACAGCTAGCACATAACTGGCTTAACCTCGACATTATAAATATGAAATGTACTAGGGTCGCAAAACCTCTTGACCGGTGATCGCCTCCATGTCCAAGAACTGTTCGACGAGTATTCTAACAAGTTTTGCGGCTTTCGCTTTGCTGACGCATTGCAGGAATGGTCGGCTGAATTTGATCAATTCGGCGAGCTCTGTACAGTAATGTAGGAAAGCGGTAATACCTGTACCCTCACCAACACCAACAATAGTATTACTATATAAGTAGTAGTACCTGAGTTTATATCATTAGTATTTAATAAATACTATTTATGATTTGAATATAAAAAACCTATAAAAAGTTATATAATATATATATATTATATTATATTATAAATCTAATTGGGATGGATAATTAAATGATATAATTATTGATATTATATGCTATACATATTTATTAACATATATCAAATGCACTATTCCTAACATATCTATTAACACATATCAAATGCACTATTCTATACATATCTGCATTGAATAATAAAATAATATTATTATTGACAAAGATAATTAAATATATTAAATTTAAAAATCTTTAAGAGGTGAATTATTTTAAACCACTTGTATGTTCCTATGTACGATATCAGAGATAAACAATAGAATATCTTAACAATAGCATATCTTAACAACACCGGATCATTATAATGATGAAAGTGTAATGTTAATGAAAGTTATTAATTTACCAGATGCTCGACCAGATTGTTTCAACAATGTTCCCAGCTCCAAAATAGACAATTCCTTGATGCGGATTACATCCTCATCAGACGAAGTTAAATCATCCTTTACTGTACAGCATATCAGGTTTATAATAAATATAATTCAAATTCAATCGACGAAATATTAATACCAAATAGAACTTGCCAATTAATACCAATTAGAGCCTTATTATCTATTGCATTTAGTTAAATGTAATAAAGTTTAACAATGTTTACTAGTTTGTATTTTAATGTATAGTTTATAGTTTATTGTATCTTAGTAGGATTCTGAAATAGAAAGAAATAAAAATTTTAAAAACATTTAAATTGTAGTGGTCGAGTAATAATTAATAATCTTACATTAATTAAATAATTAAAAAAATAAAATACTTAGTTAAGTACATAAATATATTATTAATTATTATTATTAATTACTATCCAAATCTTATCATAACTAAAATATCGGCACATTTATCAAACCTTGCATATTAGATAGGAATTATTAATATATACAAACTAATTTCCTAAACTATTCAATTAAGACATCCCATAAAATATATTATAATTATGAATATCAAAATTATAACCTATAATTATATTTTAAATTATCAATCGTGTTGGTTTATTGACATAAATATTTTATTTAATGTTAGAAACAAATATTTGCCTTAAATAAAATTTGTGAATAAAGAAGTTATAAAAATAATAAAAAACTTCTTTTATGAAATTTAAAAAAGTTAATTTTGGCAATGCCCCTAAATATAATCCATTATTTATATAAATAAGTACAGGATTTTAAAATATCTCAACCATTTCTTCTTTTGAATAACTTTTTAAAATATGATAATTTAAAACCTATGCTTATATTATAATAATATTATCTATAACTATCTATTAGTATTTATATTTCCATATACAATATTTAATTTAGTAATTTAACAGTAATTTAACAATACAGGCATTTCTTAATATATATATCTGCAATGATTTACAAAAACGTAAATGAGAATAAGAATCAAATCTGCAATCTTTTATAAAGTTGTCGGTAATATTACAAAACCTTAGATAATGTTGTTTACCTATTATCAGTGAAAACAAACATTTTAGGAGAAGAGTATATTTGAAGATTATTAAATAGAAATAAATTTTAAAATAATTACATTTTTCTGGATATTAATATTTTAAGGAATTAAAAATGTAACGGATAATGAAACAATTTAAATATCATTCCAGTTGCAATCGAATTACATTTCCAGTCGCATATTGATGAGTTCAGAGGTCATTGCAGTGTACACATCACAAACGATTTCAATAAAACAATAAACAAACCAGCATTCCTTTTGCTACGCTAGTTGAATATGTATTGCTACAACCCCACAAATCATACTAATCGATAACATTATTACTTTAGTCTACATTAGATGTCCAGGTAGTGACCCTATTTATATATTCACAACAACGAATTACAAAATTTCATTAACTATTCATGATTATTATTTATGATTTTTTAGTCGTTAATAAACCCAATATATTGATTTTAAATGTAATTCATCAAAATAGATGATTTTATCGCTAGTGTCCAATATACATGACTAAATATAATATAAAGTACTTTGTTGATATAAGGTACGCTAAATTTAAAGTACACTTTCGTTATAAACGATAATCATCCAACATTGTATATAAGAAATGAGATACCTGGATATTTTCCTATGCCTTCTTGAGAGCAAAAAAGTATTTAGATGGCAAATGTTTTTAAAATTTTCAATATTTATATATTTCGCACTTTATGCCATTAAATATTAACTTGTATAAAAAAATTTATATATATATTTTGTTTGAATTAAATATACTACAATAATATCTATAAATATTATTTATCTAATACAATATAACTATAGTAATTTATATCTATAACAAATATATTTATAAAAACAATAAAATAATAAATAATATATTGCTCTACATAACAAAATGTGTTATCTTATAAATTTAATTTTACATAGATTATGAAATAATATAATAATTATTAATTAAAAAAATTAAAGTACAAAATGAATAATTCAGAAATCTATAGATACAATATAATATCATATAATATATACATATGAATTTATTACATCAGTTTTATTATTAAATGTTATATTATACATGATATAATTTAAAACAGAAATTAATCAATTAAATAATTAATTCAACATATAAAATAAAACATTAATTTATATTAAAGAAAATTACAATTTGTTTAATATAATATAGAACAATACATATACATATACAATAGTATATTAAGTTTAAATTTACACGATCAAATAAATTAAATAATTAAAAATTTATCATTACAATTATTATTTTCTTAATATACAATTTCTATGAATGATATGGTAATATTAATTTTTACTACTAAGCCAATAGATTATTATAAAAAGTGAATATATAAATATAATAGCTATATTAATGAAGGTTATATCTTTAATTAAATAATAAATGAGTGGAGTTTAACATAATAAATAAAGTTAATTTTAAACAAAAAAAATGGTAAACATTTCATTTAAAATAATTCTAAACATTATAAACATTTATTTAGATATGTTGTGAAAAACAAGATTAACAGAGGGACATTTTACACAAATCACATGAAAAACTGTTTTAATATTACGGCCATTTGCAATTTTTCTTTTAAAATCTTTGCAGCGTATGTAGACCACTATTTCCAGGAATCATTTAATTGTGAGGAACAGTTAGATTTAAAATTGAATTAACCACGTAATTCTTATAATATAAATAATAAATATTATTTATTTTGAAAACTCATCGAAAACTATATTTAAGTTCATTGAAAATGTATTTTAAACAATAAAATAATATATATTTAAATTATTACATATTTTGCAATGGATGTTTAATTAAATATGCATATATCTCAGTAAATAAGATTACAAGGGTTATTTTTTGACTTGTTAAAGAAAATGTAATCAAAAATAAAATAGTATATAATAAATTAGTATAACATAAAACATATTTCGTAGACATTAATATAATACACAATCAAAATAATTGCCGACTTTGTGAATTGGGATTTTGGTAGTATCGCCATTTTTGTCAATTGGGCCACAAATGGTCAAACAGATAGCCTAACTATAAAATACATAACTAGGAATATTCCGTATATATGAAATTGACGACATCGGTGTAAACTTAAAACCATTTGACCTCTAGAATTGACCAAATCACGGGGTTGAATATATACTCAGACCATATAATAGGGCCTGGAATAGTTTGATAGACAGCTTGGGAATAACCAATAACGTATCATCGAGCGAATTTGTGTTACTTATAATCACTTTGATAGTAGCAGCTAGTAATATCTGTAACTACTGTAAATATGGTAATCGGTAGCAACTATTAACTAAGTTAAATCGATGAGAACATATAATATTATATATACGATATCATTTGTATTAGCGAAATATGTATATAAGAATATTCAGTAAAATATATACAATATAAATGTTAATACTACAAACAGTATTAAAACATCAAATGGATTAAAAGTCATACCAGTTCACCCATTTAAATAGTGATCTCTTACTCCTAGTTATACCTTTATTAGATCACTTCTATTTACTATATGCGTCAACAATATATTGCTAAATATATGAGTAACTATAATAATTCATTGTATCCATAAAAAATAAGCTATAGTATTCCGAAAATGATATATTTGTTGATCAATGAACTATAGGAATTATAAATTGTATAAGTATTTTTTGAGCCGTTGCTATCCAGAATATGTATAATCGATAATATTGTATCAATATTAAATTGTGGCAGTTACTAAAAGTGACTCCGCATGTTTTTATACTCAATATATACTAATAACAACAAAAAATACACACTATTAACATGTTAAATAATAAATAATAATATAAATATTAACTAAAAACAAGATAGATAATGAAATAGAATAATATAGCTTAACAATTAAATAATATAGCTTAATAATTAAATAATATAGCTTAATCAGTATTCGTTGGAATTAACAAATGACTTGCATTTGGAAACTATATATTTATATTTATGAATGATAATTAAGTAATTTAAAATGCTCAATTTTTATTAATATGTTAAATCTCTATACTACTTATAATATAATAACCTAATGCACTTAGAAGTATAACTGCCTTTGAAGGATTTGTTACTCCAATAGCAACGGCTTTATCATATTTATCTTCCATTTTAAATATTTACAATATTTCCAATCACTAGGTTATGATTATAATTTGTTATGACAGATTTTTATAGGCGTGTTTTACTTTAGAATAAAAATAGCAACATTTTAAAATTTCGTAAACTTATTTTTATACTTAAACTAACTTTTGATACATTCTAAGATTTACTTTAAATATTATTATTATGGCTGGAATGCATGATGGACCTGAATATGGTATTGAAGATTTTGTGCTTCTTAAAGATGTTGATACCGAGTCATTTATGCAAAATTTGCAAAAGAGGTTCAATTAACTTTGAAATTTTAAATACATTTTAAAATTATATTTTATATTTTCTAATAAAATGTCAATTTTAAGAAAGATTTATAATTTGTTAATTACTAATCGATATACAAATTATGTAATAATATATGGTGTCGTTCTAAAATAATATTATATTTATGTTGTTATATTAAATAATTTTTAAGATTAATAATTAAGAACTAGGATTTTGAGACAAGAATAAGACACTTACAAAAATGGAAACATGACTAAATTATCAATTTTGGAAATTATCCTTATTACATAAATTGAAATATATTATAAACTAAACACATAACACACTAATTTTAGTATGGTACCACATATCAATACAAAGTACTATGATATTCAGAGACGAAATACAAATAGTAACCAAATATAGTGAATACGAGTAAATAAATTTGGTAAATTTATAAAGTAAGCAATAATGTTAAATATTATTGTATGTTATTTGTATATACATTATGTATTAATTTATTATATTACTTAAATGATAGAATTGTTGAATATACATAAATTAATAATATAAGATATGTATGGGATTCAGAATTACTACATAGTATATCATACTTATTAAGTATAACAATTTAAATTATAATAATAACTACCACTGAATTGCATTGCTATACATAGATAATAAATACATTTTAAGTTGAATATAAATTATTATCTATATGTTGATTTATATGGAATGTAGTTATTTGGTTAATCAAGGTATATGCTTTAATATGATAGAATAGTATATATATTAGTTCATGCTGTTAGTTCAGTATTATATTAAATTAGTATATATAAACTTATATACACTAACACAAATAATATTTTAGTTTATTGCTCCATTTATACATTTGCTTTATAAGTTATACAAATTCCCTGTACAAATATTTGTAAACTAACCAAAGTTTGGAGTGTAATATAGAATACAATCTTTAGGATAATTGATCCATTATTAAACAGCAGAATAACTTATCTTGTACAATCATGTAACTTGTAAAATAAGTTATCGGACATATTGTTATCTGAATGTATATCATTATTATAGATATGGGTCATCTAGATTACATATATATTATATAATATGAGATATGCTTAGCTAAGTATATCATTAATTATATAAAATTATTTACATATATTACTGTAATTATAAATTAGAATATTTGTAATATTCTGTGATATTTTTGATGTTTCAATCAATTTATGTTTATATTATTATAATAATCATACTTTGAAAACTATTTCCATTAGATTTGCAAAAGAACGAATATACACATACATCGGAGAAGTTGTTGTATCAGTAAATCCTTATAAACCTTTGAAGATATATGATAAGCAACACATTGATCTCTATAGGTTTTTATGTTTTAGTTTGTTTCGATTATAATTATATTTAAATTAAATATTATATAAGCTATATAATTATAATTAATCATGTAAATTATTAGTAATTGTTTATAAATAACTTTATTAGTTATATCATAATAGTTAAAATTATCATGATATAAATGAATTAATAATTATTCATGTTATATTGGCAAATATATTATTTATATCAATTAATGGTGATTATTTAATAATTAGTTGTATATAGTTATGTCAAATGTCAAATAACAAAAATTCCATGTTCAAATGATATAATAAAATTCTAATTCCTTCTCCCTGTTGGATAGGTTTAGATTATGTTTAGTGAACTCTATTCAAATAATATTATATATCTATAATTCTATAAGTATATTATTAATATTATAATTATTATAATTATTATTATTATTATTATTATTATTATTATTATTATTATTATTATTATTATTATTATTATTATTATTATTATTATTATTATTATTATTATTATTATTATTATTATTATTATTATTATTGTGGTAATGCAATCATAGATCTCCTACTCTTGTATATATTACTTAGTGTATATATGCATGTTCACTGCAAACAAATTGTATTAATACAGAAGTACATAGTGAAATATTTATGTATGGGTCATTAATAATTGATTAAATAAAATACATTATTATACAATACCTTATACTTAATTGTATTGAGAAATAAATAGGAATGTCAGACCTGGAGTTTAATATGAACTATTTAGCTGTATTCAATAATATAGACTTTGTTCAATACACATTACTTGTAATATTAATATATTTTATAGAAAAATGGTGAATAATTTTACTGGATATCCAATAAAATCAATTAAATATTAATATTCTATTTAATTAATTCTAATGAGTATATATTTAAGTATAATAGAAAGTATTTACAATAATATTCTACTATTAATATGATAGAAATAATATTTTATACTCTTTCTATTTATAAAAAATTGAATATTTGTTGAAATTAATTATATTTACAAGATCTTCATATTTCTGACTAAATTAAGGAGATCTAAATTTACATTCTATCAATATTCTATATAAATTGTCTACAAAATATACATTATTTATATTACAAATATAAATTATTTACATCATGTATAAAGTGAGTCATCAAGTAAATATAGCAGACGTAATTTATAGATTATTTTTATAGAGTTAGTTACTTAACTAAATTTGGATACATCTAATATACAAACTCTATTTTAGTTGTTTTCCAGTTATATTCTTATTAACATCTGTCATTTTGCTATACAGCATATCTCAGATGTAAGAACTACTTATTGACCCCATTTTATAAATAGTATGTCATATACTCATATAATAAATGTTATTTTAATTTAGTTACAACTCATTTGAGTATTTATTACATACCTACACATGCTTACACATACCTGCACACACATACGTAAGCTTGCGTTAACTCATTCCCTTTACTGTCTACTATAAGATATATATTGTTATGATGTTTATGATTGTTCTTCTATATTTTATTTATCACCTATTATGACTCATGTATTTATTACCTTAAAATATGCAAACAATTGATATCATTTTATTCTGCATTTTTTGATCTGAACTAAAATGAATTAAATCTTCAGTATATATTATCAGTAATGTGTTATATTAGATCTAATATATATATATATATATATCTATAGATATAAGATTTAATATATAACCCTTATTAAAATAGATACAATGTAAATCACAAACCCACACATATTCTTGGAAAATGTGCATATAAACAACCTTACCTTAGAATAAATCTTCGCTTCCCAACGTATGTGATTACAATTTCATTAAGTTTCTATTTATATACAATCTGTAAATCAAACCTGTATCTATACTCGGATGCCAGCGTAAATCCTGCCCACCAGAATGTATCTCGTTCTGTTTTACTGTCAAAGTCGAAGCGTTGTAGTCAAATGTAAATGTCCATGAGAAAGCATTGCGTTCAACCCATGTGCATTTCTTTACACGTACATTTCAGTTTCACGTATATTTCAGTTTCACGTATATTACATTTTCATTGATTCCTGTAGCTTTACTACATAATTAAGCGTAATCAATATTAACATGACAAAGCATATTGACTAGTTCTGTTATCTGCACATGTGTTCCATCTTCATTCGAATCCATACATTGATTCGGATTACTATAACATTGTAAAGTTGAACAATATGCCCACTAACTTTGGGGTTAAGTAGCCAGCTGTAATATACTTTTATAGTTTATTAAAATATTGTTTTGTTTAGGAAGTTAAATTATTTCTTTTTAAGGTGAAATTATTGAATGCAAATTATGCAATATCAAATTATGCAATATCAAATTATTTTTTATATTAAAATATCACTTGATACAATATTATTATAATCCAATCACAACAAGTAATGTGTGCCTGGTATATATATTTATATTATTTTATTTGACCAATAATTATTTTATTGCTGTTTGTATTATCTATTATATCTATTCACATGCTAATCTTTAATATCTTCATTTGTAATATCCTGAACACTGAACACCGTATGCCTATTCTATCCAAATGAATGCAACTGCCTCTATTATTAATACTGACTACTATTGCACTATTGCACTCATCTAGATCACTGATATGTTGTTTAACTGTATATCTAATGTTCCTATATATTCTTATGCATTGATTAAATAACGAATGCAATTATATGTATTGTCAAGTGTAAGAATAGTTAATCATATTTATTATTAGATATTTATATTATATTATTTATTTGATTTAGTTTACATAAATTGTAAAATATCTTCGATTACTTTCGACAAGTAAAAAGGTGTAATCAAAATTCTCTAATGAGTTATATAAAATATACTATAATACTATTATATATATATATATATATATATATATATATATGTATATATATATATATATATACAGGATATCCAGGTCATTTTAATTTTTTGCATTACATTGCATAATTTTGTTTACATTATTTTTAATGTTTGTTAGAACATCTGAAATTTTATAAAACACTTATTTTACTAAACTGTAAGAAAATGACCTGGATTCAGTGTAGGATTCTTCACTAAACAATTGACTCAGGTAAACAATACACATTGTTATCGATGTAATATTATTAAAAATGTAAAGATTTTTAGTAGGTAGATTTTTTGAGCGGTATACTCTAATAAGTAGAGTATTAAGTAGTGTACCTAATGAGTAGTGTTGTTGAGTAGTGTACTCTAATGAGTAGTGTTGTTGAGTAGTGTACTCTAATGAGTAGAATTGATAAGTAGTCTACTCTAATGAGTAGAGTATTAAGTAGTCTACTCTAATGAGTAGAATTGTTAAGTAGTATACCTTAATGAGAAATTTATAAGTAGTCTACTCTAATGGGTAGTGTTATTAAGTAGTGTACCCTAATGTGTAGAGTATTAAGTAGTCTACTCTAATAAGTAGTGTTATTGAGTAGTCTACTCTAATGTGTAGAATTATTAGTCTACTATAATGAGTAGATATTTGAGTAGTGTACACCACTCATTTGAGTGACTTATGGTGTTTCTGTGTTATATTAATAATATTAAAATAATAACATTGTATGACGAGCGATATTAAAACTGGTAAACCTTGAAGTAACAAAATGAAAGTAAAAATAGAAATTCAATTCTAATGAAAATCACTATTAATAATATTTTCTTGTGAAATGTATTGAATTGACACGTAATGGGTAGAGTAGAGAGTGTATTAAAGTGTCCCTACTAGGTGGCAGAGATTGAATTGACACGTAATGGGTAGAGTAGAGAGTATATTAAAGTGTCCCTACTAGGTGGCAGAGGTGTACTTAATGGAGTGATGGTGGTTCATTAAATCTACTGTTACGTCACCCAATTTGCAATGAACTGCTCTAATTATATTTTGTATGCAAATGTTACAGAGGTCGTGAACTTTACGAAAGACCTCCTCACATTTTTGCTGTTGCTGACGCAGCATACAAAGCAATGAAGAGAAGGTCCAGGGATACTTGTATTGTTATTTCAGGTTATTTGATACATCAGAAATATTATATTACATATGATTTAATTGACTTTGTAATAAATAATACATTATCTATTATCATTTATTAATATTCAACTAAAAACTCTATATTTATATATTTTATTGCATTATTTCATGGTGTTTCATATTCCGCCATAATTTGACATCCTAAAATAATCAATTCTGAGAAGATAAAGGATGTTGTTATCTTTATAAAGTTTTACATTAAGTGTTACTTTAGGTATTACTTTCTAAACTACTTTAAATTTAATGTAAAACACAATTTTATTAATATTTCAGATTTATATATATTTATAAATTATAGTAAGAAATTATCATTGAGTTGCTTTCGCATATTTCTGAGTCATTATAAATTCAGACATCTGTCAGAAATATTTGTTATTTTCCTGCATATTGTGTGAGATGTTATCTTCTACCATGCAAATAGATCACTTACTTCATCTATTTCTCTTCCTAGCATTTCTATTGTACTGCGTACATACTATGTATTTATATATATATATATATATACTATATGTATACACCATTATCTACTTATATCCATTGTCCGGAAGGATTTATTGTGCATGATATGTATCTGTTATTTTTATTAATTAGAATACGGATTCATAAAAATCAATGCATTGTTTCTGAATTATATTGTCTACTTTTATAAATACTATGCGATCATTATATATATTTTATTCAGACTACATGTTAAAGTGGGGGTCGGGCTACCATATCGAATAGGGGGTCAAACTACCTCGCTAAAGCCTCGGGTCAAAATATTATACTAAAGTGGGTTTTTCGATGGGTGGTAACTCCGCGGGAACTACAATTGATCTAGATAATAACCATTTCAATAACATTAACGCAATGCAAATATTTGCTAATAATTCAATACGTTTTAGTGTACAGTATAAACTTTATACGCAATTGGCGTCGATGATTTGCTGATCATATTTTTGTTTATTTCAAATGTTACACGCGCATAAATGAAACTTAGGTACAAGAAATGCTCGCGCTTTCTTGCGAGACTCCAAGTTACTCCGATAATATTACAAACAATTCCTTCTTACCAACCTGACATTAAACACAAGTAGTTCCCTTTCTTGCGAGACTCCAAGTTACTCCGACAATATTACAAACAATTCCTTCTTACCAACCTGACATTAAACGCAAGTAATTCATTTTCTAAATATACACGGATTTGTTTTTATTTTAGAAAGTCACGTCCATTATTACAATGCCCTCTACGATTTACTCAACAATTATATCTCCCCATATATAGATTACTGGCAATATATTTATTTCCACTTGAATATATAATATATCTATACTAAATTATAATATATCTATACTATATCTATACTATATCTATACTATATCTATACTATATCTATACTATATCTATACTATATCTATACTATATCTATACTATATCTATATAGATATAGTATAATTAAATTATATAGATATATCTATAATTAAATTATATTAATCGTATGCATATTTACATACAACAAAACTTCGTTTTAACTATTACAAAATTATCATTTAAACTCATTAACCAGTTAATAATATTTTAATAGAAATAATATTGTTTATTTTAAATCCTTTACGAATAAAATTTGAAATATAATCTAAGCCACAAGATGTTTATAAATAACATGAATGTCAATGGGATGCTATAAGAATTGTGATCTCATGCACTACCTACGTACTCGTTTAGATTATTTACTTTACGACACTACACTCGATAATATTTGTAAACTTATATTCTATAGTCGTTGGGGATTGGGTTACATTGTTATGTATTTATGTCGGTGATTAATACTTACATTACTTTAACTGCTATTGCTTTGCTATCCAGTTAATGCTAATATGTAGGGTGTAAGATTATCTAATATCATGCCCCCATCTAATGACAATAATCAATAGCCCTATACATATACATTAGGTGTATTGTATATGTTAATATGTAACATTCGGATATAACTTTATGTATATAATATTTGGTCACTAAATCAAAATAGATTTTGTAGAAATTCTAATTAACTTCTAAATAATTTAGTGCATAAATTTATTTTAAAATCATATTTTGTAATAAAATCTATATTTTCTATTAGATTAAGTTATACTTTTTTTCTGCCATGTAATATATAATATGCAATTCTTTAATAACTTCTAATATAAACTCACTTATTAATATAGTAATCCAATGTTAAATTTTTTGTACCTGGAATGTTGTATATTTACTTTCCCCGAATGGAATTTTTATCTAACCCTTTTCCTATGTCTATGATATATATCTATAAAGAGCTTAGATGTTGTCATATTTAATTGTTCGGAGCTGCATTGCGAAGATACAGGCAGAACCTGATGCAGGGTTCACGCTCTAGACGTCAATCACCTATAATCAACAACGACTGCAGTTATGCAACTGTGTA
>OZ038313.1:31984518-31992018 GCA_964035775.1 Osedax frankpressi
TGATTGCACTTTTTATACAATTGTTATCAAGTGTGCTGACTCATCTCTTTGTTTGTTGATGAGAGCTACCCTATAATAGTAATGTTATGTTTAATAAATAATTACACTAGATAATGTAATGAATGTATGTCTTTATATAGCATTGGTTTTTCTTATAATTGACTTAATATTGTCTTAATTTGACTTAATAATTCCTTAATATTACTTTAAGATTTCATTTTATTTACTTATTATTGCTTTAATATTGATTTACTATTTCATTAATATAGCTGATACAAACATAATAGCTATATTATGTTTGTATCCCTCACAGAGATATTAAAACAGATATAATTAGCAAGATATAACTCCCAGAAGTTACCGTGATAAATATAAGATGTAATTCAATCCATTTTGTTTTGAAATTATATAATGTTTGCTTATCATTACGAGTATGTGTGTTATGGGTACCTACATTACTATTACCATTTCTCTAGAGATGCGGATATAGAATTTGTATCTTTATTCACTCGGTGCCCTCAGCTGGCACCTAATAATAGCTACAGCCTTGAACCTATTTTACTCTTGGCCTCATAGCGTAAAGATACGGGGCGGGTAGCCAACTCACACGCCCTTATCTCGGCCCCCTATCTCGCCCCCCCCTATCTTCCCCCACGACACCTTCCTGCCGAACCCACGCATACCCGTTGCTATGGGGGCCAACGCCGACGCCGCCACCATAACGCCCTCGCCCTAACGCCCCCGCCTTAACGCCCCCGCACTAACGCCCCGCCCTAATGCCCCCGCCCCACTAATGCAGGCGAGAGCGGCTCCGGTAAAACCGAGGCCTCGAAAGTCATCATGAAATACATTGCGGCGATTACCAACGTAGCAAAACAAGCTGAAATCGAAAGGTTGCGTATCTTTTAGCCTTCGGTTGCAAACCATTCACTTCGCAATCCAACCGTTTACTAATTATTAAGATAGTTATTAATATCTTAATATACATTACACAAATGTATTGTTCTCTTCTAGCAGATATTAAGATGTCCAGCGATAACGTAATCCGTAAACCTTTATTCCTATGAAATTAACTGTTTCCAATGATCATTAGGGTGAAGAATATTCTGTTGCAGTCAAATGACATCCTCGAGGCTTTTGGCAACGCCAAAACCAATAGAAATGATAATTCCAGCAGGTTAACAGAATATGAAATTCTGCATTTCTTCTAAATCTATAGATATTCATATTCATTTTATTAACAAATGTGATTTGAGAGCGATGGGGTTATTTATTAATATTGAATATTAATAGAAACTACACTAATGTACAGTTGACTCCCCGCTTATTAAATATTAACTACGGATGCTGACATTCTTTTCCTATGACTCATACTTCGCCCGCGATCTAAATCACCCCGAAAAGTAGCAAAAAATTCCATTTCATTTCGATATCGTATTTGAATATTTACACGTGTTAATACACAAATCTAATCAAATAAACAATCGGAACCGATGTTTATCTCGGAGTATAAAATCCTACTGGAGTCTATTCGAATATATCATCTTGTATTCTATTCATTAAAATATCTCTAAATATTATATTAATATGTATATTATATTAATGAGATATTAATATGTATTATATTAATGAGATATTAATATGTATATTATATTAATGAGATATTAATATATATATATATTATATTATATTAATGAGATATTAATATATATAGTATATAATATATAGTATATAAATTATATTAATGAGATATTAATATACATATATTATATTAAGGAGATATTAATATATATAGTATATAATATATAGTATATATATTATATTAATGAGATATTAATATACATATATTATATTAATGAGATATTAATATATATAGTATATATATTATAGTAATGAGATATTAATATATATAGTATATAATATATAGTATATATATTATATTAATGAGATATTAATATATATAGTATATAATATATAGTATATATATTATATTAATATATATAGTATATAATATATAGTATATATATTATATTAATGTGATATTAATATATATTATATTAATAAGATATTTATATTTATTAATGAGATAGTAATATATATATATTATATTAATGAGATATTAATATATATATATTATATAATGAGATATTTCTCTCTAATTTCAAAACCCCGGTGTATAGGTTTGGTAAATACATGGATATCAAGTTTGACTTCAAAGGAGACCCTGTTGGAGGTCATATTAACAACTACCTGTTGGAGAAGGTTGGTAGTTATTAGTTATAAGGTGTTGTAAGTAAAGGCCTATAGCAAAGTAAATGACAGCGTACTAGATGGTGTAGGAGGAGGGGCATGAGATGGGGTAGGAGATGGGGATATGAAATGAGGCAGGAGATGGGGGCACATGATAGTATAAGATATGCGGCAAGAGATGGCGTAAGAGATGAGGTACGAGATGGTGTAGAAGGAGGGGCATGCGATGGGGTAGGAGATGGGGTTTGAGATAGGACAGGAGATGGGATAGAAAATAGGGCCAGGGATAGGGTTGCAGATGAGATAGAAGGTGGGCCGTTGTTCGAGAATCTGTATTTCGCTCCCAAATCAATTATCTCTTACGCTTAATTTCTATGTCAATTTACATCTTCACCTACAGTCAAGGGTTGCCTTTCAACAAACTGGAGAGAGGAACTTCCACTCATTCTATCAAGTTTGTATCTATTATCAACAACATTTACAATTTGTGTGTAATTAACATATACATATACAGCCATATCAACTATATTTAAACTTCTACAAAGGAAGTACAATTTGATTCTTATGAAACCGGATGATTTAACTATTATGTAATCTTATATAGTATATTTTAGATAAACAATAAACATAATATATTATTCTAATGCAAACATAATATATTTTCACTAATATTATATAACAAAAAACTAAAAAGATCTTGTTTTTTGTGTAGGTCTGCATATTATTTAAATCATTTACAGTTCTGAATATCATTTATTAGTTACTGATTACTTAGTAGTTACTGATTATGTAGTAGTTACTGATTACGTAGTAGTTACTGATTATATAGTAGTTACTAATTACATAGTAGTTACTGCTTACATAGTAGTTACTAATTACTTAGTAGTTACTAATTACTTAGTAGTTACTAGTTACATAATAGTTACTGAATACATAGTAGTTACTAATTACATAATAGTTACTGATTACATAGTAGTTACTGATTATGTAGTAGTTACTGATTATGTAGTAGTTACTAATTACATAGTAGTTACTAATTAAATAATAGTTACTGATTACATAGTAGTTTCTAATTACATAGTAGTTACTAATTACATAGTAGTTACTGATTATATAGTAGTTACTAATTACATAGTAGTTACTGATTACATAGTAGTTACTAATTACTTAGTAGTTACTAATTACTTAGTAGTTACTGATTACATAGTAGTTACTAATTACTTAGTAGTTACTAATTACTTAGTAGTTACTGATTACATAGTAGTTTCTAATTACTTAGTAGTTACTAATTACTTAGTAGTTACTGATTACATAGTAGTTACTAATTACTTAGTAGTTACTAATTACTTAGTAGTTACTGATTACATAGTAGTTACTAATTACTTAGTAGTTACTAATTACTTAGTAGTTACTGATTACATAGTAGTTTCTAATTACTTAGTAGTTACTAATTACTTAGTAGTTACTGATTACATAGTAGTTACTAATTACTTAGTAGTTACTAATTACTTAGTAGTTACTGATTACATAGTAGTTACTAATTACTTAGTAGTTACTAATTACTTAGTAGTTACTGATTACATAGTAGTTTCTAATTACTTAGTAGTTACTAATTACTTAGTAGTTACTGATTACATAGTAGTTACTAATTACTTAGTAGTTACTAATTACTTAGTAGTTACTGATTACATAGTAGTTACTAATTACTTAGTAGTTACTAATTACTTAGTAGTTACTGATTACATTGTAGTCTTTACATTTCCGTAGTTAATCCTTGGGTCGCCTCCGAATAAGCTGAAGGAATTGAGATTATCCTCTAATACCATGATGTATCATTATCTGAATCAAGGAGGTAATATAAAGGTATGTAATATAGTGTTATTATAATGGTTATTACATTCTTATGATCATTATAGTTATATACAACACTATATATAGTGTTATTATAATGGCTATTACATTCTTATGATCATTATAGTTATATACAAAACTATATATTGTGTTATTTTAAGATGATTATGTTATTTGGAATTTATTTATTTCTATAAAAATTAAAACTACAATTTAAATAAATTATTTTGTGAATTTCGTAAATTTGTATATTTTGTTAATTCATAAAAATAATTTACCGCCATTAAATTCTCATTTCATTCACTCAAATAACACAATTTTACACCTCAAATATTCCACCAAACAGGCGGAATCTCAAAAGGTAATTTAAAAAGTACCGCAACTAACCACGATTGCGTTGGCGCTGCGCTACATTTTGCTTGAGATTTACAAACTCTATCTCCCGACGAGTGCTTTCACGCGTCATGTTTAGTTACTAAAACAAAGAGCCTCCTTCCCTTGCACCCAAGTTATTAACTCCCCGCGAGTTCTCGTAATTCTCTCCGTGTTTTCACGCTTCGCTCGCCGTCCAATACTTCTAAAAACGCATCGTCACGCGTCGCCTATCCAATACCATTAGTCTGTCTGCGATGCCGCCATTGTTTAATGCCTTGGTTGAGGTAACACGCCTTCAATATCTTGTAACGGTAAGCCTGTGTCCTGAGACATCAATGTCGTCATTAGTTAGCGTGTTGTGTAGTTGTGTAGTTAGCGTGTTGTGTAGTTGTGTAGTTAGCGTGTTGTGTAGTAGTAAACCTGCTTTTCTCTCTAGTTGCACCTATTCTGTGTTCGCTTCTTCTAATAACACCGTTTTTTTACCTCTCTTTCGAGTGTTTGTACGTGTTGTAGACATGTTTATTGCGGCGTTCCGATCTCATTCATTCCACCTCCACTTTACCTTTGAAACTGTTGACCTGCTTTACTAACTTGAAAACTCCCTCATGCCACATCTCACCCCGTTTACTCAATTTAGTCCTTCATTCCCCGCCAACTCTCCTTTTCCTTAATATACTCCTCTCGCACCGCTATAAACGGAGGTTCCGCTCTACTCCCCCTTAAGCTTCTACTACTAACCCCATGGTTACCCTTCTCAATCATTGACACCGGTTTCATCTCTACACACCTACATCCCCACACCTTCTCCCCACACCATTTCCCCATACCTTCTCCCCACACCTTCTCCCCACACCTTCTCCCCATACCTTCTCCCCATACCTTCTCCCCATACCTTCTCCCCATACCTTCTCCCCATACCTTCTCCCCATACCTTCTCCCCATACCTTCTCCCCATACCTTCTCCCCATACCTTCTCCCCATACCTTCTCCCCACACCTTCTCCCCACACACATCCTCATCGCAGGTAGCTTCTATAGACGATAAGAGTGACTATAAAACAGTAAACAACGCTATGAAAGCGATTGGCTTTTCGCCGCAGGAAATCGACTCCATCTGGAGGCAGGTCGCTGCAGTTCTTCTCCTGGTGAGTAAAACTTTGTGTAGCACATGTCGCTCCACCAGATGGAGTTTGTATACATCACATTTCGATCTAAATAGACATCCTAACATTTTATAGAATATTATTAATTATTATTAGCATGCAATAACTACATTGAATATATACAAAAGAATTGAAATGACAATACTTACATTGTTGATTATTTTCTTTTGGACTTCTTTCCTAATTATAAAATACCTGCGACTATCTCTTCAGGGTAACCTCCAGTTCCTCGAGGAGGAAGACCTCGCAATCATTAAGGATACACCAGAACTGCAGGCCATCTGCGATCTCTTGGGAATAGATGAGGTACCATCCCCTATCTTATGCTTTATCCTCGGCAGCTATATCTTGTAATTAAATGTTTCTAGTGATACAATTTTTATATTAAATTTCTAAATAAACCTCTGTGGTGATTTATTAATATTGAGGGTCAAAAGATAAATTAACTACTTTTAACTAACGGGTATTTATTAATAGCCGTACGTAAGGTCGTAGTCAACTTCTCTGTCCTTACCACAGACAGCGACCTTGACCTCTACGCTGTGTTCCCGCATTGTTGCGGCGCAGGGCGACGTCATGGAGAAGAACCACACCGTGGAGCAGGCAATGCGGGGTAGGGATGCTTTTGCCAAGGTTACAACTTAGTCACTTTATAGACACTTTATAGTCACTTTATAGACACTTTATAATCACTTTATAGTCACTTTATAGTCACTTTATAGTCACTTTATAGTCACTTTATAGTCACTTTATAGTCACTTTATAGTCACTTTATAGTCACTTTATAGTCACTTTATAGTCACTTTATAGTCACTTTATAGACACTTTATAGTCACTTTATAGTCACTTTATAGTCACTTTATAGTCACTTTATAGTCACTTTAATGTCACTTTATAGACACTTTATAGTCACTTTATAGTCACTTTATAGTCACTTTATAGACACTTTATAGTCACTTTATAGTCACTTTATAGACACTTTATAGTCACTTTATAGTCACTTTATAGTCACTTTATAGTCACTTTATAGTCACTTTATAGTCACTTTATAGTCACTTTATAGTCACTTTATAGTCACTTTATAGTCACTTTATAGTCACTTTATAGTCACTTTATAGTCACTTTAATGTCACTTTATAGACACTTTATAGTCACTTTATAGTCACTTTATAGTCACTTTATAGACACTTTATAGTCACTTTATAGTCACTTTATAGACACTTTATAGTCACTTTATAGTCACTTTATAGTCACTTTATAGTCACTTTATAGTCACTTTATAGTCACTTTATAGTCACTTTATAGACACTTTATAGTCACTTTATAGTCACTTTATAGTCACTTTATAGTCGCTTTATAGTCGCTTTATAGACACTTTATAGTCACTTTATAGTCACTTTATAGTCACTTTATAGTCACTTTATAGTCACTTTATAGTCACTTTATAGTCACTTTATAGTCACTTTATAGTCACTTTATAGACACTTTATAGTCACTTTATAGACACTTTATAGTCACTTTATAGTCACTTTATAGACACTTTATAGTCACTTTATAGTCACTTTATAGTCACTTTATAGTCACTTTATAGACACTTTATAGTCACTTTATAGTCACTTTATAGACACTTTATAGTCACTTTATAGACACTTTATAGTCACTTTATAGTCACTTTATAGTCACTTTATAGTCACTTTATAGTCACTTTATAGTCACTTTATAGTCACTTTATAGTCACTTTATAGTCACTTTATAGTCACTTTATAGTCACTTTATAGTCACTTTATAGTCACTTTATAGTCACTTTATAGTCACTTTATAGTCACTTTATAGTCACTTTATAGTCACTTTATAGTCACTTT
>OZ038313.1:32002018-32020772 GCA_964035775.1 Osedax frankpressi
GTGACTTGGCCCAGCTTCAAAGGAACTGTAAAGTCTTCAGACCGTAACTCTACACAAGCTGCAATCAGAGCTATTCTTGAGGAACACAAATTCCTTGAAGATGTGCAATTCGGCAAAACCAAACTTTTTATTAGGTACTTTATGAATCTTGACTTCAATTGTATACATCAAAATAACATTCCTTTCATTATTAATTAACTATTAACCAACTAACTACTACACAATTAACTACTACACAATTAACTACTACACAATTAACTACTACACAATTAACTACTACACAATTAACTACTACACAATTAACTACTACACAATTAACTACTAACCAATTAATTACTAACACATTAACTACTACACAATTAACTACTAACCAATTCACAATGAATTACTAATACATTAACTACTACACAATTAACTACTACACAATTAATTACTAATACATTAACTACTACACAATTAACTACTACACAATTAACTACTACACAATTAACTACTACACAATTAACTACTACATAATTAACTACTACACAATTAACTACTACACAATTAACTACTACACAATTAATTACTAATACATTAACTACTAACCAATTAACTACTACATACTTTCTCTATCTCTTACAGATCGCCTCAAACACTCTTTACTCTGGAGAAAATCCGTACTTCTAAAATTCCCGGCATTTGTGTAATGCTCCAATCTGTTAGTCAGACTCCGAAAGCATCTCAATTTTATAATTTTTAGAATTATAAGTAGAAATATAATAGAATATTATATAATCTGTACTACCTTTAGTTATTTTATATTCTAAAGTAAATGCTAAATACGATATTCACTTTTCAATCTATTAATTAGTAAATATAAGAAATTAAGTTTAATATTCTAGTATGACTCACTCACGATGTAATGATATGCAATATTAATTAAATTTCTTGTAAATGTTATGTAATATATATTTCTAATGGCAGTTTCAATTAATGTATCTTTCAATTCATGTCGCATTCAATTAACGACAGTGTCAATTAATGCCACTTTCTATTAACGACAGTGTCAATTAATGCCACTTTCAATTAACGACGGTGTCAATTAATGCCACTTTCAATTAACGACGGTGTCAATTAATGCCACTTTCAATTAACGACGGTGTCAATTAATGCCACTTTCAACCAGCACTGGCGTGGAGCTCTTGCCCGAATCCGATGCAAGAAGTTGGTTGCCATCTACCTCATCATGAAGGCCTATAAGAAGTATAAGCTGCGAGCTTACATATGGAAGTTGCAAGGACTTTTCAAGTGCGTATTTAACTACAGGAAACCACGATAAACATTGAAATTGCCATTTATTTCATTGAACTGCTTCTGTTTGCTTACATCAAACTCATTACTTTCATTTAATTAATATCCATTACATTTTTTCAAGAAACGCTAAGAATTTGAAAGATTTCGGTAAAAGCATTAAATGGCCGGCCCCTCCCAAATTATTGGAAGGCTATATCAAAGATTTAAAAAGAGTGCAAAATAGGTTCTTAATATAATTAGATTCTAATCGACGGAAACGTATTCTGCGAGTATATTTCTTTTAGAGATTAATACAACAAGATTCCTGTAAAAGCTTTTCTGTCGATATTGCATCCAAACTTTAGTTTAAGTTTGGTTGCAAAACCGAACCCTTTAAGGCCCAATCGACAAATTCCACAATTATTTTGATTGTGTATTATACGAAATATGTTTTAGGTTATATTAATTTATTATATACTATTTTAAATTTAAGTTCAATTTTCTTTTGCATAGCATAGCAATAATGAACCCTTACATTTTTATTTACTGAGATATATGCATATAATTAATGTGATATCCGTTACAAAATATGTAATAATTAAAACACATTTTTTATTATATAAAATACATTTATAATGCTCTTAAATATGGTTTTCGATATGTTTTAAAATGGTATTGTTTATTATTTACATTATAAGAAATATGTGATTTAATTCAATTTAAAATTTTAAGCAATCCTTTTTCAAAATACATGTCTTAAAATAAATTGTTAAATATTTCGTATGGAATTGCTTGTATTATACATACTGATTTTTTAAAAATAATTATGTTAAATAATTATATAAAAATTAGTATATTTAATTTATGTGCATTTATAAACATGTGCATTTAAATCATAAAATATATACGTACTACTTTTTAAAAGATTTAAGTTTACAAAATTGTTTTTACACAAATTGAATGCATAAGAAGCCTTATAGCTTACATTGCATCGAGTAATGAGGAGTTTGCTGATAGAGATGAGGTTACATTTGTATTATAATTACCATAATAAAAGTTATCATATGTTATGTTATGGTTATTTTTAAAATCGTTTACTAAATCGTATTTAATTAAATTTGTAATTTTTTTCTTTCGTTTCAAATTATTTTAATCTAATATAATGTAAAATAATAGCATCTAAATATAAATAATATATTGTTTAATTACATTATACATTATACATTATATCCCAGTTTAAAAAATCATATATAAAATGCATCATGAAATTATTTATCGAAATATATAATTAAATATTTTTGTTTTTCAAATAATAGATATTCCTAGTTATATATGAATTATATCTAATATAATCTCGTGGTATGTATTGCATGGTTTTTCTATAATATGAGTTTTAGAAATAATAAGATTAATAATTATAATGATTATTTATAATATATGATTTTGTATTATTTTATAGCTGATGGTTATAGAGTTGGCTGATGCCAGGCAGAAGTGATTTGAACAACTCTTCGCAGAAAGAGGGATGTTCCAATGATTACTCTGGTCTCGTGTTTCCCTTTAAATTTCTGTTGCTGATGCTTGGCTATCTTTGAGATTATTATAATCGAAACAAATAATCTAAGAAAAAATGGATAAAGCATGCATTTATTACAAAACTGGAAGAAAATCTCGGAAATATTGTATATAATTATGTTCAATATTTCCGTGATTAATTCCTTTGTTTTGTATAACAAAAGTGCCAATATCACCTGAAAACGAAGTCTATTTGATTATAAAAAAATCAATAATACACGATAGAAAGATAATTTAAAAAAATATCACAATTCCACTCCATCTACAACTGTTCCTCAAAATCATAAGCTGATTACTGGTAACAGTACTGGTAACATGAGCTGCAAATATCTTAAAAGAAAATATTCAGCTGCCCTGACTATCAAAACAGTTTTCTTATGTGATTTGTGTAAAATGTCTATTTGTTAATCTTGTTTTTTATATTCTAAATAAATTATAATTATTTAGTTATAATTATTCTAAATTTTTAAATGAATTTTTACTATTTTTTTTTTTAAATTGACTGTATTTATTAAATTAAGCTCCTATCATTTATTATTTAATTAAATATATAATTTTCATTAATATAGCTATTATATTTATATATTCACTTTTTATAATAATCTATTTTCTTAGTAGTAAAAATTAATATTACCATATCATTCATAGAAATTATATATTAAAAAAATAATAATTTTAATGAAATTTTTTAATTATTTAATTTATTTGATATTTATACAATTTAAACTTAATATACGATTGTACTGTTCTATATTATATTAAACAAATTGTAATTCTCTTTAATATAAATAAATGTTTTATATGTTGAATTAATTATTTAATTGATTAATTTCTGTTTTCAAATATATAATGTATAATTTAATATTTTAAGATAAAACTTTATGAAAAATAATAAAATATAATATGTATTTTTACATTTCAAAATAACATATTACGTTATTTTTTTTATTTTTTATAAATGTTATTATATATAAATTACTATAGTTATATTGAATTAGATCAATAATATTTATTAGTATTATTGTAATGTATTTAATTCTAAACAAAAAATATATATATGTGTTTATAATGAGAATTAAAAATAAATTTTAAAATGGTGAGCATTTACGCATCTCAATTTAAATACTATTAGGCATTATAGGGTTAATGACAGATTCGCTCTCCAGGTGGAGAGCTTACATGATTCTGAAACCAATCGAGATTTCCGAAAGACCGGCGTTGCACATGAAAATCTTGGCCGCTGAGTCACTGAATGGAGCTCGGCCGGAATGGGGCTTTTCCAGGGTGTGGAGGTCGCACTATCTCGCTGAGGTATTACTACCAAATCTCTTTTACTTTGGTATTCCGTTGTCACAGATCCGCAGATTACTGTAAATTCTAGATAAACGCATTGAAATTGTAGAATTCTACGAATTATAGGGAATTTTTAGTGTAATTCCATTAATACATTTTAAAATAAACTGACAAAGATTATAAGTCAAATTCTTTGTTAACTGTTAGTGAACTACATTAGTGAAGATATTTTACACTATTTTATTTTATTTTACTCTATTTTTCCAAAGGTGGCAGAAAATAGTTCAAAACTAGAACTCGTGACTTCATTACAACACCTCAAAGAAAATCCTGGCTACACTAATGTAATGTTTTCATGTTTCGTAAAGAAGGTTTGGCTTTCTCTTTACTCCTTTCATTTGATAGCTGTCACATATTACAATAGCTGTCACATATTACAATAGGCAATACTTATTACAATAGCTGTTACATATTACAATAGGCACTACTTATTACAATAGCTGTCACATATTACAATAGGCACTAATTATTACAATAGCTGTCACACATTACAATAGCTGTCACACATTACAATAGGCACTACTTATTACAATAGCTGTCACACATTACAATAGGCACTACTTATTACAATAGCTGTCACATATTACAATAGGCACTAATTATTACAATAGATGTCACACATTACAATAGCTGTCACACATTACAATAGGCACTACTTATTACAATAGCTGTCACACATTACAATAGGCACTACTTATTACAATAGCTGTCACACATTACAATAGACACTACTTATTACAATAACTGTCACACATTACAATAGCTGTCACTTATTACAATAACTGTCACTTATTACAATAACTGTCACACATTACAATAGGCACTACTTATTACAATAGCTGTCACACATTACAATAGGCACTACTTATTACAATAGCTGTCACATATTACAATAGGCACTACTTATTACAATAGCTGTCACACATTACAATAGGCACTACTTATTACAATAGCTGTCACATATTACAATAGGCACTAATTATTACAATAGCTGTCACACATTACAATAGGCACTACTTATTACAATAGCTGTCACACATTACAATAGGCACTACTTATTACAATAGCTGTCACACATTACAATAGACACTACTTATTACAATAACTGTCACACATTACAATAGCTGTCACTTATTACAATAACTGTCACATATTACAATAAGTCAATAAATATCTTTACATGTAATTATCAGGCTAACAAATTCAACAAAACTGCTGACCGTGCGATCTGCTTGACAGATAAATATATTTTTAAACTGGACCCTTCTAAAAAATTCAACCTCATGAAACACGGAATTCCGGTCGATAAGGTTTCAACATCAAATCACTTTTAAGATCTTTCATAAGGATCCGTTTATTAACACCAAGTCTGGGGGTCTAATGGGTTACTACATAACCTTCAGATCGTGGGAGCTAGTGTTTCACCAAGTTCGGATCAACTGATCGTAATCCACTTGGAAGGAGGCAACGACTTGGTGTTGGCTTTGATGCCACGATCTAATCCCGCGGATGACTACGTCGGGGAACTTATTGGAAATCTCTGCCGACTATATAGACTGTTAGTATTCCTTTTAGCAACAGTTCATCTCGTTACTCTCCACAATCATTCCAATCGTAAGTACTTTATACTCCTTTGTAAGTACTTTATACTCCTTTACCCATTGTCACCAACCAATTCTCTCGACCTCAGTAACAACGACGGCAAAGATATGAAGGTCACGGTATCGAGATCCCTGTCGTGTTCGCTGGGAGGTAAAGCTAAAGCTTTGAACGTCGAAAATACCGGAACCTCGTTAAATTTTGTGAAATCCTCAACCGGACTGACGCTCTTGTGTGCGGCGGAATGAAAACTTCATTTGCAGATTCCTCGGCGAGCAGGCCACCATGACCCCTGACCCCTACACAATCCTTTCACCTACTCTACCCCCCGCCCCCCGCCCCCTCCCCTTGTCGCTTGCATGTGACATCGGCGAACATGTTTTTATCGCCATCCTTGTAAACTATTATTACAACTATATATTTATTGTTAGACGATATTTTTGATATTAAAATAAACTCTGTTTTAACGGTCGATTAACCATGACGTCTGTTGTGTATATTATTACAATGTTGTTATTTATACGAAGTATGTCTTGCCAATAAATTATATTCCATTTTATAACTATATCTAATGCGAGAGTAATTTCTATATTGTACAGTTTCAGTTCAATAATATTGGTCTCATTTGATATTTAGTAAATTCTTAATTTACTAAATTTATATTCAAATTCAATTACTTTAAAAAGTTCAATAGTTTTATATTAATAATTATTAATATATTTATTTTGATTTCATTATTTTCTATGTCCGAATTCTTGTATTTCAACATGAACTAGATATGTTAATATAAATATAATAAATAGGATTGGATAAAGGAATATAATCTAGCATTGTAGAATTATTTGAATATAATATTAATTAAACTAAGATTATTTCTATGATTACTTATTATATTTTACTCTACTAATTAAATGTTTATATATCAATTTCATGTGAAAATTAATTTTAAATCTTAATATATCTAATAATATATTTTCAAATATTGAATACTGTTGAATATAATATAATATAATATATAATGTAGGTATTATTTGTAATTATTCATTAAATAAATTCAATGGCACTATATAAATATAAATATAACTATAAATAATATAAATATATATGACCTCAGTCAATTTTATATATTATTGATAATATTTTTTTCTGTCACCATTGCACTTGGTTTTGTCCTTATTTGACCTGTTTAGAGATTTATTATATATCTTTATTTACTTTACTTTACTTCCATATTTATATATAAATGTAATAAAAGTAAGTTTAATTATATATATATATATATGTATATATATATATTATGTTACTTATACCCTTAGAAACTTCGATCATTTTTAAAATAAAAAATGTAAACAAATATAATTTCCACGTTTACACTGTACAATGTTTACAGTGTACAGTGTACATTGTACATTGTACAGTGCACACTGTACATTGTACAATGTTTAAATTGTACAGTTATTTATGAAATGAGTTGTAGAGTTGTAATAAATAAAATATTTTTATATATATTTCTTCTCGACTTTTGATTACTCCTTTAATCTTTATGTAATAGTTTATTATATAACCTTTAATGAAAATACCATTCAGTAAATTAAAACGATATTCTTTAAACTGAAAATTTACTGGAATTCAAAACAAGTGAGTCAAATAAAGGAGGTAGGGAACAGTAATTGCATATGATAGTGCAAGAAAAGAACAATATGATATGATTATTATAGGTAATATTATTAATGCAGATTTTATTCTCAGTAGACCATTTATGTTATAACTGTACTAATTATCTTCTAGCAGAGATAAGTTATCAGTTATTATATAGATAAGTTATCAGTTATTATATAGATAAGTTAGCAGTTCTTATAGAGATAAGTTAGCAGTTCTTATATAGATAAGTTATCAGTTATTATATATGTGAGTTATCAGTTATTATAGAGATAAGTTAGCAGTTCTTATATAGATAAGTTATCAGTTCTTATATAGATAAGTTAGCAGTTATTATATAGATAAGTTAGCAGTTATTATAGAGATAAGTTAGCAGTTATTATATAGATAAGTTAGCAGTTATTATAGATATAAGTTAGCAGTTATTATAGAGATAAGTTAGCAGTTATTATAGAGATAAGATAACAATTAGTATAGAGATAAGTAAGCAGTTATTATAGAGATAAGTAAGCAGTTATTATATAGATAAGATAACAATTAGTATAGAGATAAGTAAGCAGTTATTATAGAGATAAGTTAGCAGTTATTATATAGATAAGATAGCAGTTCTTATAGAGATAAGTTAGCAGTTATTATAGAGATAAGTTAGCAGTTATTATAGAGATAAGTTAGCAGTTATTATAGAGATAAGTTAGCAGTTCTTATATAGATAAGATAACAATTAGTATAGAGATAAGTAAGCAGTTATTATAGAGATAAGTTAGCAGTTATTATATAGATAAGATAGCAATTAGTATAGAGATAATTTAGCAGTTATTATAGAGATAAGTAAGCAGTTATTATATAGATAAGATAACAATTAGTATAGAGATAAGTAAGCAGTTATTATAGAGATAAGTTAGCAGTTATTATATAGATAAGATAGCAATTAGTATAGAAATAATTTAGCAGTTATTATAGAGATAAGTAAGCAGTTATTATATAGATAATATAGCAATTAGTATAGAGATAAGTAAGCAGTTATTATAGATATAAGTTAGCCTTTATTTTAATATTAATTACGTAAATTAATATTTTTACTTTTTAAATGTATATAATAAATTCACTGTATTATTAATGAGTTTAACTATTTATCATAATTAAAAACATTATTGTATTCAATTAGAGCTGGTTTCTACATTACTTTACTCTCTATAACTAAATTGTATAATATCCTTATTGAAAATGTAAATGAAGAAGTGTCCAAATGAATAAAATCTTATATTAACGATATTATGTGGAATTGGCATAAATTATGTAATATTCACCTTAAAAATGAAGAAATCATGTTTATTATGAGATAACCAGCGGTAAATAAAATAAGTTTGATAACATTTAAAGCGTTATGTTAATAATCAATAGTTACAAGTAATAATGAATCCGACACTATTGTATCGGGTAATAACTTTTTTTTAATTATGAGATATATCCAGTGGGAATGATATTTTATATTATATCTCTATATTTTTAGTACCCGTAGAATGCAAAAATCTACTAATAATTACACCACAAAAGGGTATATATATGACATTTTATACAAGTATATAGCATAGTTGCATTCAACTAGCTAAACATATTCGAATGACTATATATATTATATATACCAGTATTTATCAAAATATATGCAGATATATATTATTACTATAACCATACCTGTGTATACCACAATCATATGTATCCGATATAATATACGTTTATATTATGATATATATTATAAAAACTGATTGTATTATTCAATCCCATTCGTGCTGTTAATAGTTTATGATTTTATTAATAGATATAACTTGATATAACTATATATATATATATATATATATATATATATATATATATATATATATATATATATATATATATTATATCAGAATTTATGTGAAACCATGAAGAATGACAAGGTAGATTATATAACGTCATTATCCGGTGAATATGAGAAAATAAATTGCATACAATTTAATAAAATATAAATTAGCAACGGAAATAAAAGTAATAACAATTGTAAATACAATTAAACTAGAAACAGAATTTAATAATAATGAGATAAGAAATGTAACTAGAATAATAATAATATTTTTCAATTTAATTATTTATGAATTGAAACCCAGAGTTCATATCAAATATATTGGTTGCACAAATTTGGAGATGTGATATTTCTTTCGCTACTTTCACCACTTCTACTAGTAGTGAGAAACAATAATTAATAATTTATTAATAATTTATTTCAGAATTAATTTCAATATTTTTAATTTATTCTAGAAATATATAAAGTAAAGTATTATATAAACTGTTTGTGAGCAGGCGTCCCATCGTATAAATAAAACATGATATAAAAAAATATTTTAAAAATCAAACAATTAAAACAATAAATAATTGAAAACAAAAACACATTAAAAAATAAGTAATTAATAAGTAATAACATAATTTATAAGTAATATGTATCTTAAGTTACTCTTTTCAATTGTATTTTATCAAAATATAATTATTAATATTTATTTTGAAAATACTTATGTCATAATTTTAAAACCATAAATGAGTTAAGAAAAAACCTTAGAAAATTTTTTTTTAAAGTATGTCATAAATCAATATTTTAACTTATTATATTACAATAACCTATGGAAGTACATTTACAATTTAAAACCATAAATGAGTTAAGAAAAAACCTTAGAAATTTTTTTTTAAAAGTTATGTCATAAATCAATATTTTAACTTCTTATATTACAATAACCTATGGAAGTACATTTACAATTTAAAATTTAATGTACCATCGATTGTAAATCAGACATTTTATTTTATTTTACTTTCTAAAAATTTATATTTATATTTGTATTTATATCTGTTTTATTATATTTATTTGTTGGGTTATTTTTTTAATATTTTATACTTTTTGTATCAATAGTTCAACCAACAATGATCGAATAAAAATATATAAAAATATATATATATATATACTATCTTTAAATTATTGTTAATCTATTCATATAACGTAATATATATAAAAAATACGACACTGGATATATTATATTTAAAATCTTCTCTTATGAATTGAAGATAAAATAACAAATATATATATTAATACTAACATCTGTTACAATCCATCCTACTTTCTATTTTATGTAAAATAATATATTAATATTTTATTTCCTCATTAAAATATATTTAGAATATTTATCTTTTTTACAATTACATTAACATTTATACTCACTATATATACATATTTATATTTTTGCATTTTTATTAAAGTTATTACAAAATAATTAATAATATATAGTTTATAGTTAGTTATAAATTATATTAAAAATCAATATAATAGTTACCCATAATTGCTGTAAAATAGATATAATAATTAATAATCAATATACTATTAAATATGTTAATAGCGTTAGTTAAACAATGTATTAATGTATGATCTTTTTAACCATAATGAAGTATATTTATTTAAAAAACATACTTATTCATATAAACAATCGATAAATAGTTATTTAAAATTTTATATTAAAGAAATACTATATTTGAAATGATTTCATATTGCCTATTTGCTATTTAAAAAAAACTTAATATAAATATGTACATAAATCAGAAAAGAATTCGTAGTAATAGTAAATAAATATAATAGGAATTAGGTTTTATATATATATATATATATATATATAAACATATCATATCATAAGTATCGTATTTATCATATGTGAATGATTGTCGTATACGAATGTAATTAAAATATAAATTAATGTATTTCATGACATCATTTCGTTGTTTATAAATTTCTATACGAACATTGTTTTTCCCAGTTTGGAATATTAAATTCTTCATTTCCGAAATAATTTATATCCTGTTTCTTTTCAAATTTGTCCAATTCGAGTAAGGCCTGGATATTTGACGTTCTGTTTTTTTTTAAATTGTTCAATAATAATTTTTTTTAAATTATATGTAATTAATTCGAGCTTTCATTTAATATATTATATTTTAAATCATTAAATAATATATAATTATAAGTTAACTTACTATTTATTTATCAATATACTTTGATTTACTAACTTTAATTATAATAATTGTTAACATAATAATAATACAATAATTTATATTATGTTAATGAATTCAATTATTGTTTATTATTTGTTATAATGTGTAAGGTAGTTAAGATATGAGGAATATATTTAACAATGTTTTATTAATATACACGCATTAATATACATGCACAAACATATACAATAAAGCTGTTCTATAATTAAACTATATATTACCAAGTATACCACACGCTAACTTATATAAGTAGCATCCCATGATACAGGAGATAAAAAAAGCCAACCCTACCAGCACAATAATTCCAAGAACCATACGACTAAGAGCTGCAATTGAATAACATAGGTTAATAGTAATATATGTATTATTATAGTATATGCTTATATTATGATATATGTTTATGTGTGGGGTGCATTTCAATGCATTCGTACTATAGCATCAATAAATACAATGATTATTAAAAGGTGAACTACGAAAAACTGAAGTTAAGATTTTCATAGTGAACTATGCATACTTTATATTATTTATATTATATATATATATATATATATATATATATATATATATATATCTAATAAAATGTGTAGCTGTATATTCTTATATAATGTGTCTATATTTAAATATAATTTACTCCTGACAAATAAATTAAAATGTTATCATATATGCCAATACTTACTACTATATTTTTTTGATATATTGATTAAATAGTTTATCAAATTAATCACAACTAAATATGAATATTATAGTACGAATTTTTTACAATATATGGTTATTGTCATAGTGAATTTATAATTAAAAATATTAACTGATAAAGCGAACAACGTTAATAAATTATCATTAACACTTAATAAATTGATCAATTAATAAATTAATAAATTATCATCACCAATCTTAAATTTTAGTATACTAATCCTAAATATCATTATACGGTCATAAAAGTTAATATACTAATATTAAATCTTAGTATACTGATCTTAAATCTTAGTTTACTGATCTTATATCTTAATGAAATTATTTTGTTACGATTACTTGGGAGATGTGATATTAAAATTTCGTTGTTTTTATATAATCATAATATTATCAAAGATATAGGTCATCTTGGCTATTATATTAAATATATCATTGGAATTTTAGTTGATATTATTTCAATTTATAATAAAAAACTAAATAAAGCAATATTTCGTTAAAATTCTAATTATTATAATTAACATAATAAGTAACTATAATGAACTCAATGAAATAATATTTGATGAAGTTAAAATTTTATATATAATATTGTTAAAAATTCCAATTTATTCTATAGTTTGATATATATATATATATATATATATATATATATAATGTAAATTTCATGCTAATATCAACAGATAAGATAAGTACTTGTTAAACATTACTAAATAAGAAATAAACTGATTAGGTAATTGCTTGATATGATAAATACTAGATAAAAAGATCAAACTCAATAATAGTTTTATAACTGGTTATCCCATATAGTACATTATTGCGTTATCTTACTAACTTGGTTTACAGGCTTCTCCGTTTTTCGTAAGTTTGTGGTCTAATTCGCAGATACACTTCGTATTGATGCAAACGCTGTTCACGATAAGACGTTGGCATTCTTTATTCTTACGACACATGTCACCTTCTTTTGCGCCACCTATTTTCGGTTTTTCTCGTGTATTTTGGCCCAGAATTCCTGGATAACGTCGATTTAGCATTAGATTAAGTACAAACATAAAATTATATTATATATATATATGCTTACATGTATATTTTATTTTTACTTAATATATATATATATATATATATATATATATATATATATATTATCTGTATACATAATGTTAAACTTATAATATTAATGATACTATTTGGAAATATTTATGTATTGTTATGATTGATTACATTGTCTGATCTAAACTTTAATAGAAATGAAATGATCTCTTTAGCTCATTTAAAGCAGTTTATAATATGATAACTTAACAGCAATAATATTAGCCGAGGTAATAGTAGTAGTAGTAGTAGTAGTAGTAGTAGTAGTAGTAGTAGTAGTAGTAGTAGTAGTAGTAGTAGTAGTAGTAGTAGTAGTAGTAGTAGTAGTAGTAGTAGTAGTAGTAGTAGTAGTAGTAGTAGTAGTAGTAGTAGTAGTAGTAGTAGTAGTAGTAGTAGTAGTAGTAGTAGTAGTAGTAGTAGTAGTAGTAGTAGTAGTAGTAGTAGTAGTAGTAGTAGTAGTAGTAGTAGTAGTAGTAGTAGTAGTAGTAGTAGTAGTAGTAGTAGTAGTAGTAGTAGTAGTAGTAGTAGTAGTAGTAGTAGTAGTAGTAGTAGTAGTAGTAGTAGTAGTAGTAGTAGTAGTAGTAGTAGTAGTAGTAGTAGTAGTAGTAGTAGTAGTAGTAGTAGTAGTAGTAGTAGTAGTAGTAGTAGTAGTAGTAGTAGTAGTAGTAGTAGTAGTAGTAGTAGTAGTAGTAGTAGTAGTAGTAGTAGTAGTAGTAGTAGTAGTAGTAGTAGTAGTAGTAGTAGTAGTAGTAGTAGTAGTAGTAGTAGTAGTAGTAGTAGTAGTAGTAGTAGTAGTAGTAGTAGTAGTAGTAGTAGTAGTAGTAGTAGTAGTAGTAGTAGTAGTAGTAGTAGTAGTAGTAGTAGTAGTAGTAGTAGTAGTAGTAGTAGTAGTAGTAGTAGTAGTAGTAGTAGTAGTAGTAGTAGTAGTAGTAGTAGTAGTAGTAGTAGTAGTAGTAGTAGTAGTAGTAGTAGTAGTAGTAGTAGTAGTAGTAGTAGTAGTAGTAGTAGTAGTAGTAGTAGTAGTAGTAGTAGTAGTAGTAGTAGTAGTAGTAGTAGTAGTAGTAGTAGTAGTAGTAGTAGTAGTAGTAGTAGTAGTAGTAGTAGTAGTAGTAGTAGTAGTAGTAGTAGTAGTAGTAGTAGTAGTAGTAGTAGTAGTAGTAGTAGTAGTAGTAGTAGTAGTAGTAGTAGTAGTAGTAGTAGTAGTAGTAGTAGTAGTAGTAGTAGTAGTAGTAGTAGTAGTAGTAGTAGTAGTAGTAGTAGTAGTAGTAGTAGTAGTAGTAGTAGTAGTAGCAGTAGCAGTAGCAGTAGCAGTAGCAGTAGCAGTAGCAGTAGCAGTAGCAGTAGCAGTAGCAGTAGCAGTAGCAGTAGCAGTAGCAGTAGCAGTAGCAGTAGCAGTAGCAGTAGCAGTAGCAGTAGCAGTAGCAGTAGCAGTAGCAGTAGCAGTAGCAGTAGCAGTAGCAGTAGCAGTAGCAGTAGCAGTAGCAGTAGCAGTAGCAGTAGCAGTAGCAGTAGCAGTAGCAGTAGCAGTAGCAGTAGCAGTAGCAGTAGCAGTAGCAGTAGCAGTAGCAGTAGCAGTAGCAGTAGCAGTAGCAGTAGCAGTAGCAGTAGCAGTAGCAGTAGCAGTAGCAGTAGCAGTAGCAGTAGCAGTAGCAGTAGCAGTAGCAGTAGCAGTAGCAGTAGCAGTAGCAGTAGCAGTAGCAGTAGCAGTAGCAGTAGCAGTAGCAGTAGCAGTAGCAGTAGCAGTAGCAGTAGCAGTAGCAGTAGCAGTAGCAGTAGCAGTAGCAGTAGCAGTAGCAGTAGCAGTAGCAGTAGCAGTAGCAGTAGCAGTAGCAGTAGCAGTAGCAGTAGCAGTAGCAGTAGCAGTAGCAGTAGCAGTAGCAGTAGCAGTAGCAGTAGCAGTAGCAGTAGCAGTAGCAGTAGCAGTAGCAGTAGCAGTAGCAGTAGCAGTAGCAGTAGCAGTAGCAGTAGCAGTAGCAGTAGCAGTAGCAGTAGCAGTAGCAGTAGCAGTAGCAGTAGCAGTAGCAGTAGCAGTAGCAGTAGCAGTAGCAGTAGCAGTAGCAGTAGCAGTAGCAGTAGCAGTAGCAGTAGCAGTAGCAGTAGCAGTAGCAGTAGCAGTAGCAGTAGCAGTAGCAGTAGCAGTAGCAGTAGCAGTAGCAGTAGCAGTAGCAGTAGCAGTAGCAGTAGCAGTAGCAGTAGCAGTAGCAGTAGCAGTAGCAGTAGCAGTAGCAGTAGCAGTAGCAGTAGCAGTAGCAGTAGCAGTAGCAGTAGCAGTAGCAGTAGCAGTAGCAGTAGCAGTAGCAGTAGCAGTAGCAGTAGCAGTAGCAGTAGCAGTAGCAGTAGCAGTAGCAGTAGCAGTAGCAGTAGCAGTAGCAGTAGCAGTAGCAGTAGCAGTAGCAGTAGCAGTAGCAGTAGCAGTAGCAGTAGCAGTAGCAGTAGCAGTAGCAGTAGCAGTAGCAGTAGCAGTAGCAGTAGCAGTAGCAGTAGCAGTAGCAGTAGCAGTAGCAGTAGCAGTAGCAGTAGCAGTAGCAGTAGCAGTAGCAGTAGCAGTAGCAGTAGCAGTAGCAGTAGCAGTAGCAGTAGCAGTAGCAGTAGCAGTAGCAGTAGCAGTAGCAGTAGCAGTAGCAGTAGCAGTAGCAGTAGCAGTAGCAGTAGCAGTAGCAGTAGCAGTAGCAGTAGTAGTAGTAGTAGTAGTAGTAGTAGTAGTAGTAGTAGTAGTAGTAGTAGTAGTAGTAGTAGTAGTAGTAGTAGTAGTAGTAGTAGTAGTAGTAGTAGTAGTAGTAGTAGTAGTAGTAGTAGTAGTAGTAGTAGTAGTAGTAGTAGTAGTAGTAGTAGTAGTAGTAGTAGTAGTAGTAGTAGTAGTAGTAGTAGTAGTAGTAGTAGTAGTAGTAGTAGTAGTAGTAGTAGTAGTAGTAGTAGTAGTAGTAGTAGTAGTAGTAGTAGTAGTAGTAGTAGTAGTAGTAGTAGTAGTAGTAGTAGTAGTAGTAGTAGTAGTAGTAGTAGTAGTAGTAGTAGTAGTAGTAGTAGTAGTAGTAGTAGTAGTAGTAGTAGTAGTAGTAGTAGTAGTAGTAGTAGTAGTAGTAGTAGTAGTAGTAGTAGTAGTAGTAGTAGTAGTAGTAGTAGTAGTAGTAGTAGTAGTAGTAGTAGTAGTAGTAGTAGTAGTAGTAGTAGTAGTAGTAGTAGTAGTAGTAGTAGTAGTAGTAGTAGTAGTAGTAGTAGTAGTAGTAGTAGTAGTAGTAGTAGTAGTAGTAGTAGTAGTAGTAGTAGTAGTAGTAGTAGTAGTAGTAGTAGTAGTAGTAGTAGTAGTAGTAGTAGTAGTAGTAGTAGTAGTAGTAGTAGTAGTAGTAGTAGTAGTAGTAGTAGTAGTAGTAGTAGTAGTAGTAGTAGTAGTAGTAGTAGTAGTAGTAGTAGTAGTAGTAGTAGTAGTAGTAGTAGTAGTAGTAGTAGTAGTAGTAGTAGTAGTAGTAGTAGTAGTAGTAGTAGTAGTAGTAGTAGTAGTAGTAGTAGTAGTAGTAGTAGTAGTAGTAGTAGTAGTAGTAGTAGTAGTAGTAGTAGTAGTAGTAGTAGTAGTAGTAGTAGTAGTAGTAGTAGTAGTAGTAGTAGTAGTAGTAGTAGTAGTAGTAGTAGTAGTAGTAGTAGTAGTAGTAGTAGTAGTAGTAGTAGTAGTAGTAGTAGTAGTAGTAGTAGTAGTAGTAGTAGTAGTAGTAGTAGTAGTAGTAGTAGTAGTAGTAGTAGTAGTAGTAGTAGTAGTAGTAGTAGTAGTAGTAGTAGTAGTAGTAGTAGTAGTAGTAGTAGTAGTAGTAGTAGTAGTAGTAGTAGTAGTAGTAGTAGTAGTAGTAGTAGTAGTAGTAGTAGTAGTAGTAGTAGTAGTAGTAGTAGTAGTAGTAGTAGTAGTAGTAGTAGTAGTAGTAGTAGTAGTAGTAGTAGTAGTAGTAGTAGTAGTAGTAGTAGTAGTGTAGTAGTAGTAGTAGTAGTAGTAGTAGTAGTAGTAGTAGTAGTAGTAGTAGTAGTAGTAGTAGTAGTAGTAGTAGTAGTAGTAGTAGTAGTAGTAGTAGTAGTAGTAGTAGTAGTAGTAGTAGTAGTAGTAGTAGTAGTAGTAGTAGTAGTAGTAGTAGTAGTAGTAGTAGTAGTAGTAGTAGTAGTAGTAGTAGTAGTAGTAGTAGTAGTAGTAGTAGTAGTAGTAGTAGTAGTAGTAGTAGTAGTAGTAGTAGTAGTAGTAGTAGTAGTAGTAGTAGTAGTAGTAGTAGTAGTAGTAGTAGTAGTAGTAGTAGTAGTAGTAGTAGTAGTAGTAGTAGTAGTAGTAGTAGTAGTAGTAGTAGTAGTAGTAGTAGTAGTAGTAGTAGTAGTAGTAGTAGTAGTATAGTGATAGGATATTCTGTAATTGAACATTTTTAGAATTTTAATTTGGACATACAACATTATTTGTAATACTTTCAAATTATTATTACTATTTACCTAATTTAAACTACTTAGGTAAACAAGAACACTCGTTTAAATAATTGATTTAGCCTCCGTTAATTATAATATAATATACATGTACAACTAAATAAGTAATAGTATAACTACTATATTTTAAATTTCCAACAATTTTTAAATTTATAATTTTATATGAAGATTCAATACAAATATGTGTATAGTATGTTGTCTATACTATATTAATATCCATTCTTTTATATAATTAGGGTTTATATATAAATATATCCCTGGTTCATTGTGTACGCAGAGTTATACGATAATGTATATATTAATTTAATTTAATATTTTGTTTTCATTTCATGTATGCTATATTACATAACATGTTCTGAATCTCTAAGCGTCTTTATACCTCATACTATAACGTAGATACCAAACGTTACTATGAGTGTCACCTAATATATATCGGATGTATTGTGGCTAATATTCTTGTATAGATACAGAGTTTTAATATCTATTATATAATTACATTTATCTATTTCATTTGCCTAACAAATTTAGACAATTAATATAACTTACCAATACTTACCAATATAACTTACCAATATATTTCTAAAGAAATAATTACAATTTCAATGCTATGGCACTTCTCGGACAACATTATCTTGATAACCCCTTTCGTAAATACACCGTCCACTAGTGTACACGTATTAATATGATATGAATTGGAACGAGCACATCCCAAACATCAACGAATCAGCAGGTTCCAACCATTGTCTAGTCCCAACCATTGTCTAGTCCCAACCATTATCTAGTCATGTTATTCCTCCTAATAACAGTCCATCAGTATTAGAACAAATTTTCTATTTTGAATTTTCCTCGAAATTGTACCTTATTCTTTAAATTCTCGGAGTTATCGATTGAACAAATTGAACACATTTATTTGTATATTATATTATTTTATATATTAATTAATATAATATTAATTAATATATTATTAGATAGTAATTTATTGGGACTTTTTATTAGCGACAACAAAAATCTATTTTTGAAT